>JACEFZ010017709.1:360000-430447 GCA_014155875.1 Cepaea nemoralis
ATATATTTTTGTGAGATTGAAACGAAGTGGCCTTGGTCCTTGGGTAAGCCTTTTGAGTTCTACTTTCACATCTGCTTCCAATAACTGATTAACTGTTTCACAGTCTGCACTTCGTGGGGTTTTTGCTGATGTTATGCTTGTTCTACATCTTCTTTGTATTCTATCGGGGGGGGGGGGGGGGGGGGGTGTGAAGTCTTCTTGTGTGTTGTTTAAAAAAGTTGCTTAAAAGTCGACAGGGTCGACTTCATTGCACCGGGTTTTTATCCCATATGAATCGGTCTCTCTCCCCAGAGCACGAACTCCATAGCCAGGAGTGTTCGAACAATTTCACTCGTAACCGAAGGACGCGGCCCGGAATCGAACCCACAACCTTCGGAGCCCGAGTCAAACGGCTTGACCACTTAGCCACGAAGACTCCCGTGTTTAAAAAGTGTGTTGGCATCATTAACTCATTTTCTTTGCAAAATTCAATTAATTAATTTGTCACCTGCATCACTGCATCATTTATGTTTCCCGATCCAAGTTTTCATAAGACGTGTCTCTCATTTTCAGCTCTTCTAGTACCTGCTTTTGCATTGCCATTAGATTATCCCATTATTATTGTTATGTCATTATGACCAATCTTATCTAATGTGTCTTGCAGTGTGCTGTAAAAGTCCTCAATTTCTTCCTCCTCTGTTTTCGAATATATATCTGTATGAGAGTTTTGTTTTTTTTTTTTTGATGGCCTCTAATTCATGATAGTGAGAATTCTATCATTAACCGGGTTATATCCAATCAAGGCTTTTGCTGTTGTTTTATCTAAACTCTACTCAACTCATTATCTAAAAAAAATAAAAAATAAATAAAGGCCACTCCGCTCTGGCCTCCGACGTCTCTACCAGAATATATGAAAAGATTTCCGTTTTCATTTTTAAAATATCCCTTGCCTCTCCAGCGATGTTTACTAATTCCTAAAGTAATTTAACCTCTAAATCTCATCATCCGGGAAGGTTAACCCGGTCAACAACTGCCCACAGAAGTTTGATGTGCCGGCCTAACAGCGCAATAACGGCCTAACGCAGCTCTGTTGTAAACAGGCACAACGCAATCACGTCCGAAAAAAAACTCTCCGGATGAACACAGAAGAAGAAGAATCTCATCACACACTGTCTTAAGCTTTCTCTCATACAGACTTCTCACATTCCACGTTCCTAGTCTAACTCTGCTTGTTAGTCTGACACATGAGATTTCCTTGGTAACACGCCATGATTACATCACGAATACTAAATACTAGTACTGGCCCCTGCGTCACATTCTTCACCAGTGTTAAATTTACATCGGAACCGCGTTATCACCAAAATCTTGAGCATAGCCTACGATGGGTAGCGTTGTGATATTCTGTTGTGATAATTTGGTGTGTCCAGTGTGTGCCGCTGTCGTGGAATGCCGCCTTACCATCCCAGAATATTTTTCTCGGTCTCCAAATTTGAGAGGCCAAATTGAGAAAGAATGAATTAATCACGCTACTCCAAGGTTATCTAGTCGTGAGGTAAGATTATTCACAAAAAGCCTCTAGCCATGACGTAAGCTTGCAGATGGCAAGTAAAATGGGATACTTGAGATGGACACAACTAGATAATTTAAATTAGTCTACACCTTGGAAAACTGCTGACCCAGACGGGCTATGACACCACACAGACACATTGGCACCTTCTCGTCCAGGTAGACCCTGGCTGAATCAACAATGAACTGGGCCAGTGGTTGAATAAAGGCAATTAACGCCAGATGGAGATAATAGCCCCAGGGCTATAAACAAGCCCCATCCACTCTGACTGGCAGACTCAGGTAGGTGTGAAATCACTGATAAGACTGTGAAACTGATCTGGGGCTGGCAACGCAAAACCATCCAGGTGTGACACTATGGTGAGGGTTAGTGGTTAAGAGAATTTTTATGACTGGACAGACTTGGAGTTAATTGCAATTAACGTCAGGAGGAGATAAGAAGAATTTAGGAATGGAATTCCTGGGAGATAAGTGTCTACTGCTAGGCTAGGTATAAAAACCCCTGCTAGACTTTTTCCTTTTAGATTAAGTCTGACTTCAGAACAGGTGAGACAACCAGCTCGTTTTGTATGATTCTTAGGTTGCTAGATTTAACTAGGAGAATTAATTCTTAGTAACTAGTCGAGTTTTAGATGGATGTAATGACTCTCAGTCTATATCTGACCTAGGTTACTTCCAGAATTATCATTGCTTCAGGTTACTTGAGTATTCTTTCTAAGTTATGTGTTCAATATCATATTGCTTTAAAGTGTTACTCTTCTGAGAAGTAGAAACCTTATGTAAGACAGATCTTGTCTAAGTATACTTTAGGTGTCTTAGTAGATGCTTGTCATTTCTTTGTACACTATACTAGTCTGCCTTTTTGGTGTGTGCATTTGTTGTACAGAATATAGTCGACTGACTATTTCTTTAATTCTTGCAACAGCAGTAACTAACTAGTGCATTATGCTATGATGTTAAAGTATCATAATATGTCTAGTTTAATCAATATGTTTATGTGTATTGGATGTTTGATATATTGATTTGTCATATGCAAACCTACCAATATGAAGTGTTATGCTATTGTCTGCGCATTGGCACATTGGCCAATGATTGTGTTGGAAGCAGAGGTGTAATGGTACAGACATTACCCACACTTAGTATAGGGTATATGGTGCTAAACTTTCTCAGTGTATTGTGGGCGTGCGTCCACGGTAATGCATGGAAACTTGGCACAGCTACGGGTCCCGGCTTGTAAGCCCGGATGATCAGGCATTGTTATAATACCCTTACCGACCCTGTGAGCTGCTAAACTAACTTTGGACGGAGCGGCTGTATGACACACAATTTCTGTATTAGCGACATGGACATGGGGCGGCAGAAATGTAATCATTACAGGCGTGTGAGACAATTGAAAAGCCCGTCCCAGACTAAAGACAGTAGGGAGAAGGAGGATGGTGAGCACAGTAGAGCTGGAAGATAAACTTGGCCAGACTGGTCATTGTATATGTTTGTGTTATGATATGTTTTAATTAGGATTGCGCTGATGTAGAACTGATATAACACATTCTTGACTTTCTTTCAAGCTCTCACAAGGAGCACCTATGTTGTAGATCTCAAGATAGAGTGAAGACTAGGTAGAGCTAGGACTGACCAGATTCGTCAGAATACCGGCAAGCTGTTTCTTTTGTTGTCTACTGGAGAGTGGGGATCTGGACCACAGATTCCAGATAGATCGAGTAACAAGTAAAGTTACGTAATGTTTGTCATCAATATCAATATGTATATGATTTCATCATCCTCATATTGACAATCATCCTATGTCTATTGTTATGATTAGTAAATAAATGTTGTAGTATTGTAACTCATAGTTCTGTCAGTTATATTTTAATTCCAATTGTGCATACGTGTTGTTGTGTACATTGGTGGGGGTTCACTTACACACCAAGGAAAGGAGCAGTCAGGGAGAAAACCTGTACTGAGATAGTCGTCTATACTCATATACTTAGACTTAAAACATCTATCTTAAGCTAACCTTCTCTTTCCCATTCCTTGGCGAATATTCAGCACAGTTCAATTCATTTTGTAACGAGCCACTTAGAGCTGTACGTTGGATATTCAGGGCTTAATCTGTAGTTCAGCCATATAGATTTTTTCCCTAGTCAGTTTCTGACTATTTAGGGTTGCTCGCCAGTGAATAATATTTTCATCTAGCCGGTGGGGCACCCCGACTTATGACAGCCGCTTGGTTACACACACGCGTGATCCGGGACTGTTTCCGGATCCGGTCAGGGATATGCACTACTGACGAGCTCAAATGAGGGCGAAACTCGAGTATAGTGCTTCCATATTGACGTGGATAGGCCTTAGGTTCATACCAGAATGCGATCGGCGTTGCCAGTAGTGGGTTGTGCTCAATATTTAAAATATTAAACCTCAAGGAGTCTTTGAACCCAAAATCACTGGCCAAGCATGTGGATATACTAACCATCGTCGTGATTCTCCATACTTACACACATGCATGCATGCACACACAAGCATCTCTGGCTGTGCACGCATGGATGACTGCACATTCTATTCATTGTTACCAATACCAATAGTAAACTGTTCGAAGACCACTTTCGGTAAAATAGTTAACATAATTATCAATGATTAGGTTGTCAAATATGATTAAGGAACACAGCAAACTCTACATACTTCAAGCCATCAAAGAAATATTCCAAGGCACTTTTAAAATTTTTCAGAAGCTCTTGAATTTTTTTCTTTTCTGCTTCATCTGTAACTTGACTGTCGTCGGGAGGCTGGTAGTTGGTGATCAAGTCAACCACTTGGCGAACAATGTCTGGATGGTCCTAAATAAGGTTTAAAATATGCCAACATGTAAAGTTTGTTTTATCAGTTACTGTACGGGTGATCTCATAGATGTTAGTGTGCGTACATGTCTGCCTGCCTGCGTGTATACGCACGCAGGTAGCCATCACCCATGCATGTACGCACGCATGCTTTTGCATATACACATATACACAGGCAGACATTCATGCATGCACGCGCGCGTGCGCGCGCGCGCACACACACACACACACACACACACACATATGTACACTTGGTAACATGTAAGCCCACATAAAATATAGTCTATAATGTATAGTCGAGGAAAATGAAACAGTTACAAGAAAGAATAGATATAACTGCAACAGAAAGTCAAAACAAAGTTCTTGGTCTGAATAGTAGAAAAATAGAAGTAATGGTAATTATTTAAAAAAATAATGTCTTCTCAGATGCAGCATCAAAGGGAATGGAACTAGTCTGAAACAAGTCAATGTATTTAAGTATGTGGGTACTTGAATAACCACAGATGGAAGATGTATTTAAGTATGTGGGTACTTGAATAACCACAGGTGGAAGATGTATTTAAGTATGTGGGTACTGGACTCACCACAGATGGAAGATGTATTCAGGAAGTTAAATGCAGAATAGCCTAAGCAAAAACAGCATTTCAAAAGATGAAGATATTATCTGCATTATATCTTTACAATTAGCTGGGGGAGGGGGGGGGGATTTCTTCAGAGCTATGTCGAGCCAATCCCGATATACGTTAATGAATCATGAACAATTAGCAGACCAGTGAGAAATTATTTATAAACTGCGAAGATGTGGATATATAGAAGAATGATTAGACCGCCTGGATGGACCGAAGGAGTAATGAAGTTATCTTGAAAGATAACGCATAGAGAATTGGTTACTCTCATCAGAAGAAGACAGTCCACGATCTTTGGTCATACGAGAAGTGGAAAACTGGAGTACATCGTGACAAAGAGAAGGGTGAAGAGGGGAGGAGGAGACCGAAAGAGAGGATCCAGTACAGTTTGGTAACGGCATCATGGCACATCAGTATCAGAAATGACGGGCAGTGCACAAGACAGAAGACTGCAGACAGACATGATCACCAATACCACACAGTATGGGTTATAAGAATTCATATTACTATTAGATTAGTTTCTGTTAACATTTCATATGCGATGTGGTTTAAATAAAGTACATTAATATTTATGTTTGGTTTTAATCATAAATAAAGAATTCTTTATTTAACACGACCCTTGTCACAATTTCTTTCAACAAAGAGCAAATAATGTTTATTTAGTAACTTCAATATTTCTTAAATGGGCTATCATCACTTTGTCTATCATGATACAGAAGACATAATTCACACAGAAACATTACTGGGAATCTGTCTTTTAATTTGGTCACTTAAAAATATATGTAGATATTTGATTAGCTTAATTGCCAATAATTATACTGGACTGTTTGATTTCACGCAAAAGGATTTTTTTTTTTTTGGGGGGGGGGGGCCACGGGTGGGGGGGGGGGGGTGTTCGATCGACAGCACTGCAGCTAGTACGCTTTTATGTCGACCCAGTGATAATGTGTTCCTGTCCCCACACGATAGATTATTTTTAACTGACGTGGCTTCCATGTTGACCCAGCCTAAAACCCTTAAACTTGTCTTGTCTTGTCTTTCCTCTCGTGCCTAAGGTGGCGCATAGGGTAGAAGTCTTGGCTCTCTATGTTTATGCGAAGCGTCAAACATATGGAGCCAGAAATCTGATTCTGTAACAGCTGGGAGTTTTATGATGGCGGATTGTCAAGCCGCCGATCAACCGTCTTTAGTCAAGCTAGAAGAAAACACGTCCCGCCATCTTGACCCAACCCGGAAACTCTGTAAATAGTGACTCTTACAAACAAATGGTAGCCTAAACTGAGTACCAAAAAATGTCCTGCCAAGTAAAGGCGATTGTGTACCAACTAAACAAAACGTTAGATGCAAGTCCTTTACAGGGGGTTGCAATGAACCCGGTATTTATTGGCTGTTTGTAATTCACAAGGCAATGTTAGTTCAGAAGTTTACCATTGCTTTCTGAACGGCTACCGTCTCATATAAACAAACTTAACGCAAAGCGGTCTGCTCCCAAATCGAACCCTCGGCTTGGTATGTCGGGGAATAATGAAATTACGATTAGCCCTGGCCTATATAAGTAAGGAAATAACACCATATACCCATTATGCCTTATGGGTGTGGAAATGATCCTCTACTTTGCTTGTTACATTATGTCAATTCTCTACTTTGCTTGTTACATTATGTCACGTAGTCTGTCAGGAACGTTTCACTTCTTACCTTCCACTTGTAACCTTTGTCATTAGAAACAATATAGTAGCATGCCCTCATGGTGTCTTCACATGGCTTCTTGAGCAGTGGAACCAACATTTCTAACCACTGCCTTGCCACTTCTTTATTGCTGGAAATAATACAGAAAAGCTCTTTACAGTTTCACAACACACTTTCTGCACAGTCTCTCTACACAATCTCTCTATATACACACACTCTCTCTCTGTATTCTCTCTCTGCACACTCTTTCTACATTCTAGCTACTTACTCTCGCACCCTCTCCCCCCCCTCTCTTCTCTCTCTCTCTGTTTGTGGTGTGTGTGTGTACACACACTCTCTCTCCCTCTCTCTTCATACTCTCATGAGAAATACAATTTAATATGATTCTCTGGCTGCAATCAAAGGTCACAAGCTGTTAAGAGAAAGATCATGGATGGCTCAGGTATAAGATACCATCAGAGAAGTGCGCACACTTGAGAAGATTGGCAAAGGCAAGGAGTGGGTCAGAGTGCCTAAAAGAAATTCAGACTTGTGTGGAGTTATAATCACATTGGGACGTGAGTGTAGGGAGTGGCCAGCTGGCGCTACAAAGTTAGAAATTCAGCAATTAATTCAGGATTACTCTCGTCCTGGAGATGTGATTATTTATAAAGATGGATATGTGTTGATTGATTGATTGATTGATCTAGGAACCGACATCACAGCATTCGGGACATTCCCATAAGCGCTCCGTCTCCATCCTCAGCAGCCAGCGAAGAGTTCCAACACCAATAGTTCCAGTAGCAATCTGATTATAAGACCATCTCGCCTTTCCTCTGAGCGTTGAGCGTCGGCCAGATCCCCTCATCACTCCTCGCTGCCTCATTCTTGCCAGACTATGGTAATCCATTTGCTCCTCCCAGGTGTACACGTGCTCCCACAAGGCCGTAACCACGTCTGCCTTGTCATGCATCAATACTCCACCAAATTTTGCCGAGCCAGCCAATCTGTCCGCCTGTTCATTCCCCAGCACACAGGAATGCCCCGGAGAAAAGATCCAGGTGATACTTGCCACCCGTGACCTCCGAAGCGAAGCAAGCCACTCTGCACGAAGCCTGCCTGTCCTCACCCTCCTCAGCATGCTTTCTGAGTCAGTTACAATCACGATGTGTGTATGTATCGTGTTCTCCATCCAGCGGAAAGCTGCACTGACCGCATCCACCTCCATTCTTAAGCTAAATGTTGTGGTATCATACGCCAGGCTCTCCTGCACCAAACGTCTACCATTAGCAATGGAAATGGAAGCAAATAACAGTAACAAACGATGCATGTCTTACTACTACTGACACATTGCTGTCTTGACAGGCTATAGTTTGCTACATTGTGATTCAAAACAGGCATACTAACTACAACCTATGGATTGGACCAGGGATGGAGTTATACCTCTCGATAGCACAAAGCCTGGGCTGAATTGTATAGACCATGTATTACCCACGCAGCATGATCCATTTCTTGGTCTGCCCAATTTACTCCAGGGGAAAGGTAACACCATAACACCAATACATCTGGAACAAACAAGTTGCTGCAGAAGCCTCCTGATTAGCAAAGCAATACTCTAATTGTCCATCTATCGGAGCTTCTATCCTAGACCAGTTGCTGACCAAGGCTTAGTGCCTGGTCCGCCCTGCCATGATATTTAGGCTTTTCCTCGCACTAGGATCAGGCTTGCACTCTCCCAGTTGTGCTCCTCAGCCCGAAGCTGTTGGCCCAATGTGTGGGTCGGGTTTCGTGAATACCACCCAACGTTCGGCACTAACAGAAAGCAGGTAGTACCGTCTACTCTTATACGGTAGCTCAATCATATCTGACAAAGACGTGACTCATAATATATGGCTTAGAATTCGACTAAAAGAGGCTGCATGATGCTGGCTAACTCATCCCATAGAAAACTGTAGCTGCAAGATCCAACCAATCATGAACAAAACTCAAAGGACTTGACGATAGATGGTTGAGGGTCCAAACTCCATTGTGAGATTAAAGGCAGAAATAACGGAAATTTCGTTCATCTCATCTCATCATGTTCCTCTTATACCTTGCGGTGTCGAGGTGAAGTATAAACTTCGTGAGAGTGCCCGATTATCGGCATCATGTATCGATATTCCCATGGATTCTGCTATTCCCTCCGTCCAACGTTTACGTGGTCGGCCTCTTCCTCTGTTTCCATCTGGTCTGTATATAATAGCTTGTTGTGGTATGCTGTTGACTGGTAGCCTACTTGCATGGCCAAACCATTTGACTTGCTGCTTTCTAATAAAATCTAGTGCTGCTAAAACCCCCACTCTAGTCCTGATTTCTTCATTTCTGATCTTATCTCTTCTTGATACGTTGAGTATTCTTCTCAGGAATCTCATTTCTGTTGTTGTGATTTTTCTTTTCTTTTTTTCTGTCATTGTCCAGGTTTGACATTGGTAGCATAGAGTTGGTAGGAAGATTGTGGTGTAATGTGCTTTGTTAGTAGTTATTGATATATGTTTGTATTGGTGCCATTTGTCCAATGAGTTGGTTTGCCTTATTGCATCTATTTTCGATCTCGTCTTCTGATCTGCCATTTGATGATATTATACTTCCTAGGTACTTGAAACTCTTTACTTGTTTCAAGGGATGTGCGTTTACGTGAATTGTTGTTGTTTTTTCTTCTTTAGTTATAGTCATTACCTATGTTTAACTGTCACTGTTATTTACTGCCAATATAGTACCTTGCGGTGTATGACAGAGGGGTCTTTGAGCCTGAGGAATTAAGGTCGCCTGGCTAGTGCAGTCGCGGCGAACTGTGCAGGTTAGGATTTTCTTTTTTCCCCCGACAGAAACAAATCCCACACCTCACCGAGGGATCGAACCCGGGTCTCCCGAAGGAGAGTTTGATTTCGTTTAGACTATTCATGTGGTCTCTTAATTCAGCTTCTGATTTTGCTATTAGTGCCTGGTCGTCTGCAAACAGGAGTTCTTTAATGGTTAGATTTGCTGGAAATTTCGTTCTTTGACTAATAACACCAAACTAGCAAGTCTTGTTTCCACAAGTATTCATCATCATCATCATTATCAAGTGCCCTGTCAGCTGTCGTAGGCGTTCATGACTCTCAACAGATCTCGGTTTTTGGTTTTCTGGATCAACTCTGCTGCTGATATTCCTCCGTGCCACCGTCTCAATCCATCCAGCATCATTTCTCTTGGTCTGCCTCTGCCTCTCCTCCCCACGATCTTTCCAGTTGCCACGATGTTCTCCAATGCCTCTCTTCTCATTACATGACCAAAGAAAGCTGTTTGTCTCATTCTTATTGTTGTATATAATGTTCTAGTTTCATTAGCCTGTTTCAGGCAGTCGTTGTTAGTTACTCTGGCAGTCCAAGGAATTCGCAACATTCGTCTCAGGAACCACATCTCTGTTGCTTCTAATTTCTTCTTAATTTGTTCATTTACATTCCAAGATTCACTGCCATACAGCAAAATTGGTTCTACATAGCATTTCATCACTCTCTTTCTTACACTCAATGATAGTGACTTATTGCATAAGATACTCTTCATTTTCTGAAATGCTGCCTTTGCCTGCCCTATTCTGCTCTTAATCTCTGTTGTACATCTTCCATCTGATGTTATAAATGTCCCTAGGTATCTAAAATTATCCACTTGGTTAAGAATGTTTTCTTCTATTTCCATGTCACATTTTGGTGTCACCATTTTCTTTGATATCACCATTGTTACTGTTTTCTTGATATTCAATGAGAGTCCTTTCCTTGCACTCTCTGTTACTACAGTGTCCAACAATTGTTATAGGTCTGTTGATTTATCTGCCACCAATACTGTGTCACAAGTACTCACTCTTCTATAAATAAATGTTTCCCACATATTTATATACTGTTTAGAAATTCAGATGAAAACAAAGCCTACTGAACTGTGGTATATTACTGTTACTAGTTACTTACTCTGCATACAGTTTGCGAAGTGCATAATGTATGACAGTATCAGCAAATCGTCCATTGACTAGGTATCTGATGTCCATCTCGTAAATAACATCAATGTATCTTTTAGCCATGTCTTTAAATAGTTCTGGCGATTTCTGTGAGAACAATTCACCCAAACAACTAGGTTATAAAACAGTTAAGACACAAAGCAATTTTATTTATTGTTTATTATTATTGTTATCAGAGACACGACCAGAAGAGATAATAGGATTGCAGAGTAAAGCAAAAGTTGCTGTAAATCAGTATATGAAATTGCTGTAGTATTAAAATGTATGGAGAAAACACTTATACACTAGTGTTACTAAAGATAGTAATTGTTCATCAATGTTCTTTGGGTTCACAATTAATACAGCACGCATATATTTATCAGGTGTCTTCTTGAATTGTGTTGTTTAATTGCATTTTCTTTGAAATGGTTAACAGAGGTGTTAGATTGTATACATTAAAGTGAGTTGTTAGATTGTGGGCATCAAAGTGAGTTTATGATTGTGGGCATCAAAGTGAGTCAAACTAATAGGCCAGGAATTAGTATTGTGACGTCAGCTTTCAGATGAGATGATCTCATTATTGTTCAACTCTGTACATTATTTTATTATTTTTTTTTAACAATACTACATTTTTAAAATTTTAATTTGTATCAACTGAAGTCTCTGTGTTTCTCCCTAGCCTCTTGTGCCTTGAGAATTCTTGCTACGATCGTCTGCTCCTCATTGAGGAAATCACGAATCATTGTTCTCGGACAGCTATGTTGCCAGGGATCCCCCCATAAGCACGGGCATCTGTCTTCGGTCGCTTGCTTTATGCACTGAGCTTGCGAGGTCGCACTTATCACACCCTCTGAGCTTAGTCTTGTAGTTGCCGTATATACCTCACGCTTGCTGGAGGGTGATTTTTGACAAGAAATCATGATAAATTTCAAGGCCAAACCAAGCAAGATTTTTATTGTGAAGTTTCAGTTGTGATCATTTGAGGTGGCGAACTATGACTGCCCACTTTTATTAGCACGTCATTTGATTATGATGGTGAATTTTTACTTCTATCTCTTTTGACACAAATGATCTCTGATAACTTGTGCATGTCTTGCTTTTAGGTGGTTTGGCAGCCTGACTTTCAATATCCAGCTTTCATAATTTTGAAAACAGTCGAGTTTATTATAGAATTTTCTGGAGTTGTGATTCTGTTGGGGTTTTGATTGCATGTGCTATACTTCAGCACCTTCCTCGTTAGATAAGGGTTATGATGTCAAAAGTAAATCTCCGCATAACGAGCTGTATGTACCATTTATAATTCCAGTTTTCTTCTACGAACTGTGTAACAATACATGGATGCAACTGGCTAGCAAAGAAGAACATACACAACTATACACATTCAAAGCTGAACACATAGAAAACTACACACATACAAAAGTGTACAAATACTCAAATATACCCATACAAAACTGTACAAATACTCAAATTTACATTTACAAATCTACAAATACTCACATGTATATACACAACTGCACACATACAAAATGGTACACATATGCAACTTTACATATACTCAAATGTGCATATACAAAACTGAACACATATTAAAATGTACACAAACAATACTATACATATATATAAATCACCACACAGTACGTATGCAAAACTGAAGAGCAACACTCATTTCATAGAAATACTCACGGACAAGGTTTTATCCGGTATTCTTAAGAAATATGAGTACACTTCTTCAAATAACTTAATGTCATAATCATTCTCACGGTAAGGGCACTTTGTGATGCTGAGAAACAAGTCAAACAACTCTGTGTAGACTTCCTGGACCAAACCACGCTGACTAGAGAAGTAACAAGTGCACATTGTCATCATGAGAAAATATGCACAATTTGAACAGATGTGTACATTAAAAATACATGAGAGTTTAGTTGATCTGCAACAGCCAGCGAAGAGTCCCAATACTAATGGTACCAGAAGCAGTCTGATTATCTGTCCGTTTGGCCTTCCTCTGTGTTTTGAGTGTTAACCAGATCCTCTGGTCACTTCCTGCAGCACCATTCTCTCCAAGCCGTGATATTCTGCACTATACACACGATCTCAAGGGCCCTGGCCACACCTGCCTTATCATGCACCAATACCCCTCAAGGAATGCTGTGATGTCGGTTCCTAAATCAATCAATCAATCAATCCCCCTCAAGGAGTGCAAAATCAGTCAATCTGTCCGCCTGCTCGCTTCCCATGCCGCTAGTATGTCCTGGGAAAACAACCCAACCGAGGCTCTCTGTTTTTTATTGTTGAATGGAAGCCTGCCACTTTGTCCGAAACATGCCTGTCTTTATATTTCTCATCATCAATCAATCAATCATGTGCCATGCCGGAAAGCATGGACGGTCATGACCCGCAATTTCACTCGATCACCAGAGTCGTGGATCAGCTCAGTGTTCCTGTAGTATAACAGCCAGTCCCATTTTGGTAGGCCAGTATATTACACATGGCTAATAACAAGTGTCACACCATTAGCTAATATTACTAAGTCGTATAGTATTAATGTTCGCATTTTGCCCATGCCTTTATAATGCATATCTTTTATATTGTTGCTGTTCTCTGATAGCCTTGAATGATGTGTGAATAAAAAAATGTATGAAAGAGAATGATAGAAGGGCAGAATGTTAGACGGGACTGCGTGCCCAATTCTTAACCCTTTAAAAATAAAGTGTGTTCGTTCCTTCGTTTGTCTCGTCCATGCCATGTGGCCAAGCCATCCAGGTATTTTCCTCTCGGTCTTCCTCTTGGTCTGTTCCCTTTGATCTTGCCAGTCGTCACTAAGTTCTCCAATCAATTTCTTCTCAAAACATGTCCAAAAAATTGTGACTGTCTACGTCTAATTTCTCTAATCAATTTACGATTGTCATTTATCTCCTGCAGTACTTGGTCATTGGTTTTTCTATCTGTCCATGGTTTTCTTTGCATTTCGCTCAGAAACCACATTTCTGCAGCCATCAGATGTTTTTCAACTTGACTGCACATTGTCCAAGTTTCACATCCATACAAAAGAACAGGCTCTATGCATCCCTTCAACACTCTTTTTCTCGTTTCAATTGACATCTTTTTATTGGTCAGAATGTTTTTCATCTTGCTAAAGGCTACTTTCGCCATGGCGATTCTTGTTCTAATCTCTTCAAAAGAGCTGATCGCCTAGCTAAGGAAAGGGCAAAGAAGAACAATCTGATGTACTTGTTACATACCACCGAAACAAAAGAAAATCATCAAATGCATCAAAAAGCAACCAACAACAGCATAAGATGATTATCATTTTATAGACAGAGCAGAACACATCATTATTTTGCTCCTCAGAATGGGATACAATCGATTACACCACCACATGTGTACACAATTCAAGGTTGGTTAATCAGCCATGTGCACATGTAGGATTCACAACGCAAAGAGCAGATCGCATACTCTAAGACTGCCCAAAAAGTGGTATATCTAAGCAAACCTTCTGGCTTAGAGAAATGGAGACAGAGAAGTTTATGCAAGCGACAACATTGCAGACACAAGACAATAAATGTCAAGCTAACGAAAGAAGAAGCTCTCTATCTGATAACTTTTTTTCTGCCTTGTGTTTATTTACTTTTAACATTTTTAATAAGAATAACACAATTCATTTTCTTCTACTTCTGCTGCTGCGTTCATCCGGAGTTTTTTTTCTTTTTCGGACGTGATTGCGTTGTGCCCGTTTACAGCAGAGCTGCGTTCTTGCGCCGTTAGGCCGACACATCCGACTTCTGCGGGCATTTGTTGACCGGGTTAACCTTCTCGGACACAATTCATTTTTATTTTTGTATATATCTCCTTTCTCTTATATTTTATAAACTTAATACACTGCTCTATTTTACTGAGTAATTTAAAATATAACGCTACAGAACGATTTTTGTTTAATGAATAATGTAACCAGATCAGTGTTTTATGTATTTTTATAAATAAATGAAGTGAGAACTGTTTCCTTTGAAAATAAAACTAACAGACTGAAAATAACAACAACAAAAATAAGAGACTAAGACATTTATAAAATATTTAGTGATCTATACTCATATCCATCCATCAGATGCCATGCCGATAGCGAGGGCAGTCATTATTCGCCATTTCACACCATCACCAGAGTCGTGGATCAGCCCAGTGTTCTTGTCTCGACCACACCACGTGGCCACGCCATCCAGGTATTTACTTCTCTGTCCTCCTCTTGTTCTCCTCCCCTCGATCTTACCAGTTGTCACCGAGTTATCCAATTTATTTTGACTGTCTGAGTCTAATTTCTCTAATCAGTTTACGATTTTCATTTGTTTCTTGACATACCTGATCATTGGTTTGTCTGTCTGTCTGTCCGTGGTATTCTTTGCATTTTCCTCAGAAACCACATTTTCACAGCCATCAGATGTTTTTTTCAGCTTGTCTGCTTATTGTCCACACTTCACATCCATACCAAAAAAAAAAAAATTTATTTGTAACACCTCAACACTCTTTTTCACATTGCAACTGACATCTTTTTATTGGTCAGTATGTTTTTCATCTTGCAAAAGGCTACCTTCGCCATGGCGATTCGAGTTCTATTATCTTCAAGGCATCACCCATCATATGTTATGACTGTTCCGAGATAGTTCTACCGACTCACTTGTCTAAGAATATTCCCATTGACCTGTATATTACATTGTGGTATTTCGTTCTTCCTGGTTACGACCGCAATCTGTGTCTTCATACAATTTAATTCTAACTCTAGTTGTTCACTATGTACAACAACCTCATCTACTAAATATTGCAGATCGTGCTCATTGTCTGCAATCAATACTGTATCATCCGCATATCTATTGTTATTGACGTTGCGTCCCCCAGTGATGATTCCTTTAATATCTTCTATCATCATCATCATCATTATCATCATCATCTTCCACTTCTGCCGTTAAGCGTCGTGTGGAATAATAATTTGCGCTCCAGCGCCCGGTTGGCGGCATTGGATAATGTCATTCCGTGTGGTTGTACTATGTCTTTGATGTCGTCAATCCATTTTCTTCTTGGACGTCCTTGTGGTCTCGTCGCAGATGATCTTTGATGTAAGGCCAGTGATGGTAGTTGCTGGTGTTGCATTCTAACAACATGGCCAAACCACTTGATCTTCTGTCTTTCAATAAATGTGGTACAAGGTGTTAATCCCACAGTCTGTCTGATAATAGCATTTCTTACTCGGTCTCGGATTGTTAAGTTGGCAACTCTCCTCAGGCATCTCATTTCGCTGGTGTTGATTTTGCGAAGGTGTAATATCTCATCTCATCTCATCTCATCGCATCATGTTCCTCTTGTACCTTGCGGTGTCGAGGTGAAGTATAAACATCGTGAGAGTGCCCGATTATGGGTTCATATATCGATATTCCCATGGACTCTGCTATTCCCTCCGTTCATCGTTTACGTGGTCGGCCTCTTCCTCTGTTTCCATCTGGTCTGTACATCATTGCTTGTTGTGGTATGCTGTTGACTGGTAACCTACTTGCATGAAAACCATTTGACTTGCTGCTTTCTAATAAAATCTAGTGCTTCTTTAACCTCCACTTTAGTCTTGATTTCTTCATTTCTGATCTTATCTCTTCTTGATACGTTGAATATTCTTCTCAGGAACCTCATTTCTGTTGTGATTTTTCTTTTCTCTTTTTCTGTCATTGTCCAGGTTTGGCATTGGTAGCATAGAGTTGGTAGGAAGATTGTGTTGTAAAGTGCTTTCTTAGTAGTTATTGATACATGTTTGTTCTTTAGTATTGGTACCATTTGTCCAATGAGTTGATTTGCCTTATTGCACCTATTTTTGATCTCGCCTTCTGATCTGCCATTTGATGATATTATACTTCCTAGGTACTTGAAACTCTTTACTTGTTTCAAGGGATGTTCGTTTAGGTGAATTGTTGTTGTTTTTTCTTCTTTAGTTTTAGTCATTACCTCTGTTTTGCTTGTGCTAATTTTCATGTTATGTTCCCTATTCACGTGGTCTTATAATTCAGCTTCTGATTTTGCTATTAGTGCTTGGTCGTCCGCAGACAGGAGTTCTCTAATGATTAGATTTGCAGATGGTTCTTCTCCTATGTTCTCGTCATGCGGTATTCTTGCTGTCTCTGCTTGGCTGGTTTCTTTACATATGTTGTCTATATATGTTATGAACAAGAGAGGGGACAGGACACAACCTTGTCGTACTCCAGATCCGTAGTTGGTTAGATATGATGGGTCAGTGGTGAGAAACAGACATAGTGGCTGGGGCTTTATTGCAAAGGCTAATGGGCGAGTCTTGAAAAAGGAGAACCTGGCATACGAGACTACGATCTCCAGCATGAGAATGGAGGTGGAGGCAGTAACAGCGGCATTCCGGTGGCTAGAGGAGAGTACTGCAACACACGTTGTGCTCATTACGGATTCAAAGCATATGCTTAGCAAGGTGGAGAAAGGAATGTTTCGTGTGGAATGGCTCTCGTCGCTTCAGAGGTCACAGATTGTGAGAATTGTATGGATATTTTGCCCTGGCCATGCGGGTGTACGGGGGAATGAACAGGCTGATAGGCTAGCAGGGAATGCATCTCTTCGTGGTATCTTGCCTATGGACAAGGGGGAGGTGGTCGTGCGCTTGTGGGACCAGGTGGAGAAGACGGAGGAACAGATTGAGAACCCATATGTGGAAAGAATGAGATTGCGAGGGATCGGCAGGGGTTCTGGAAGTATCTCAAAACTGAGAGGGAAGACCAGGAGAACTTTTAATCAGATAGCGGTGGGAACGATTAGTAGTAGTATGACTCTTCGCTGGCTGTTGAACGAGGGGACTGAGCACGTATGGGAATGTCCTGAGTGCAGTGATGTCGGCTCTTAACTCAACTCAACTCAACAACTCCAGATCCAGAAGGTGTAATATATCTTCTATATTTCTGAAAATATTTTACAGGGAAAAAAGGTCTGGAGACATTACACATCCCTATCTCACACCTCTCTTAATGCTGTTTGTCCATCAAGAATGATGATGATCATTCATTTCATCCAGTGGGGTTGAAAGTATGGAGCCGTGAGTTCTCTGATAAGGCCTTTTGGCTCGAAATGTTCTTTGACAATGAGGGCAAAAAATGCCTGATGTTCTTCTCAGTGGCTTTTCTGCCCAGCCTTTTCTTCACAGCTCTTGCAGTCCTGGTTGCTTCACAAGTGACTGCACCCTTGCGTAAAGATGTACGCCACGAATTTCGGTCTTTGGCAGCAGTCTCCCAGATGTCAGATGAATTCCAAAAGCTTTCAGTGAGATTTTCAGAGTGTCTTTAAAGCGTTTCCTCTGACCGCCTTGGGTTTACCACAACGCAGCTCGCCGTAAAAAATTCGTTTAGGGAGCCTGTGATCTGGCATGCGAGTTAATTGACCAGCCCAGCGAATTTGATTCTTCATTAGTAGAATGTGGATACTGGGCATGGACGCTCTTTCTAGAACTTCGGTGTATGGGATCTTGTCTTGCCATTTAATCTTCAATAGCTTCCTAAGGCAGACTGTCGTGGAAGTGGTTTAATTTCCTAGCGTGTCACTAGATAAACAGTTCAGGTTTCAGCAAGCATATAGCAGTGTGGATAATACAACTGCTTTGTAGACTTTCAGCTTTGTTTCCAGGCTTATTCCATTTCTGTCCCATACATTCTTGTACAGTCTGCCAAAGGCCCCACTGGCCTTGGAGATTCTTGCATTCACTTCGTCATCAATTGTGGCAGCTTGTGACACGGTGCTGCCAAGATAGGTGAATTTGTCCACAACACTTAGTCTATGACCTTTCACCTTGATATTCGGCACGGTGTGATTATTCCCTGGAACTGGCTAGTACATAACTAGTCTTCTCCAAGTTGATATTGAGCCAAAAGTCCTATCTTAATAGACTGATATTGACCTATTTCATTATCAATCCTTATGGCAGATTGTTGTTTCCAATATATCTTTGTTCCAAGTCTAAGATCTTTCCCATAAATTTGGAGATCTGCAAGCATCTTTATCATGTTGACATGTTTTACTATGTCGAAAGCCTTCTTGTAGTCAATAAAGCGAAGATGTAGCTAGGTCTTTGTTTACTTCTATAAAACGTTCAATTACTGTTCTCAGCATATATACAGCATTTACTGTACCCTTGCCTTCAATAAACCCACATTATTATTATTCTATTTTGGGTTATATTTTCTTGATAAGCATGTAAAAAGAGTAAAAATAAAATCTGTAAAGTATGGAAAACAGAAACTCTTCGCACTCGTAAACAGAAGTCCTCAAGTAACAATTGATATTCATTGTTTGAGCCCCATTATTGCTAAAGTCTTACTAACATTGAAGGAAAACAATAAGATAAATAAGCACAAGTGAAAGAAATCATGACATGAGCAAAACGAACAACGTTAGTTCAATGGTCAAAGCTTAAAAGACTGTGAAAGCAAAAGAGAGAAAAATATGTGAAATAATTTAATAGTTCAACCATCTGATATTTCATACAAATGTTTCATTGCAATATAAATTCATATGAATGCATTTTTTTTTCAAATGAAACTAAATAATAACGTTCAATATCAACATGTAAGCTTCAGTGGTCATCATCATGTTCCCTGCCGACTGACGAAGGTATTCATACACCTCCACAGATCTCTCACGGCAAGTTTTCTGAATCAGTTCTGTTGACCATATTCCCTCAAGCCACCGTTTAAATGCGACCAGTATGTATTTTTAATGACTGTGCAGTGTTTGAAAATATTGCCGTTCCAAGTCTTGTATTCACACTCTGTGTAGATCATACAACATAATAGGTAGTTACAAAGCTTGGAACGGCAATATTTTCAAACATTGCACAGTCATTAAAAATACATCCTATCTGCCTCTTACACAGCTAATCTTTCCAGACGTCATGATGTTTTCCAATGTCTCTCTTCTCATAGCACGACCAAAGAATACTGTTTGTTGCCTTATTTGAATATAATGTCGCTCTTTCATTAGCTTTTCCCAGGCAATCATTGCTTGTTACTCTGGCAGGCCCAGGAATTCGCAACATTCCTCTCAGGGACCACAACTCTGTAGCTTCCAAGCTCTTCTTAATTTATGTGCATATCGTAGATTATTTATATTATAGATTCCAACTTGTATTCCTAGCAGCTCTTTGATCTCGCTCATTATTACTTCGCTATAGAAAGAGAGAGTGAAGAGAAGAGATCATGTGGCAAAACAATAGCTCCAGATTAAGTAAAACAGTAAACTGCCGTTTTCACCCCTTTAGGCAGATTGGATATATATTGTTAATCCCCTCTTGTTAATTGTTATATACCAATCGTCATTCAATTGGTAATGTGGTTAATACCACACCCGCTGCTTTTACTTCCATAAATTTATTTTCACTCATTTTAGGATGGGTCAGCCTGGAAGTCCAGGTCAAATAAATTAAAAACCCGCCCCTCAATTAGGATTTGAACACATAACTACTAGGCCAGCAGTTAAGCTTGCCAGCCACTGCGCTCCTGCGGCTCCAAGCTTCAGTATACCTAACTATGAGACATGAGTACATTACCAACTATGAGACATGAGTACATTACCCGATTTTTCTGACAAAACTGTCAATAAAGTCCTTCACCACATTGGCTGTTTTTTCACTTGATGCAAAACTAGGTTGCGTAACCACTTCCCCAGCGCGTTTCAAATAAGACCTTACTCTGTTGATGTCTTGTATGTTCTGAAACGGTTAAATACAAAAGAATGTTGTTTAATCTTTGAATAATAAATGCACGTTATTGGTATTTCAGAAACTACTTGATTTAATTAGCTTATCTTAAGAAACAATTACGTTACTGACATATTTACAAAACGGTCGGCTCTCAAACTCATTCATTGGCACCTTGCCGTCTTGACAGACGATAGTTTGTTACATCGTGCTTCAGAAAGGCTTAATAACTACAACTCATGGAGGTGGCGAATGTGACTGATAAGGCCAATTCGCGCTGTAAATATTCGACAGTGGATGCCTGTGAACACATGGTCATTTTCACCATCATGCACCATCTTACGTCTCACACGCTCGGTGTGTGATTTATCTGCAATAATTTTCTCCTTTGTCTTTATTCCATTTCTGATATTTGCCCTCTATGCAACACGTTCAGCGGCGACTTGCTCCAAATGTGCATTATCAATGCCTGTATCAATCATTTCCCGATTACACACATCTTTGTATCGTAGTAGAGGTCGACCCTGAGATCTCTTACCCACCCGTAATTCACCAAAAAAACAAAAAAGAAAAGAAAAAAAGATGTCCTTTAGTATTCTACCACCATCCATCCTCCTAACGTGTCCTATCCAAGTCTAGGAAGACTGAGCATGGAATATACCGTCACACAACCTGATCTTTGTGATTTTGTCTTGCCACTTATTACCAAGAATTCTTCGCAGACACCACATACCGCTTACATACATCTTTGTATCATATTAGAGGTCGACCCTGAGATCTCTTACCCACCTGTAATTCACCCAAAAATGAGGTCCTTTGGTATTCTACCATCATCCATCCTCCTAACGTGTCCTATCCATCTACGCCTAGGAAGACTGAACATATATTATACCGTCACACAACCTGATCTTTCCAATACTTCAGTATTTGTGATTTTGTCTTGCCACTTAATACCAAGTATTCTTCGCAGACACCACATATAAAGGCTGTTTAAACGTTTCTCTTGGTATGAGTAAGTTGTCCAGGTTTCACTGCCATAAAGAAGAGTACTAAGGACACGGGCTTGATAGACAAGGACTTTTGTTTTGGCAGTAAGCTTCCTGTTCTCCCAGACTCTTTTGTTAACCTGTTCATTGTTGTTGCTGCCTTACTAATCCTGATGTTGATTTCCTGATCTGGGGATAATTTGCTATTTATCTCTGATCCTAGATATGTAAAATGGTCTACTATCTCTAGTTCGGCGTCGTCAATAAAGATTGATGGTACCCCATGTGTACCTTGTGACATAATCTGTGTCTTCTTTTTGCTAATTGTTAAACCAAATTCAGAACAAGCATTGGAGAATGCAGATAATAGACGTTGTAATTCTTCCTCAGAGTGGGTCGTAATTGCAGCATCATCTGCAAAAAGCAACTCTCTGATCAGTACCCTCCTTAATTTTGGTCTTGACCTTCAATCTCTGAGCATTGTAGAGGCCGCCATCTGAGCGTGAAGTGAATGTATATACCACCATCCTGATCACGAAAGGCATATTTCAGTAGAAGTGAAAAGTATATTCCAAAGAAGGGTGGGAGCTAGAACACAACCTTGCTTAACCCCACTCTTGATTTCAAACTCTTCTGAAGTTGCATCATCAAACTTGATTATACCCTTCATGCCTGTGTGGAACGATTCCACAATGGACAGAAGAGTTGGTGGGCAGTCAATCTTCTTTAGTGCCTTTAACAGACCCTCACGACTGACCAAATCAAATGCCTATGTGAGGTCGATGAAGGCAACAAATAGTGGCTGATTCTGTTCACGGAATTTATTTTGCATTTGTCGCAATGAGAATATCATATCAATGGCAGTCCGGTTCTGTCGGAAGCCACACTGTGATTCGGGGTAGACTTGATCTCCCAGGGCTTGAAGTCTGCGCAGAACAATTCTGGCAAATACTTTCCCAACAATACACAGAAGTGAGATACCCCTATAGTTGTTACAGTCGCTCCGATCCGTTGATGTACAATGTTACAATGTTATGATGCTTGAGTCTTTGAAATCCTGTGGGTCTTGTCCTTCTCACCAGCATAGCTCTATTAGCTGGTGGATCTGAAGAGTGAGTGTGTCTTTCCCGCTCCTGATAACCTCTATTAGAATTCCATCCTTACCTAGAGCCTTGCCAGATGCAAGTTCATTTATAGCACACTTAACTTCTGTTATGGTGGGAAGCGTATCCAGGTGGTCAAAAGTTGGCAGGGCCTCTACGGGCGTTGAGGGCATCATCCGCTAGCTTGGTCTCACTTGAGTAAAGCTCCATATAGTGCTCTACCCATCTATTCATCTGCTGTTTCTTATCAGTGGTGATTTCTCCAGTCAAGGTTTTCAGTGGTGCACTTCTTTTGATCATTGGACCACAGGCTTTCTTTATTCGTTCATACATGCTTCTGATGTTTCCCTTATCACTTGTATTTTGAATGGACTCACATAACTTGATCCAATAGTCTTTTGCAAATTGCCTGGCAGCCTTTTGCACATCCTTCCTAGCTTGCTTTAGCTCACTGAGAGTGTTTCACGTTGTTCTTTCCTTGTTTCTTAAGATAGCTTTCTTTTTTTATCAATCAAGGGCTGCAGTGTCTCGGGTAATGTTGAATCAGGCTGCCTTGCGTTGATTTTCACAATTTTATAAGCGTCAGTCGTTTAGAAAGCAATGACAAACTATTGAACGTAAACTTTTCTAGAAAATCACAGAGAATAATGGTGGGGTTCATTGCGATGTCATGTAAAGGCTATTCAACTAGCTTTTAACCATTCTGCCCAGGCATCAATTAATGAATGATTGTAATTTATCATTTGATAAATATTGTGTATGTACTTAAATATATGTATAGTTATAGGACAGACTTACCGTGAATGGATCATCCAGTGAGTTGAGAACATGTTTTGCCGTGTCTGCTAACATCTTGTATGAGTCTTCCTGAAGATGTGTACAGTCAAGGTATAAATAGACACTCAGGTCCAACAGGTCATTTGTGAACAATTTTGCCTGTTCCTTCCTGCAAAAGTATTGTTATTTGTATTACAAAGTGGTAGTAATATGTTTTCACATCTACGCTAGAAGGTAAAATGTTATGGGGTTTAGTATATTATACCACAGTTTGTTTAATGAGATAAATAGCTCCTACACCTGGGCTAGTTCATCTCCTTACAAATAGATTACAATATCAAACCAGAGGAGACATCTGGTACTTGAAATGAGTGCAGACGGAATCGCATGCATCAACATCACCATCGTGTAGCAAATCCCTTGCAGAGCGTCGCTCTCATCACAAGTAGACTGGAAGATTCTGGATCCTTGGCCGGGTCTCCTGCCTCGTGCATGTTCATGCCCAGAGTGCTTTATATGCCATGTGTCCACCGTTGTGTCAGTCAATCCTCTTCCTCCTCTTCATTGGACCACGCCGCCCATAACTGTTCTTTCTAAACTACATTTTATATGGCCATAGTATTTTTGTTTCCCAGACAAATGTTTATGGGCCTGTTTTCTTTGATGACCAGATCTTGTCAATTGTCAGTATTTATTAATTTCCTACAGCTAGAATTCATTTTAAAGAAATCAGTAAAGACGGACATAGGTTTGAAATTTCTTGAAAATTAACAAATGTAGAAATATAGAAATGATCACTCATGTTCCATTCAGCTACAAATCTAATTTGCGTATAATAGGACCCACTGAATGCAGATCACATTCCGGGGTGGGGGTGGGGTGGGGGGGTTTGTTGGATGTTACACCTGCGTTTATGTTTAACTCTTTCTGATACAGCCAGCTGCTGTAACTTTAATTTGTTTTATTCTAATAAGTGTTTTTATTGACTAAATAATCACATAGATCCACAGGACTTCGAATAATAACACTGTGTGATAGAAAAAGTTGAAATATCAATTGTGACAGACAGACAGACAGACAGACAGACAGATAGATAGATAGATAGATAGATAGATAGATAGATAGATAGATAGATAGATAGATAGATAGATAGATAGATAGATAGATAAATAGATAGATAGATAGATAGATAGATAGATAGATAGATAGATAGATAGATAGATAGATAGATAGATAGATAGATAGATAGATAGATAGATAAATAGATAGATAGATAAATAGATAGATAGATAGATAGACAGACAGATAGATAGATAGACAGACAGATAGATAGATAGATAGATAGATAGATAGATAGATAAATAGATAGATAGATAAATAGATAGATAGATAGGTAGGTAGGTAGTAGGTACGTACGTACCTACCTACCTATCTACCTACCTATCTACGTACGTAAGTAGGTGGGTGGGTGGGTGGATGGATGGATGGATGGATGGGTGGGTAGGTAGGAAGGTAAGTAGTTAGGTCGGTCGGTAGACAGACAGACAGACAGACAGACAGACAGACAGACAGACAGACAGACAGACAGACAGACAGACAGATAGATAGATAGATAGATAGATAGATAGATAGATAGATAGATAGATAGATAGATAGATAGATAGATAGATAGATAGATAGATAGATAGATAGATAGATAGATAGATAGATAGATAGATAGATAGATCCCCGGCAGAGGCTGGGCGAAGCCGGGCCGGGTCAGCTAGTGAACCATATTTTATAAAAACCTTACTTTAATGTATCACGGAATAACTGAATCATTAGCCTCTCATACATATCACAGAACACCTTGATGTCAACGTCTGCTTCCTGTCTCTCTTGCTGGCAGACAGCCAGTATTAGTGGTCTCAGTGAGTCCTCATCCAGGTTCTGCAGCAAATAATATTTGAATGTGTTTTAATTTTGACCAAGTGGTGGGGACAGCCGTATAGGAAGTAATACAACTTCGCTTTCAATCATCAGACATTAAAGGCAAAGCTTGTCCCTTAGCAGATACTGCGGCTGAGCAGTTGGGGTGTCAAGTGTTAGGCCTTCATGTATTCTAGGTCATGACACATGAGGTGGGGTTACGAGTTCCCTTCCTCATCGCCTTTCCTTCCCAAACAATTACCAGAACATTCTGAAAAGTATCTAGTTCTCAATTTTATGAGGCAGGGTCGACCCCAGAGCCGCACTGGTAGGAAATAATAATCCCATCTCTGCTGAATATTGGACACGACCCTCTGTTTTGACCTGCAAGCAACCCAACTACTATCCCACATAACCATAGCCATCCATTCTGAACGTTCTGAAACAATGACTAAGAGTCAGGGGCAGTAATCGCCTTTGTAAGTAAAGCTCTTTCAGTGTCACACTATAAAAAAGTATGTCCAGAAATGAATGCCATCATTCACGATCAATTATTTTGAAAACTGTCTGTTGCATCGTTATGAAATTTTTCCTGCCGTCTTATATTTATCCCCACCCTAGGAGTATGTCTTTGATAGGTCCAAAAACAACTTAAATCATCGAAAGCGCGACATTTCTTTAATGTTTTGGTGAAAAACTAGTGATTTCTCGCTAACAAACTTGTTTTACAGTAATGAATGCCCCGCCAATTCAGATGACGACACAAGGCGTATCCGGATTCGTATGGGAGTGGGTGCAATAAAAGAAGTAAATTAAAAGTCGACAGGGTCGACTGCATTGCACCGGGTTTTTATCCCATATGGCTCAGTCTCTTTCCGCAGCGTGGAAAGCGTCGCACAAAGCACGAACTCCGTAGCTCCAGCGACGACCCTCTGGGGTCTCCGGAAAAATGCACTCGTGAAATGAAGGACGCGGCCCGGAATCGAACATACAACCTTCGGAGCCCGAGTCAGACGACTTGACCACTTCACCACGGAGAATCCCGAGAATGGTGCAATGTGTAATATTAGTAAAGACAGAGAATTTACAGAGGCATGGGGTAATAATGTGTAAATTGACAGGAAAGTAGAAGGAATATATTTCTTACCTTATTTTTCATTTCCTTCTTGTTTCTTCAGCTGCTGGTTAATAATGTGTACACAAGTATTCATGTTAGCTTTTTATATTGAGTTCGTGAAAGCTTCCAAATAGCTGTGCGTTAATGTGCGTATCGAGTGACCAGAAATGATACCGCAATTTAGTCATCATGTTTCCATTTTTAAGGATCTGTTCAGCTGTCTGTGTAGTTTGTTCACACGTACACATGGGTGACAGACCGGCTATGAGTCTTCGTGAAAGACTGTCTACTCTGCTGTTTACCGTTCAGAGACGGAACATGATTACCTGTTTTGCACTATGAAAATAGTTGTCAGTGTCTCTGTAGTGGGCTTTCTTCTTAACGACTAAGATGTTGGTCCTCTTTTCATTGAAGTTTATAGATTGATTCGTATGCACGTGTGTTGTCCCCTAATTTGACAACATGTTTGCTCTCACTTTTCTTGTTATGCCACAATATGTCAGTTTCCACCGCAATATTACTCTTCTGTTTGTATTCAATGCGTTTAGTGTGTGTGTGTGTGTGTGTGTGTGTGTGTGTGTGTGTGTGTGTGTGTTTTAAATACAGTTGTTTGTCACGGCTGAGGGCTTGCGGAATTGAAAATTCATTACTGTGGAATACAAACTGTTGCCATTGACATTATGCTGATGCTGTAATGTTTATGGCCTGCAAATTCGTTTGAATAGTTGGAGCAAAATATTCCACTAAGTGTGCACGTAGATTAAGGTCTGCGATCTGCTCAGACCTTAATCTGTGTCGGAAGATTTCATTAGGTTGATGATTGCTCTCGGTTGCATAAAATTCAATCCATCCTTTCTCCAATAGTCCTCTTCCTCTTTCAACACACGGTCCTCACATATTTTCCAATAACTTTTATCACTATTTAATAGCGCGGACTGGGTTAGTATCTTGACGTCAGACAATTTGAATGTAGTATTGGCAGCTGCCACCTGTCCTTTAATTTTAGCGCACACAAGTTCTATAGGGTTTAAATGAGAATGATACGGCGGAAGTCTCAAGCACCTATGGCCATGCTCTTCCATCAACTTGTCGATGTGATATTTCTTGCTTTTTTGCGCCTGTTTTACAAGGGACAACAACTGTAGCTTGAAATATGTTTCTGGAAATGGTATATTTTCCCTTCGGAGCCATATATTTATTGCTTCCTTTGTGCTCGATGCCGTAGGTATTTTGTCTTCTTGGGAAACAACATTGTGATATGATGCATTGTCTATGATTAGACAAGACGGTCTATCAAGGGATGGAAGTACTGTATTCTCGAGCCAATCTCTAAATACATTACCATTCATCTCATTATGATAATCCCTATTGTCTGTGTGATTTGATACGAACAAGAGCCCAGCATTCTGTAGTAAGCCATTATGAGTACTACCAGCATAGGCTATGACCAAACGCTGTCCTTTACTACTGGGCACATAACGCTTTAACTTTCCATCCACTGATTCCCATTCTTTTTCTCTTGTGTGGTGCGCATTGATCCACGTCTCATCCAAATACACTATGTCATAATTTTCTTTGCGCATGTCCCTTATTTCACGTAGTTATCTGCCTCTCATGGCTCCTAAATACGGTTGCTCGCAAGGATATTTCTACCTCCCTTGTACTTTCTAAAAGTGAAGCCTAATGTCCTTATAATTTTCCACAAAGTTGTTTTGGATAGCTCTATGTGTCGTGTGTCCAATTAAAGTGTCGTCCCTGGAGTGAGGAGAGTCAACACCCACATTATAATATTTTTTTCCCTATCAATATCCTGGAGAATCCACCAGCTCCCGTCCAACACACTCCATCAGCCCGTGGACACCTTTTCCTATCACTCTCTCACTGTCGTACTATGCCCCTCTCATACTTCCCCAACGCAACATATTCAACAACTCTTGCTTCTAAAAATTAATAAAGATTAATTTATTAAAAGAAAGATGTGTAATGTACGTAAGGCGTGTATGCAAAGAAAATGAGTGATGTGTTCTATAATGTGTGTATGATCGGACTTTCAGATAATAGCATAGTCAGTTCTTCATTGCAAGGGCACACCACAGCACATTAAATCATAACCAGTGCACCTCACCCAGTGTCGAAACCCTCTTGCCGGATACTGACTGTCATCTGTAGCCACCTGGTAATCCATCCTCATGATCATCCGAAATAGATACTGTTTGTAATTACAGATTGATCACGGACTGGTTGCAAACTAACTTTGTAAGTTCCTATCGGTCCTAAAGAATGCACAAATCCTTTGTAGTGTATTTAGGTTTTACTGTTAATGTTTCTACACTTGATCCTAACTAGTGTTCATATAGGTTCAAGTATATGTCATATGTAATATTACACTGGAATCTATCACACGATGTGACTTATCCGTTAATGTTCTCGTTCCTTAAACCATGTTTGTCTGATGTGTGATATATCAACAATCATCACCCATCCTATGTGAACCATACCACGCAGGAGTCGTTATATTGGCTGGCTCTTCTGGGCCATACCATGGTGAACCCTTCTGAGTATGAGTCCAGCGTAAACATATACCATCTTTCTTCTCGGACGTTATTCCTTTTCCGTAAGAATCATTTTAGAGTCCAACTGGTGTTCGTCCAATTGGAGTGCACTTCTTCAAAACCAGTGTTGAATTTCCTAGTAACTGGTGGGGAACCTGTGGGAAAACCAACACATCATGTGAGAGCACTAGTCACTGATCCTACCGGCTGGGTGTAAGCTTATTACCCTGCTCTGTTATTTTACAGCTAACTACTCTGTCAGAGAGCCTTATAGCTTCTCACCTACGTCCGAATCAGGCTATGACAAGGAAAGACCAATAAACAGAGTGCAACCTCAGTATTCTATTCACCCTAGCAGAGCCAATATCACTTCACTACTCTAACTAGTTTTCACCATGCTACCGCCTAAATTAATTAGGACTAATTACATAGTATACTACCTTAGGCAACACTGCAGTCTAACAAATCACATCTACAAATTGCCATGACAGGCACGTGAACCATTAAATCCACTAATAAGCACACGGTAGACATTATTCCAGTCAGAACTGCAGTGCCGAAGCACGTCCGCTAAAATCCAAGGTTTGAGTTCAACTGTCCTCTCCAATCATGGTTTTCTGGCAAACCCCTAAAACTGGTCACGTGACATGGTTGATGTCCTGCAGGTGTTATTTGGGCATATCATCCATTGTCAAGAATCTATCTTCCCTGGGTCCATCAATGTCAGAGTTGTCATCAGTTGTTTAGATTCCCAAAACAAGCTAGCGAGTTCCTGGATACTCCCAACAACAGTTGCCAATAACAAGCCGTCAATCTTCTGTCGACTAGTGACAATCACCGCTGCCATTTCTGTTTGATGTCGGGAAACTCTAATTGACAGACGGACTGTTTCCTGTCCCTAGCTGGCAATTCCGGTTGTCTCTGACTGTTGATAAACTGTCAAAGCGATGTATGCATTCATCCTCACTTCCGAATGTTCCTATTTTTGCTGACCAGATGTACACGTGCAGCTGTTATTTATGCCCGACCTGTTTGTGAACACGTGCAGCCACAACTATGAATGTTTTCTCTGTATTAGTTGAAACAATTGTCGCTTTGCAGACAGCCCGTTTAATCAGAAAGCCGTTTATAGTAATCAGCTGGTCAAACGCGGGGTTTTATTTTGTGACACTATGTTATTGTTCTTTCTCAACCAAACCCTCAGTTTTCTTACAGTCACTGTTTCTTTAGCATCCATCATTTTTATAATAACTCGCCTGATGACATCCTTGTCAAAGCTGTCTAAAATTGCCTTTCTACCTACTGTTTGCTTTTCTCGTGTTGGTTTCATTCCAGATTCTTGCACCCATCGACGAAATGACCGTTTACTCAAACCCAATGCATGCACTGTTCTTTTTTCGGGATTTGTAAACGGTATGAAACAGTTTCCTGCGATCAGCTTCTTGACAAAACTATGTGTACAACTTCATATCGATGCTTTGAAGTGTACACAATTTCACATTCAATCCCATTGAACAATATTCACACATTCATATATTAGCTATTAATATTATATTAATGGTAACATTAATTTATATAATCACGTTTCATGAAAGAACCCACACTGAAGACACTTCTGAATAATCAAATCAAACTGCTCGCAGTTTGTGCCAAAACGGAAACCACGAGACAATTAAAAAAAAAAAAAAGCGCTGATGTGTCTTGGAGAAGCTGTAATACTTTTAAAATTATGGACTTAATCTCTGAGCCGTAAATTATATACCGCACATAAACAAACATTGAAATCTGCTGTACAATCTCCAGAACAAAAGATGTTTGTTGGGTGGACATAATGATAAGGTTATATGTTAAATCTCATAATTTTCCCTCAGTTGGTTACTGAGATATGGAATTTTATATTGGGGCAGAAAAAAATAAACAGACTATAGGAGCTCCAACCTCATACCGGAGATTGTTATGTGATATGTTATGTGCTGCTCGGTAATGTCCTGCCTCCTCCCACACTAGCCAAGGAATTCTACCCTGAAAGTTGGCTGCACACAACAGACACGCCAGTGTACACCAGAACTTCATCGAACATAGCATGAAAATCTATCTCATGTTTATGTCCAAGTCTCCCCCCTCCCATCGCACCACTCTCTGCACTCTCTTCCAGTTGGAGTGATCATTAACCTTTGTTTAATTAGACAACATTGCTAAGGCAACAAAAGATATGTATATATACATATACATATACATATATATATATATATATATATATATATATATATATAGATATATATATATATATATATATATATATATATATATATGTGTGTGTGTGTGTGTGTGTGTTTGTGTGTGTGTGTGTGTGTGTGTGTGTGTGTGTGTGTGTGTGTGTGTGTGTGTGTGAGCGAGTACGCGCTCGCATCTGTGTTGCTTTATTCTCTGAGAAGTAGCAACGAAACAGTGAACAACGATGCAAAGAAAGTCAGGCTAATTGGTATCAATATTACGTGTCTCTGGGTAAAGATAATGTTTAAACAGCAATACAAAATTAATAACTGAATAGGCGTTAAGGGAAATCGTGCATACAAATTGTTTATTTCTCCAACAAGAACATACCGGGTAATATGTGAACTTAAAACTCCTTGCAATAGAAAATTACTTATGTTACAAATTGAAATGGCTTATTTTGCTCTAAAAGAACCCATCTATACTAAATGTCATAAGCATATTAATTTAGAACATGTATGCTGAAGTGCAAGAGATATTAACCCCAAAGGACACCATTAATTCAATACACGACTCACTGCAAAAAACCAATGAAATAGAAGAGATGTTAAATATTTGAAAGAGACACAAGAAAGCCGTACAAGTTAATAAAACAACTTAACGATGAGGGCACAGGGAGAGTCTTAATGATTGCACTACATAAAGACGGAAACATCCTAACAGGTAAGTAAGCGACTCATTTGCACAGTATATCAATATCGAAATTAGCCCAGGGAAACGACAAGAAATTCGAGAAAATTGGCAACATACAGGACATAATGAAATAGTACATAAAGCACTGGAGGCACCTATCACAATCAGCGAACTAGAGCTATCAATATCAAAACTGAACATGAGAAAGTCACCAGGAGCCAACGGCACAGCCAATGCAATTATCAAGAACCTAGAAAAAATGGCCAAAACAAAGCTGCTGTAAATCTTCAATAACAGCTGGACCTTAGGCAGCATTCCATAAGCCTGGAGACAAGCAATAATAATACCTCTCCTAAAATTAGGGAAAGGCAGTGCCAGTGCCTCCAGCACTCAGCCCTACCAGCTGACTCTGCAAAACAATGGATCACATCATCAATCACAGACTGCAGTGGTACATTGAAAGTGAAAATATTCTTATGCCACAGCAGGCAGGCTTTAGGTGGTGTTATTCTACAGAAGATCAGACAGCCTACCTCTCTAAAGAAATTTAGGATGCATTCCAAGAAACGGGTGCTTGCGGCATGGATAGGTCTGAAGAAATCTTTTGACAACGTCTGGAAAGAAGGTCTGATGGGGGAAAAAAACTGAAAAACTATACAGTCTTCGGAAGAATGTACAAATGGGTGAAAGCATACTTGCACAACAGAAGAGTCCGAATACAGATAGACAGACTCAAGAGGAAGAAAGTTCTACAACGTCATTGTGTCCCACAGGAAGTTCTGTCTCCCCCCCCCCCCCCACCCCCACACTTTCTTAATCTACATTAATGATCTTGTTGCCGAATTACCACATGGAATTAAATTTGCAATGTACGCTGATGCTCTCTGAGCACACAAAAACATGCAGCAATGGCCACCAGATCGATACCAAGAGCTGAAGATGCCTTAGTTGCATGGGCAAATAGATGGTGTGTCAGCATAAACACTGACAAGTGCAGCACCCCTCTATTTTACTCTCTCTCTCTCTCTCTCTCTCTCTCCTCTCTCTCTCTCTCTCTCTCTCTCTCTCTCTCTCTCTCTCTCTCTCTCTCTCTCTCTCTCTCTACAAAACAAAAGTCATGCGCGATCAAGATAAATGGAATACCCCTAAGCGAAGATAGATAACCAACATACCTTGGAGTAACATTTGATGACATGCTGACATGAAGAAATCACACCAACAAAGCAGCAGCAAAGTCCAGAAGGAAGTTGACCATCCTGAGAAAACTAAATGAAACCACCAGGGGAGCCGGCGGGAAAATACATAGCAAAGTGCCATACCTGGAATACAAATCAACTGCATGGTGTTCAGCATTTTTTTTAAAAAAACCACACTGCAAGAACTGGACAAGGTGAAAAATCAAGCACTTAAGAGTCACAACAGGAGAGATAAGATCAACCCCAATAGTGGGGATGGAGAGGATGGGGATGACACAAGCACCGAGAGCGCGCAGAGATACGAAAACACTAACATAAGCAGAAAACTTCCTTAGCATGCCAAGCCACCCTAGGAAGAAGAGATTTGAAAACCCAGCTATGAGGCGATTGAAAAGAAGCAGCTTTCTCCACCAGGCCAAACGACTCTGCAGACACACCACAGATTTACCTGCAGTTGGTATCCCCTTGAGAACTACCCCAGAAATAACTCCATGGAAAGAGGAACATAGTCATAGAATATCACTTCATATCCAGGCAAAGGTAAAAGGAATATTCGGCGAAGAAGAACAGGACAGTGCACAACGCAAAACAGTCGCTTTTAGTTTCCTTGATAAAGAATACCCACAGGACCTCTGGATTGTAATCTATACTTATGGGTCAGCACAAAATGCTATTAGAAATGGAGGAGCGGGATTATAGGTTAATTAGTTGTATATCCTTTATAGGACGTAGCAGTCAACTCCAGGAATCACAGAGACGAAAAATGCTGGAGTTGTCTTTAATGTAAAGTGTTTGTTATCTCACACTGCCTCTCTCTCTCTCTCTCTCTCTCTCTCTCTCTCTCTCTCTCTCTCTCTCTCTCTCTCTCTCTCTCTCTCTCTCTCTCTCCCCCTCCCCCTCTCTCTTTTTTTTGTTGTTGTTGTCTTTTCGTATGATACTTTTTAGGAGTCTGACTGTCCGTTTAATGAAAACTGCACTGTTGCCTTCTTTACTTGGTGTATGTGAGGGGAAAATAAACACTATTTGAAGACATTGAACAGATCAAGAATGAAATGACCAGCAAATGTTAAATGAGAGCACGGACGTCTTTACCTGAATATATTCTGTCAACTGCAAGCTGCGGTCTTGTAAGCTGACGTACGCTATCTGCAAGTGGAGCAGACTGAGGCCATTCTCAAGTAAGTGTGCTATGAACGAGAAAACAGCCCTTTGCACGTCGGGTAGTATTGTAGTGCCATAGTTCAGTATTCCCCTGTCCACATAAGGAGCACATCCACAATCAACGACTATAATGTGTTGAAATTATGAAACAATAATAACAAAAATAAATAATAATAATAAAATTCAACATTATGTTGTCCAGTACATTACCGGTATTGTTTAAACGACTATTTAGTAAATTTGGGGTTCAATCTTCTTTCTCCGTCTTCCTCTTTTCTTATTCACCTATATTCTGGCAGACGGCAGCTAATGAATGTTTGTTGGTTATTACGAGGGCGAGTCAATACGTAAGTCACACAGTTCTGTGGGATGGCAGGTAAATGTAGTTGGTGTTTTCTACAGGTGTCATTAGGTGACAGCAACATCGAACTTTATATTCCCGTTCGTCAGGTGGCGCTAGGTGTCTCTTGCGCAAGCGCAGCGCATAAACAAAATGGCGACTGTACTTACGGAGTGTACAACTAAAGAGCAACGTTCTGTTAAAATCCTGAAACAACCAAATAATCAAGTGCTGTTATGCGTTTTTTGTGGGCAAAAGTACTGCCTGCAAAGGACATTCATAAGGAAATGCTTCCTGTTTATGCTGACAAATGTTTGTCCCGTAAAGCGGTACATAGCGTGGTAGAAAAATTTCTCAGGCACGCGAATGACGCCGAAGTTGAATGTGAAGTGAAAACGTGGTTTATAAAACAGAGCACGCAGTTCTATGCAGCCGGTTTGGGAGGACTGATATAACGATGGGATAAGTGCATCACTGTTGGTGGAAAATGTGTTGAGAAATAAAGGGACAATCTATCTATAAAATATAAACTGGTTTCAAGTTGTTATCATATTTAGTATTTAGTTATTTTTCCACAGCCATTTGTGACTTACTTATTGACTTCCCTCGTAGTAATTGTCTTATTTGTTCACCGCGTTTCTAATCCATACTGCAGTACTAATTTGACGTTAGAGATAAACATTCCATTTTGTATAGTATTGAATGTATTTTCACCTGGACACATTTCCTATCTCCCCGAAAGCTTCACTTGATTGTATTCGTATTTTGATATGCTTTTACAACTAAAGTTGTCTACGGGGAGAGGTAGCCAGTCTCATGCCAGCCCTTCTTATTCGCCTCTTACACATTTCATGGTAGGTTACAGTGTTAACTGTTGTTTGCTGTCCTTGTGGCCACTGGTAACACACGACAGGACATATTTATATTATGTTATTTGTTGTTGAAAATATTTGCTAATACCATCACAATTTGGCTAAAATGATGCAACTCACAAAACCTTGCAGCTTTGAATTCGTTCTTGGGACTCCTCACCAATCTGAAACATGGCATAGAACCTATACTTATGTATGGATGTGAAGTGTGGACAATAAGCAGCCAAGATGAAAATCATCTAATGGCTATGCAAACGTGGTTTCTGAGGAAAATGTACAGAATACCATGGATAGAAAGAAAAACCAATGAACAAGTCCTAAAAGACACAAATGAAAACCGTAAACTGATTAGAGAAATTAGACGTAGACAGACTCTATATTTTAGCTAATCGCGAGAAGAAATAAATTGGATAACTTCGTGACAACTGACAAGATTGAGGGGAAACGAACTAGGAGAAGGTTCATTCATTCATTCAGTAGCATGTCCTTTGCAGAACCTCGCTTCCATAACAAAACTCCGGAAAACTTCTCGATCACAAGCAAGATGTCACGCGTCCGATACATCCATCTGGAGATCATCCGCCACATCCAGCACCCATCTTCTCTTTGACACTCCTCTTCCTCTCTTCCCAGGCATATACCCCTCCATTATTGTTCTCTCCAAACTTTCGTGACGTTTCAAGTGACCAAAATATTTCAATTGTCTCTGTTTTATCATCTTTAATAGCCAACCCTCTTCAATATTCAGCTCTTGAAGTATGGATGCATTTGTTCTTTTCTTTACCCAAGATATTCTTATAACTTGTCTATAACATGTATATTCAAAGGCATCTATGCGCTGTTCAGCTTGTTTAGTAAGTGTCCAGGTCTCATAGGGGAAGGTAGAGAAATAAATACCTGGATGGATTGCCCACGTGGTATTGTCGAGACAAGAACACAGAGCTGATCCACGACTCTGATGATCGTTTGAGATGGCGAAACATGACCGGGTTCCAAATGTTGCTGTATGTAGCCGAGGCGCGGTGTTGGGGTGAGCGCCCAACATTGCTCAAATACCTCAATGGCTCGTGAATACATAACCTATGCAGCAAAATTCCAACTCCTGGCCTTCACGTGGCGGACCTGTTTAAACTAACAGGAGAAGGGGCGACGGCGAGTCTCTGGCGCCGGAAAATAACCAGTATGCTCTAGATGTGTATGCACGTACATGCATGCGCAGACAGGTGTGTGCGCGCGTACACATCTACACTCGAGTGAGACCACAGTCTGCTCTAGCAAAGAAAGGTGCTGAAGACGGAGGCAACCAGCCAAGAGGCGCACCACAGAAATCAGGATGCCACGCAATCACGCAAAATGGAATATGTCGACTACTGCTAATCGTTATGGTGCTCGCCCTGCTTTGGACCCCCAGGCAGGTGCAGTGCCGGGCCCTATGTCTCGAAAGGGTCCAACCCCAACTACTGGAGGTCCTTCTCAGATGTCCTGTGGAGCCAGGGGACATGAGAATAGGACGACTGGCCATACTAAACGAAGACTTAAAATAATGCACTGGAATGCGGAGGGAGTCAGCAACAAAAAAATAGAATTAGAAAAAATCTTGGACCAAGAAAAAGTAAGCATATGTTGCTTGCAAGAAACTCACCTCAATGAAAATATAGCCTTCAAAATCAGAGGCTACCAGTGTTACCGATCTGACCGAAAGAACAGGCGAAAAGGTGGGATACTGACCCTTGTAAGAAATAACATCATGGCTTCCCAAATCAAAGTCTACATGGAAGGGGCTGAGTATCAGACACTTAAACTTAAGACAGGTAATACAGATCTACATCTGATCAATTACTACTGTCCAAGTGACCGCCCACAGGCACTGGACACTCTACCACTAAAAGAAAAAATGATTGTGTGTGGCGATTTCAACAGCCACTCGCAGAGCTGGGGCTATGATCACATGGACCAGAGAGGAGAGAGACTGGAAGACTGGCAGGATGAGAATAGATTCATGTTGATTAACAAGCCGTCCGACCCACATACTTTCTACTCGAGATCATGGCACTCTACAACTACACCTGACCTGGCTTTTCATTCACCAGACCTGGAGTGGAACATTACACGAACTGTTGGGAAACAACTTGGTGGCAGTGACCATCGGCCAGTCTTTCTAACCGTAGAAAATGAGCTTGTAAGTGAAAGCAGCACCCTCTCGAGGTGGAACTACAAGAAAGCAGACTGGGCAATGTACAAGCATCGCACCAGCATACTGGTTAGAAACCTGAACACTGAGAAAGACATAAATAAAGCAGTTGAAGAGTTTGGGAAATGCATACTACAGGCAGCGCGAGAAACAGTACCAAGAGGAGCCCGTAAACAATATAAACCCTACTGGAGTAGTGAACTGGAACAGTTGCATAATGATGTTGAAGTGTGTAGAAAGCAAGCAGAGGCCACACCCAGCCAAGAGCACCACAATAAATTCCAGCATGCAAAAGCCAAATTTCAAAGGGCCAAGCTGCAGGCTAGACGGAAAAGCTGGCAGGAGAAAACAGAGTCTCTGAACTTTGAAAGAGACACAAGGAAATTGTGGAAGCTAATAAAACAGCTTAATGACGAGGGCACAGGGAGAAACTCAAAAATTGCACTACATAAAGATGGAAAAATCTTAACAAGAAAGCAAGCAGCTGACCATTTTGCGGACTCGTTCGCACAAGATAGCAATATCAAAATTAGTCCAGAGAAACAACAAGAGATTCGAGAGAAACGACAACATACAGGACAGAAGGAAATAGTACATGAGGTTCTGGAGGCACCCATCACAATCAGCGAACTGGAGCTAGCCATATCAAAACTGAAAATGAGAAAGTCACCAGGAGCTGATGGTATCTCCAATGAAATGATCAGGAACCTAGGAACAGAGGCCAAAACAAAGCTGTTGCAGATCTTCAATAACAGCTGGACCTTAGGCAGTGTTCCACAAGCCTGGAGAGAAGCAATCATGATACCCCTCCTAAAATCAGGGAAAGATGGTTCCATTGCCTCTAGCTACAGACCAATTAGCCTCACCAGCTGTCTCTGCAAAACACTGGAGCGCATCATCAATCACAGACTGCAGTGGTACATTGAAAGTAAAAACATCCTTGTGCACAGCAGGCTGGCTTTAGGCAGTGCTACTCTACGGAAGATCAGACAACCTACCTCTCTCAAGAAATTGAGGATGCATTCCAAGAGAAGAAGCTGGTGCTTGCGGCATGGATAGATCTGAAGAAAGCCTTTGACAAAGTCTGGAAAGAAGGTCTGATGAAGAAACTGAGAAACTGCAAAGTCAATGGAAGAATGTACAAATGGGTGAAAGCATACTTGCACAACAGAAGAGCCCGAGTACAGATAGACGGACTCAAGAGCAAGAAAGTACTACTGCGTCACGGTGTCCCCCAGGGCGGAGTCTTGTCCCCCACACTTTTTCTAATCTTCATCAATGATCTTGTTGCTCACCTACCGCATGGAATTAAAGCGGCAATGTACGCCGATGACCTGGTTCTATGGAGCACAAATGAATATGCATCAGTGGCCACCAGATTGCTACAAAGAGCTGTAGATACATTTGCTGCATGGGCAAATAGATGGTGTGTCAGCATAAACACTGACAAGTGCAGCACAACCCTATTTACCCTCTCTCCAAAACAAAAGGCAGGGATCATCCAGATAAATGGAACACCCCTAAGAGAAGATAAAGAACCAACATACCTTGGAGTAACATTTGATGGCAAGCTGACATGGAGAAAGCACATCAACAAAGCAGTAGCAAAAGCCAGAAGGAAAATAGCCATCCTGAGAAAGCTAAGTGGAACCACATGGGGAGCCAGTACGAAAATACTTAGCAAAGTTTACCAACAGAGCATACGACCACACCTGGAATATGGGTCAACTGCGTGGTGTTCAGCATCAAATACCACACTACAAGAGCTGGACAAGGTGCAAAATCAAGCACTTAGAGTCACCACAGGAGGGATGAGATCAACCCCTATAGTGGAAATGGAGAAGATGGGGAGGACACAGGCACTGAGTGAGCGCAGAGATACGAAAACGCTAATACAAGCAGAAAAGTTCCTCAGCTTGCCAGGCCACCCTATGAAGAACAGATTTGAAAACCTAGCTATGGGGCGGTTGAAAAGAAGTAGTTTTATCCACCAGGCCAAACGACTCTGCAGAGAAACCACTGATCTGCCCACAGTTGGTATCCCCCTAACAACTATTCCAGAGCGAACTCCATGGAAAGATGAGCATAGACTATCGTTACAAATCCAGACAAAAGTGAGAGGAATATTTGACAAGGAAGAACAGAACAGTGTGCAGCGCAGAACAGCCACTCTCAGCTTCCTTGATGAAGAATACCCACAGGACCTCTGGATCCGAGTCTACACAGATGGGTCAGCACAAAATGCTGTTCGAAATGGAGGAGCGGGAGTGTACATAGAATACCCAAATAATACTAGGGACACAGCCAGAGTACCGACAGGAAAGTACTGCCATAACTATGATGCCGAAATTGAGGCAATCAAGATAGCAACAGAGAAATTACTAAATAACAGCAATGGTACTCAACCTGTGGTGCTACTAACAGATGCAAAATCAGTACTCGAGGCGCTCCTCTCTGGGAAATTGCCAGTACTAAGGACACTACTTTCTGAACTTAGCAGTCAGCATAAAGTCACCATACAGTGGATACCATCCCACTGTGGAGTACCCGGAAACGACAGAGCTGATCAATTGGCTAAGGAAGGAGCCAAAGAGGAACAGCCTGATGTGCCCGTTACATACCACCAAAAGAAAAGAATGATCAAATCAGTCAGAAAGCCACCAAAACCTGCTCAAGATGACTACCACATTATGGACAGACCAGAACAAGTCATTATTCTGCGCCTCAGAACAGGACACAATAGATTACGCAACCACATGTATACAAAATTCAAGATTGGTGAAACAGCCATGTGCACATGTGGATTGGCGTCGCAGACAGCAGAGCACATACTCCAAGACTGCTCAAAATATAACATATCTAGGCAAACCTTCTGGCCTAGAGAGACGACAGTGGAAGATAAACTCTATGGACCACTGTGTGAACTGAAAAAAAAACAGTTCAATTCATGCAAGAGACGACATTGCAGATATAGACATATTTCAAGCGAACGAAAGAAGAAGAAGAAGAAACATGACCGTCCACGCTTATCGTCATGGCACATGATGATGATGACAGTCATGAAAGCAACAAAACCTCATTATCGTACACAAAGTGAGAGGTGTTCTTACTGAACGCTGCCTTCTTCAGTTGTCAACGTAATATTGCATTTTATACGTAATAACATACCAATGGATCATCATTTGAGGCGAGAAGTTAGATTCCGTGTTAGCCATCACATTTCATTTCTCCCATATTACAATGTCAACAGTGTCAGCAATTTTTTGAACTTGTGTTCTATTTCAGGCTTGTCAGGGTTTATGAGAAAGAAGAAACTGTGGATTACGTGAAAGTGTTCTCCATAATAATCACAGAGTAAATACTTAACATACAGTCATATAGTCTTACCTGCAGAAGTTGCATATTTGCTTATATGTATCCAGTGCTTGCTTCCATCCTTCAGTTGCATGTATGGGCTGATCATGTGATGTCAACTTGTCTTGCAGAATGGAGAGTGCTTTCAGAGCAACCTCGTAACTTTTATCCGTGGAGTTGGATGACAATTGTTTGAGTGCAGAAATAAATTCTGCGTGCGTGTCTGCGTTATCGTGAACAAACGCTGCTCCCGCAATCAGTGTGTCCATGATGCCGAAATGTATGGACACTGTGCTTGTAAACACAGGTTGGAATTAACTTAATTAAGTGATGATTGTTGAGAATGTGCAAATGGGACAAGCCACTTCAGGTTGGGGCATCATATTAGTTACAGACTTACAGACAGGTGCCCCATGGGGCATTCATTTTATGGCGGTACACATCAAAGTTGTTGGTGTGCGATTCTGCTTTGATGTCTAAATGTAAATGGAATGTTTATTTAAGTAAAAAATACATACTTATTAGATACAACCGATAAACATATGAGAGTTAGCTTTTATCAGTTTAACGATTAACAGTAACTCAGTCGATGAAATGAATGATGCAAGGGTGCATTAAATAATTATGATTTCACGCTAGCGTTTATATTAAACTTTTTAAACTATTGATAATAATAAAATACATTTTTAAACAAACAAATTTAAATGCAGGGTATTCTTCAGACTGTGAGAGTGTTGTCGGCACACAATGTAATAAATAATTCATATAGCAATACAGGCACTGACGGTAGGCTCTACTATGCACATATCGTAACATACACATACAAATGAACGTGTTAAATGCCAGCTACGCTAGCACAGCCGGAACTTTAGCAAGGCACTTGTTTATCTGTCGTTGTCATAGAGTTCTCGAACATTGAAACTGTACCGGTGGTAGGAGATCCTTGGTCCTGGACTGAACAAATATGCTCTGCATTACTTTCAGGTTGTCATGAACAGAACAGGACAGAATAAAACAGACAAACAGACAGACAGACAGACAGACAGGCAGGCAGGCAGGCAGGCAGACTAAAACTGACGGATATGAACATGTGGGCGGCCGGACGAACGGATGAATGACCAGAAAGGTGACGAACCTTTGAACAGACAGACCGACTAGTCTACATGTCTACGCATAAATACATATCCGTCTGTCTGTCTGTCTGTCTGTCTGTCTGTAAAATTGTAGCCTAAATATGAAGAACGCGCAATGTTATTCTGAACACATTAACTGCAGGGTTTGCAGAGGCTGTTCCCTTGGATAAAGTAAATGACAACCATGCATGCTCTGGAAAAAGGAAATCAGGAAACAGGAATGAAATATAATTAACACACTGCATTAATTTATACAACAACCGTTAGTAAATTAAGGTCAGTTAACACTATAAAAATATGAAGTTATATGGCAGTCGTCATTTTCGAATGCAAACTCGCAGGCGCGCGAGATAAAGTTTATAAAGCACTAATCAAAAACCTGAACAGAATGTAACCCCAACACAGTCACAGTATTAGTTTGGTATGCACACATCCATATGGGTGTGCTGATCACAACCACTCGGATCTTCGTTCATTTAGTCAGTCAACCGTTCTGTCACACCTCTCGCTCTTATCGCAAATTCGTTCGATATTGGTGATGAATTATATTTGCAGCTAAAACATTTCTACGGCATAATACCCCCAATAGGTTGCCACTCGCGTTGTATTATAGTATTATCATCAATGTTACCGTCTTACCTGTTGCTGTTATTATTTATAGTTTTCCACTTTGACTTTATGACCACATGATATTGGTGTCAGGTCTTGTCAGATATCACGCTACTATCTGCTTTCTGTGACGCAGAATGTTGGGCTCCGCTCACCAAACCTGACACACCACAATCGGGAGCTTCGGACGAATAAGCACAAATATTACCCTATTTTTTATTAAAATTCGCATATCCTTTTACAGGACATCGCTGTCAACAGCAGCATCTTTCAGCTGTCTGTTGATTTCTTGGCAAGATTACGCTCAGTAGTTTGCCATTGCTTTCTGAGCGGTCGCTCAGTTATCCCGCAAGTCACCAGCGGGAGACGAACCGCGCCCAGTTCTCGCCCGCTACGAGACTCTGCGTGATAAACGGGATTACGGAGAAAGTGGTGTAACCCCTCGGCCAGAGAGACCGGCAGCCTTACCCTAGTGCGAGGAAATGCAAGCAAAAGACTAAATACCATGGCTGGGCAAACCAAACCCAAAGCCTTGATCGTCAACTAGTCTATGATCGAAGCTCTGACAGGCGGGCAGTTAAAGCATTGCTTTGCTGATTCGCTAGCTGCTGCAGCTTGTCTTGTTCCAGATGTATTGGTGTTACTTTTCCTCTGGAGTAACCTAGCAGACCAAGAGTGGGATCATGCCGCATGGGCAACACATGGTCTCTACACTTCAGCCCAGGCTTTGTGTTAAGGAGAGATATAACTCCATCGATGACCTTACCGAAATTGGTTGTAATTATTATGCTTTGTTTTTTTTTTTAGCACAATGTATCGTCTGTCAAGATGCCAAGGTGCCATTGAGTGAGTGATATGATTAAAGACTGCTGACTACTTCCTATTTTCACTTGGTGTTTTTTGGCTTGGTCTGTTTAAGAATATCGTTATAGGTTGTCCGTGACCTGATACATAATTCGGGTGATCATGTAAGATGGCGAACCATGACCGCACGCTAATCGGAAATACACACGATGATGATAGCGATACCTTCTCACTGTGATCAGCTGCCTCGTATATGTGTGTGCACTACTGGTAATGTGGAGTGAGTTGTGGCTAGAATAATTAAAGATAGATTGAACAAGACTGCGAGAAAAAAATTGTGAAATCTGTGTATCACGGCAAGGAAATGTGTCACTGCACAAATAAATACATGATGCTCGGGATTTATTTCACATTATATGTGAGGACGAAAAAGAGAAGTTGACGCAACAGCAAAGAAAGAAGAGGGTAGAGAAAAAGACATGTCAGTCATCACATGAAAATACACTTACGCTTCAAGTATTTCACAATCGCAGTATTTACATACAATACAGTTGCTAACATTCAGACAGCACAAACAGAAATGAACATTTGCATATCCATTTTAGAAGAGCTATTAATCCTGGCTGATATTCCTGGCTGTACTAACCCAGATATACTGTCTGAAAAACGTGTCAACCAAACCTATGAGACTTAACCCTCGCCTCCCTTATAAATCTCAGTTCATAGGTTCAATCATTCGATTGATTATCGGTGGAAGCGCGAGTAAAGAAAATCATTACTTCTATACAGCCTCATCGGATTCTATTTAAGCATTAGGTTCTTGCTGGAAAGCAGCCAGACAAGGCACTTGAAAACGGAGACACACATGCATATTTGCGTGCAAATACACACGCATAGTCGCATACACGCACACACACGCACACACACACACACACACTCACATACACCCAGAGAAAGACACAGACACACACACACACACACACACACACACATACACCCAGAGAAAGACACAGACACACACACACACAACAGAGACATAAACATTCACAGACAAACAGACCGACACACACACACACACACACACACACACACACACACACACACACACATTTGATTGTGTTTAAACTTGAAATTTATTTGGGTTGTTCGTAAATCTAACACAATCAATGTAAAGAAATTCACATGGAGTCATCTGACCGATTAAGACTTATTTTTAGTGGCACTGTAATTATCTGCACCTAAAATCGATAACTGAATTCTAGTTGACGGCCTGTGAATTAAAGTTAGGTTTCAAGTGTACGCCTGGTAAGGCAAGTTAACAAATCAGTTTGCTTTTTTCATGTGTAAACAAAAGACAGGCATTATAAAGTAGGTCACTTGCGTCAGTTCTCCACTGAAGACCTAACACGTATTTTCATCATCATCGTGTGCCAGATCGAACAGCGTCGGCAGCCATGAGTGGCCATCTCACATGATCACCAGTCTTGGATCAGGTCTGCGTATTTGTCAAGATTATTTTATATGTCCACGCCATACAAGGACGTATTGTAGACACTCTATACTCAACACAGAGGGCGGCGTGGCTAACAGATTTAACAGGCTGGAGTTTAAACGTTCTCTGCTGACGATGGCGAGGTGTGTGCATCTCACACACCGTTAACAGGCTGGAGTTTAAACGTTCTCTGCTGACGACGGCGAGGTGTGTACATCTCACACACCGGTCAGATGCTGACGATGGGGAGGTGTCTACGTCTCACACACCGGTCAGATGCTGACGATGGCGAGGTGTCTACATCTCACACACCGGTCAGATGCTGACGATGGCGAGGTGTCTACATCTCACACACCGGTCAGATGCTGACGATGGCGAGGTGTCAACATCTCACACACCGGTCAGATGCTGACGATGGCGAGGTGTCTACATCTCACACACCGGTCAGATGCTGACGATGGCGAGGTGTCTACATCTCACACACCGGTCAGATGCTGACGACGGCGAGGTGTGTATATCTCACACACCGGTCAGGTGCTGAGGACGGCGAGATGTGTACATCACACACACCGGTCAGGTGCTGACGAAGGCGAGGTGTGTACATCTCACTCACCCGTCAGGTGCTGACGACGGCGAGGTGTGTACATCTCACACACCGGTCAGATGCTGACGACGGCGAGGTGTGTATATCTCACACATCGGTCAGGTGCTGAGGACGGCGAGGTGTGTACATCACACACACCGGTCAGGTGCTGACGACAGCGAGGTGTGTACATCTCAAACACCGGTCAGGTGCTGACGAAGGCGAGGTGTGTACATCTCACACACCGGTCAGGTGCTGACGAAGGCGAGGTGTGTACATCTCACACACCGGTCAGGTGCTGACGACGGCGAGGTGTGTACAACTCACACACCGGTCAGGTGCTGACGATGGCGAGGTGTGTACATCTCATACACCGGTCAGATGCTGTCGATGGCGAGGTGTGTACATTTCACACACCGGTCAGATGCTGACGATGGCGAGGTGTGTAGGCCTACATCTCACACACCGGTCAGATGGACTTCAATGTTAACTTCTCGTTCAGAAAGCAAGGACGAACTTAAACAGACCTGCATGTTCTTTGCAGAACATTAAACCTGCGTGTTCTTTGCAGGACATTACACCCACATGTTCTTTGCATGACATTACACCTACATGTTCTTTGCAGGACATTACACCTACATGTTCTTTGCAGGATATTACACCTACATGTTCTTTGCAGGACATTACACCTACATGTTCTTTGCATGACATTACACCTACATGTTCTTTGCAGGACATTACACCTACATGTTCTTTGCAGGATATTACACCTACATGTTCTTTGCAGGACATTACACCTACATGTTCTTTGCAGGACATTACACCTACATGTTCTTTGCAGGATATTACACCTACATGTTCTTTGCAGGATATTACACCTACATGTTCTTTGCAGAACATTAAACCTGCGTGTTCTTTGCAGGACATTACACCCACATGTTCTTTGCATGACATTACACCTACATGTTCTTTGCAGGACATTACACCTACATGTTCTTTGCAGGACATTACACCTACATGTTCTTTGCAGGATATTACACCTACATGTTCTTTGCAGGATATTACACCTACATGTTCTTTGCAGGACATTACACCTACATGTTCTTTGCAGAACATTACACCCACATGTTCTTTGCAGGATATTACACCTACATGTTCTTTGCAGGACATTACACCTACAACCAGCAACTATTGGCTGTTTGTGATTTACTAGGCAATTTTATGTGCAATAGTATGTCATTTATTCCTGAACATGAAGTCCACATTTGAGTCCAGGTGACTGGCAAGTGGAATGAACCCACTACCACGCCATCTGCGTACAGGAAGTTTAAGCTACTAGATGTTTACTCGTCAAGTAAACCATATCAATAAAGGCAAGGGTTGCTTGCAACGTCCTGTAAAAGGACATGCTAAATTTAATACTTAATAATTCGCTGGAGTATTATATAGAACAGTGGTTCTCAACCTGTGGGGAATTCCTCCCACCCCGCCCCCAGGGGGGATTCTAGGGTTTCCATGGGGGGGGGGGGGAGAGAGAGAGAGAGAGAGAGAGAGAGAGAATTAAGATTCTTTTCACGATCGCATTACAAGAACCGATTACTTGATATTGTTTTTCCCTCAATACTTTACGGTTCTGTACTTCTCGCCCTTCTGAAATTCGTTTTACGTAGACGTCTAGACTTGTTAAAGTATGTGTTATTAAATTTAGCTTCCAATTTTACGTATACTGTGTAAAGGTGTTGGGTGATTTATAGGGAGGAAATACGAAAAGGGGGGGGGAGAGAAAGAGAGAGAGAGAGAGAGAGAGAGAGAGAGAGAGAGAGAGAGAGAGAGAGAGAGAGAGAGAGAGAGAGTGACATTCTGAACATATGTTGAAAAGGTGCATGGGCCAAAAAAGGTTGAAAACCACTACTAAAGCACCATGGGCAAAAGGTAGTGATTGTAGCTAGTGGAATTGTATACCAAGAACTTTCTGCTCGTACAACAGATTCGACATCAGTAACACTTGTGGACATTAATGATTCATTAATGATGATACACTAATCACTGATATTTAATCTGTCCTTCTCAGGTGAAAAGGTGAGAACTGACTTCATTGGGCCGGGTTTTATCCCATTTAGCTTGATTTCTGGTCGCAGAATGGTAAGGTGCCTGCCGAGAGCACAAATTACGAATTCAAGAGTCCAGCTTTCATTTTATGCATCCACGCATTATATGCAGACATAATTATTTGTTTAAAATCAGAAAGATAATCGAAGGCAAACAGTGCTGCCTATAGAATTTCTGGTCAGTCTATAATATTAATTGCTTTAAAAATATTGAAGTGGGCGAACACAACAAATGAAGGTGAAGTATTAGCAATGTATGTGTGTACGATTCTTTTACCATTTCGATACATACAAATGTATGCCTGATTGAATCCCTATACCAGCGTTAAACTAGGCTTAAATGTTGACGTCTCATTCAGTCATGCAAAGGACATGCAAAATATATATATATATATATATATATATATATATATATATATATATACTAGCTGACCCGGCCCGGCTTCGCCCAGACTCTGGTGGGGAGCATCTCATTTAATTCATATAAGTAGTCATATAAGTTCTCGTTCCCGTTACCGACTATCTGTCTGTCTGTCTGTCTGTCTGTCTGTCTGTCTATCTGTCTGTCTGTCTGTCTGTCTGTCTGTCTGACCCGGCCCGTCTTCGCCCAGACTCTGATGGGGAGCATCTCATTTAATTCATATAAGTAGTCATATAAGTTCCCGTTCCGACTATCTATCTGTCTGTCTGTCTGACCCGGCCCGGCATCGCCCAACTCCTGGTGGGGAGCATCTCATTTAATTCATATAAGTAGTCATATAAGTTCCCGTTCCCGACTGTCTGTCTGTCTGTCTGTCTGTCTGTCTGTCTGTCTGTCTGTCTGTCTGTCTGTCTGTCTGTCTGTCTGTCTATCTATCTATCTGTCTGTCTGTCTGTCTGACCCGGCCCAGCCCATGGTGGAGAGCATCTCATTTAAATTATATAAGTAGTCATATAAGATCCCGTTCCCGACTATCTGTCTGACTGTCTGTCTGTCTTGGGTAAATGTAGGAGGGAGGAGGAAGAGGGAGGTGGAGGAGGGAAGAGGAGGGAGGAGGAGGGAGGAGACAGGAGGAGTAGGGAGGAATAGGAGGGAGGAGGAGGGATTAGGAGGAGGAGGGAGGAGTAGGGTGGAGGAGGAGGCGAGGAGGAGGGAGGAGGAAGAGGGAGGAGGAGGGAGAAGGAGGGAGGAGGAGAAAGCAGGAGGAGAAGAGAGCAGGAGGAGGAGAGGGAGGAGGAGGGAGAGGGAGGAGGAGGGAGGAGGAGGAGAGAGTAGGAGGAGGGAGGAGGCGGAGGGAGAAGGAAGAGGGAGGAGGAAGAGGGAGAAGGAGGAGGGAGAAGGAGGAGAAGGAGGGGAGGAGGAGGAGGGAAGAGGAGGAGGGGAGGAGGAGGAGGGAGGAGGAATGTGAAGGGAGGAGGAGGGAGGAGGTAGAGGGAGGAGGAGGAGGGAGGCGGAGAGAGGAGGAGGAGGGAGGAGGAGGAAGAGGAAGGAGGAGGAATGTGAAGGGAGGAGGGGGGAGGAGGTAGAGGGAGGAGGAGGGAGGAGGAGGAGGTAGAGGGAGGAGGAGGGAGGAGGAGGAGGGAGGAGGCGGAGAGGAGGAGGAGGAGGGAGGAGGAGGAGGAGGGAGGAAGAAGGAGGAGGAGGGAGGAGGAGTGGTGAGGAGGAGGGAGGAGGAGGAGGGAGGAGGAGAGAGGAGGAGGAGGAGGAGGAGATATGAGGAGGAGGGAGGAGGAGGAATGTGAAGGGAGGAGGAGGGAGGAGGTAGAGGGAGGAGGAGGAGTGAGGAGGAGGAGAGGGAGGAGGAGGAAGGAGGAGGCGGAGGAGGAGGAGGAGGAGGGAGGAAGAAGGAGGAGGAGGGAGAAGGAGGGATGAGGAGGAGGAGGGAGGAGGAGGAAGAGGGAGGAGGAGGAATGTGAAGGGAGGAGGAGGTAGAGGGAGGAGGAGGGAGGAGGAGAAGGGAGGAGGAGGGATGAGGAGGAGGAGGAGGAGGAAGAGGGAGGAGGAGGAATGTGAAGGGAGGAGGAGGGAGGAGGTAGAGGGAGGAGGAGGAGGAGGAGGAGGAGGAGAGGGAGGAGGAGGAAGGAGGAGGGGAGGAGGGAGGAGGAGGAGGAGGGAGGAAGAAGGAGGAGGAGGGAAAAGGAGGGATGAGGAGGAGGAGGGAGGAGGAGGAAGAGGGAGGAGGAGGAATGTGAAGGGAGGAGGAGGGATAGGGAGGAGGGGGAGGGGAAGAGGAAGAGGGTAGGAGGAAGAGTGGAGAGGAGGAGGGAGGAGGTAGAGGGAGGAGGAGGAGGGAGGAAAAGGGAGGAGGAGGAGGAGAGAGGAGGAGGAGGGAGGAGGTAGGAGGAGGAGGAAGAGGGAGGAGAAGGAAGGAGGAGGAAGAAGGAGGAGGAAGAGGGAGGAGGATGGAGGAGGGAGAGGGAGGAAGAGGGAGGAGGAGGAAGGAGGAGGAAGAGGAAGGAGGAGGAAGAGGAAGGAGGAGGAAGAGGGAGGAGGAGGTTGGAGGAGGGAGAGGGAGGAGGGGAAGAGGAAGAGGGTAGGAGGAGGAGGGGAGAGGAGGAGAAGAAGGGAGAAGGAGGGAGGAGGAGAAGGAGGAGGAGGAGGAGGAGGGGAGAGGAGGAGGGAGGAGGCAGAGGGAGAAGAAGGAAGGAGGAGGAGGAAGGAGGGAGAGGAAGGAGGGAGAATGAGGAGGGGAGGAAGGAAAGGGAGGTGGAAGAGGAGGAGGAGGGAGGAGGAAAGAGGTAGGGGAGGAGGAGGTAGAGGGAGGAGGAGGAAGGAAAGGGAGGAGGAAGAGGAGGAGAAGGGAGGAGGAGGGTGGAGGGAGGAGGAGGAGGTAGAGGGAGGAGGAGGGAGGAGGTAGGAGGAGGAAGAGGGAAGAGGGAGAAGAAGGGAGAAGAGGAGGGAGGATGATGAGGGAGAAGGAGGCAGGAGGAGGAGGAGGGAGGCAGGAGGAGGAGGAGGGATGAGGAGGGAGAGGGAGGAGGAGGGAAGATGAGGGAGGAGGCGGAGGGAGTAGGAGGGAGGAGGATGGAGGAGGAGGGGAGAGGAAGAGGGAGAAGGAAGAGGGAGAAGGAGGAGGGAGGAGGAGAGGGATGAGAGGGAGGAGGAAGAGGAGAAGGGTGGAGGGAGGAGGTAGAGGGAGGAGAAGAGAGGAGGAGAGAGTTCGCCATTCCGAATTCATACTCGTCTAGTTCTTCCCTTCTACACGACTGTAGATAACTTCCTTACACATAAAAAGATGAATTGTTATTGATATTGCCGTGGCATGGAGGAATATCAGCAGCAGAGTTGATCCAAAAAACCAAAGACTGAGATCTACGGAGAGCCATGAACGCCTACGCCAGCCGGCACGGCACTTGATGATGATGATTGCCGTGTGACGATTCTGTGTAGTCACGTCATTTTCTTCCCTTTCCCTAGCGTTTTGGTTCGGGGATTCTTTCATCATCATCATCATATATTTACGTACGTATTTTGGGAGGGGGAGGAGGGAGGAGGAGGAAGAAGAAAAAAAAAACTATGACTGTTGACAGCTCTGGAATGAAAGGAAGGCGTGTAGAAAATTTCATCTCAATCGGATGGGCCGTTCGCGAACAAATAAAGGACATACATATTTACATACATACATATATACATACACATATACATACACTTTGTTTTATAGATATAGATTGTGTGTGTGTGTGTGTGTGTTTGTGTGTGCGCGCGCTCGCGCGCGCTTGCATGCGTGTGTGTGTTTGTGTTAGGGCTGTTAACGATTAATTTAAATTTTATAGTTAACTTTTGACAAATTAACAATTAATTAATAGTTAATTTTGATTAAAGCAAAAATGTATGGTCACATAACTCACATTATAGTCGTATTTGTCAAAAATCGAAATAACACTGGATTGTCTTGTCATCTAATAATCAACCATGCAAACAGACGAGTATATTGATAGTATTTGGTTCAAGTGTCCAGCGCGTCTTATTAACAATATAACCAGCAGAGCCGGGCTTCCTGGCCTAGGTGTTAACGTCTTTCTTCGTAATCCCGTATAGTCTCGTGAGTAACGTAACCTGCGCGAGAATCGGTGGTGGTTCTGCGCCGCGTTGGTAACTTGCGGGGTATGTGAGCCGGTCGCTCAGAAAGCAATGGCAAACTACTGAACGTAGGTCGCTCAGAAAGAAATAGCAAACTACTGAACGTAATCTTGCCTAATACATCAAGCCATCCATCCATCCATCATGTGCCATGCCGGTAAGCGTGGGCGGTCATGTTCAGCCATCTCACTCTATCACCAGAGTCGTGGATCAGCTCCGTGTTTTCTGTCTCGACCATGCCGCAAGGCCAAGCCATCCAGTTACTTGCTTCTAGGTCTTCCCCTTGGTCTGTTCCCCTCGATCTTACCAGTTGTCGCCAAGTTCTCCAAAAACATTTCTTCTCATAACATGCCCAAAAATTGTGACTGTCTACGTCTAATGTCTCTAATCAGTTTACGATCTTCATTTCTTTCTTGAAGGACTTGTTCATTGGTCTTTCTGGCTGTCCATGGTATTCTTTGCATTTTCCTCAGAAACCACATTTCTACAGCCATCAGATGTTTTTCAGCCTGACTGCTCATTGTCCAAGCTTCACATCCATATAAAAGTACAGGTTCTATGTAGCATCTCAACACTCTTTTTCTCGTTTCAATTGACATCTTTTTATTGGATCAGTATGTTTTTCATCTTGCTAAAGGCTACTTTTGCCATGGCGATTCTTGTTCTAATCTCTTCAAGGCATCTCCCATCAGATGTTATTACTGTTCCGAGATAATTGTACCTATTCACTTGTTGAAGAATATTCCCATTTACTTGTATATTACATTGTGGTATTTCGTTCTTCCTAGTGACGACCATAATCTGTGTCTTTTTACAATTTAATTCTAACCCTAGTTGTTCACTGTGTGTAACAACCGCATCTACTAAATTTTGCAGGCCCTGTTCATTGTCTGCAATCAAGACTGTATCATCTGCATATCTAATGTTATTGATGCATCGTCCCCCAATGTTGATTCCTTCCATATCTTAAATATTTCTGAAAATACTTTCACTATACAGGGAAAACAGATCTGGAGACATTACACATCCCTGTCTCACACCTCTCTTAATAGGCTGATATTGGCTTACTTCATTATCAACTCTTATAGCAGCTTGTTGTTTCCAATATATGTTTTTTACAAGTCTAAGATATTATCCATCAATTTGTAGATCTTCAAGCATCCTTATCATGTTGACATGTCTCACTTTATCGAAAGCCTTTGTATAGTCAATAAAGCAAAGGTGTAGATCTTTGTTTACTTCTATAGAACGTTCGATTACGGTTCTCAGAACATAAACAGCATTTACTGTACCCTTGCCTTCTACAAACCCACATTGTTTTTCTTCTATTTCAGGTTGTATTTTCCTCCTCCTAACTCTTTGCATGATAATTCTTAGCAAAATCTTCGTGATGTGACTCATTATACTAATTTTTCGATGTTGATCACATTCAAAGGCTCCTGATTTCTTTGCGATTGCAATAAATACAGAATTACATAACTCATGAGGTATATTTCCAGTATCATATATTGTATTAAGCAGACTGGTAACTTTATCTATTCCATATTCTTCTAAAGCATTAATCATTTCTGTTGTGGCGCTGTCTGAACCGGGGGTCTTGCCAGATTTCATATGGTTAAGAGCATTCTGAACCTCCATCTTCAAAATTGCTGGTCCTTCATTATTATTTTGAACATCATACTATTCGTCTCTGTTATCGTCATAAAGGTTTTTCACGTAATCTGACCATACATGTAAAATCTGATCTTTTTTGTATTATGACTCTTCCATCTTTTGTCTTAAGGCAGCCTGCTGATGTACGTGTTCTTTGATTAGTAAGCTCCAGAATTCTTTTTTGCATTTTTACTGTTGTGTTGTTTTTCAATTTCTCTGCAATTTTTCTCAAGCCATGTTTCTTTTGCCTCCTTACATAAGGTTCTGACTTTTCTGTGAATTTCTTGAATAGCAGCTGACAAATGCTGGTGTTGACTGCAAAATCCTGTAAGGGATACGCAACATTTTTTTTTAAAATCCAACAGATGGTCCTTGGCAAGGAATGCCAATTTTTTAATATCGATGTTCATTAAGTTTCCATCATTGTAAAGGGTCAAACGATTCAGCAACTTTCTTCTCCATTTTATAACGCAGCAATTCATCAGAAGAGATGTCGACATGATCTTCCGTGTCTGAGTCAGACTCCATTAGCTTAATACACTTTTCATTTGGTTCACATACAGTTTTATTGGCAATGTAAGTATCATTCGTTGCAGCAGTCTCCATCTGCTCATCATGAACATCAACTACTTTTTGTTGTTCAATACGTGACCAAGTTCGTTCTTTTGCATCTTTTGACAAACACTTCAGTAATTTGTAGCGTGGATCAAGTGCTGTTGCAATCTGCAGTATTTCAATACTTGTCATATTAACTATACGTTCACTGAAGTCATTAATGGATGCTGCCTTAAACTTAGCTATTTAGCCCGGATCATCATCGTGTACAGTCATATGCTTTGTCAACGATGATAGCAGTGGCAATATACAGCTACATGAAACAAAATCTTGACCACCAAGCAGGACCGTGGTCTGACAGAATAAGTTCAAAACTTTGACATATTTCGAGATCTTCTCCCAATCAGAATCTGACAGTTTTGGATTTTTGTATTGCTTCTTTTCATGTGATATGTAGACAGTTAATTCTTCTCTGGCCTGTAGAAGACTCTGCAGCATAATAAAAATGCTGTTCCAAATTGTTGGTACATCTTGCTGCAGCTTACACAATGGTGATCCACTACAATTTTGCAACTCGGTTTTGTTTGCAGCACTATGTTTAATGTAGGTAAGAGCGAGGTTGTGCAAAGGACATGCTACTGAATGAATGAATTAATGAACTATGTTTAAAATGTCCGATAATTTTTCGACATTTTCCAAATAATATTTCGGTATCAGCGGCTTTAAATCCATGTAATATGTTCACTTATAAGCTATGAAACAAGGAATATGTGCAAAACCGGTTTTATCAACAGCTGAAACCATATTTTTTGCATTGTTAGTAACTAGATTCTGAATTCTGTTCGTTATATCCCAGTCTATTGCAAACTGCTTATATAACTCGGCAACACTATCAGAATAATGACGTTCAACAACATTCACGCTTTCAAGAACAACATTTTTCAATTTCCAGTCATCGGCCAGTAATTCCACAATAACTTTCGTTACCTAGAGATGTCCAAAAATCAGATATTAGCACACTTCCTTTTGCGCTTTACACAGATTCTTTAACACTTTGAATCTTGCCGTTATACTTATAGTATGTCCCACAAAGAATGCCTTCATTCACGATCAATTATTTTGAAAACTGTCTGTTGCATCGTTATGAAATTTTTCCAGCCGTCTTATATTTACCCCCACCCAAGGAATATGTCTTTGATAGGTCCAAAAACAACTTCAATCATCGAAAGCGGCGACATTCCTTTGATGTTTTGCTGAACAACTAGTGATTTCTCGCTAACAAATTTATGTTTACAGTAATGGGAGACCCGCCAATTCAGGTGACACACAAGGCGTATCTGGATTCGTATGGAAGTGGATGCAATGAAAGAAGTAGCTTAAAATCGACAGGGTCGGCTGCATTGCACCGGGTTTTTATCCCATATGGCTCAGTTTCTTTCCGCAGCGCGGAAAGCGTCGCACAAAGCACGAACTCCGTAGCTCCAGCGACGACCCTCGGGAGTCTCCGAAAAAATGCACTCGTGAAATGAAGGACGCGGCCCGGAATCGAACATACAACCTTCGGAGCCCGAGTCAGACGGCTTGACCACTTCACCACGGAGAATCCCGAGAGGGGTGCAATGTGTAATATTAGTAAAGACAGAGAATTTACAGAGGCACGGGGTAAATAATTTGTAAATTAACAGGAAAGTAGAAGGAATATATTTCTTACCTTATTTTTCATTTCCTTCTTGTTTCTTCAGCTGCTGGTTAATAAAGTGTACACAAGTATTCATGTTAGCTTTTTATATTGAGTTCGTGAAAGCTTCCAAATAGCTGTGCGTTAATGTGCGTATGGAGTGACCAGAAATGATACCGCAATTTAGTCATCATGTTTCCATTTTTAAGGATCTGTTCAGCTGTCTGTGTAGTTTGTTCACACGTACACATGGGTGACAGACCCGCTTTGAGTCTTCGTGAAAGACTGACTACTCTGCTGTTTACCATTCAGAGACGGAACATGATTACTTGTTTTGCACTATGAAAATAGTTGTCAGTGTCTCTGTAATGGGCTTTCTTCTTAACGACCAAGATGTTGGTCCTCTTTTCATTGAAGTTTATAGATTGATTCGTATGCACGTGTGTTGTCCCCTAATTTGACAACGTGTTTGCTCTCACGTTTCTTGTTATGCCACAATATGTCAGTTTCCACCGCAATATTACTCTTCTGTTGGTATTCAATGCGTTTAGTGTGTGTGTGTGTGTGTGTGTGTGTGTGTGTGTGTGTGTGTGTGTGTGTGTGTGTGTGTTTCAATACAGTTGTTTGTCACCGCTGAGGGCTTGCGGAATTGAAAATTCATCACTTTGGAATACAAACTGTTGCCATTGACATTATGCTGATGCTGTAATGTTTAGGGCCTGCAATTCGTCTGAATAGTTGGAGCAAAATATCCCAGTAAATGTGTACGTAGATTAGGGTCTGCGATCTGCTCAGACCTTAATCTGTGTCGGACGATTCCAGTAGGTTGATGATTGCTCTCGGTTGCATAAAATTCAATCCATCCTTTCTCCAATAGTCCTCTTCCTCTTTCAACACATGGTCCTCACATTTTTCCAGTAACTTTTATCAATATTTAATAGCGCGGACTGGTTGACAGACAGACAGACAGACAGACAGACAGACAGGACAGACAGACAGACAGACAGACAGAAAGACAGACAGACAGACAGACAGACAGACAGGTGAGCAGGTAGGGAGGTATGGTAGGTAGGCCATAGAAAGGTAGTTGAGGTGGCGGGCTGCTGGCTAGGTAGGCATGCCGGCAGGCAGACAGACAGACAGGGACAGGACGGACGGACGGACGGACGGACCTGATAGATAGATAGATAGACCGACAGACAGACAGACAGACAGATAGATAGATAGATAGATAGATAGATAGATAGATAGATAGATAGATAGATAGATAGATAGATAGATAGATAGATAGATAGATAGATAGATATAGATAGATAGATAGATAGATAGATAGATAGATAGATAGATAGATAGATAGATAGATAGATAGATAGATAGATAGATAGATAGATAGATAGATAGATAGATAGATAGATAGATCCCCGCCAGGAGCTGGGCGAAGCCGGGCCGAGTCAGCTAGTTTATTTATATAATCACGTTTCATGAAAGAACCCCCATTTGAGACACCTCTGAACAAACCCATTTAACTTCGCGCTGTTTGTGCCAAAACGAAAACCGCGAGACAATTTCAAAAAGAGCGGGGGTGTGTCTTGCTGAAGCTGTAATACTTTTAAAATGATGGACTTAATCCCTAAGCCGTAAATTATATACCGCATATAAACAAACATTGAAATCTGCTGTACAATCTCCAGAACAAAAATTTTTTGTTGGGTGGACATAATGATAAGGTTATATGCTAAATCTCATCATTTTCCCTCAGTTGGTTACTGAGATATTGAATTTTATATTGGGGCAAACACACACACACACACACACACACACACACACACACCACACACACACACACACACACACACACACACACTATAGCAGTCAACAGTTTGTCAATAGTGCGGCGGGAAGGTAGCTTACAGTCAGCATTTTGCAATGCTGTCCGTAATACTTGTTGAAGGCCGTTGTTATCTACTATTGATATTGGTCTGCCACTACTAGCAATCCAGTTTGCAAGTGATACTTGAATATCATGTTATAATGCGACAAAAGTGACTCAAAGTAGCCTGCTTCGAAGTAGGTGACGATGCTGCAATAGACCGTCTCACCTGAAGTTTCTGATACTGTAGTGGATGTTTGTTTTGGAGGTGGTAAGTAAGCGAGGTGTTAGAACCATGGTAGGCAAACGATTTATCACAATGAACGCAATAGACCTTTTCAGCATTTTCAATATTTCCATCAGTCAATACTTTAAAACCAAAATGTTCATGCAATCGTCGGGACATTTGTTTATAATTCTCCGTTGTCATGTTGTTACATTTATACTTCCGGTTCATTTGTATAAGCGATGGGAGAAAATTGTTCCATTAATCGTTAAAATAAATTTAATCGTTAATAAAAATTAACTATTAATCGATTAATTAATCGATAATTACCGCAGCCATAATGTATGTATGTGTGTGCGTGTGTGTATGTGTGTGGGGGGAGGAGAGAGAGAGAGAGGTCTTAGTCAGATATGACTGAGCTACCGTATAACAGTAGAACTACTTGCTTTCTGTTAGCGCCGAACGTTGAGCGGCACTTACCAAACCCCACACCCCACATTGTGCCAACGGCTTCGGGCGGAAGAGCGCAATTGGGAGGGTACAAGCCTTACCCTGGTGCGAGGAAATGCAACCTAAAGACAAAATGTCATGGCAGGGCAGACCAGGCCCTAAGCCTTGGTTGACAGCTGGTCTATTATCGAAGCTCCGACAGGCGGGCAGTTAGAGCATTGCTTTGCTGATCCGGCAGCTTCTGCAGCTTGTCTTGTTCCAGATGTAGAGGTGTTACCTTTCCTCTGGAGTGAACTAGGCAGGCCGAGAGAGGGATCATGCTGCATGGGCAACACATGATCTCTATATTTTAGCCCAGGCTTTGTGCTATGGAGAGGCAATAACTCCATCCCTGGTCTTAACCGGTCTCGGAATCAAAGCGAGAGGCAACTGTTACGGGTTATAAGTCCCTGTCAATTGGCGTAGACATGGGGCGCCACGCGTTGCCTCTGACGGTGGGAGACACCTACAGGTGTCACTGATCAGCTACCGCCCGCCTCAAGCTGGGCAGCCCCCGGCCAATTGGGTGCTGATCCGCCACAGCCTGCCTGCTTCAATGGGTGCTTGGGGCTAGGACAAAATCTGAATCGCAGGCTGTAAAACCAATGCACCAGGTACTAATAAAAAGAAAAATAGAAACCTCAAGCTACGGCTTGCAACCTGGAACGTGAGAACCATGTGTCCAGGATTTTCCACTGACTTGACCAATATTGACGATGTGAGAAAAACGGCTGTGATTGATGCCGAACTCAATCGTCTTAACATTGATATTGCTGGCCTGCAGGAGACTCGCCTCGCTGAGGAAGGGTCACTCAGGGAAAACAATTACACCTTTTTTTGGAAGGGTAGAGGGCAGGCAGAAAAAAGGCAACACGGTGTGGGCTTTGCAGTGAAGAATTCGCTACTGGGAATGATTGAAATTCCAGCAGGAGGAAATGAAAGACTATTATCCCTGCGCTTGGCAACCTCTTGTGGTTTTGCCACCATTATTACTGCATATGCACCGACACTCGATTCCTCTGATGATGTGAAGGATTCGTTCTATGAGGAGTTAGACTCCGTGATCAAGGCAGTTCCAAAATCCGACTACATTTATATGCTCGGTGATTTCAATGCTCGTGTGGGCAAGGACTCAAGTTCATGGCCAGTGTGCCTTGGAAAATACAACATCGGTCGCATGAATGAAAATGGGCAAAGGCTGCTGGAGCATTGCACCAGAAATGACCTATGTATTACAAACTCCTTTTTTAAAACAAAAGAGCTGCATAAGGTCACATGGAAACATCCAAGATCCGGCCATTGGCACCAGCTGGACTTCATCATCACACGGAGACAACATCTGAACCATATATCATTGACTCGAAGTTACCACAGTGCTGACTGTGATACGGATCATTCTTTGGTTGTTGCAAGGGTTAGACTGAGACCAAAGAGAATCTACACAGCTAAACACAAATCTAGCCCCAGGATTAATATTATTAACACTCACGATCCTGAAAAGTGCTTTCAGTTTCAACAGCAACTTGAAGACGCTTTCACTGATACACCAGAAAATTGTACAGTAAATGAAAAGTGGGGTCAACTTAAGGAAACTCTTTATAAAACTGCCGTAGGGGTTTACGGCACTGTGGATCATAAGAGGCAGGACTGGTTTGCGGCAAACAGCCAGACTCTGCAGCCCTTGATTGATAAGAAGAAGATAGCTCTCTTAAGAAACAAGGAAAGACCAACGCGTAACACTCTGAGTGAGCTAAGCAAGCTAGGAAGGATGTGCAAAAGGCTGCCAGGCAGTGTGCAAATGATTATTGGATCAAGTTATGTGAGTCCATTCAAATCGCAAGTGATAAGGGAAACATCAGAAGCATGTATGAAGGAATAAAGAAAGCCTGTGGTCCAATGATCAAAAGAAGTGCACCATTGAAAACCTTGACTGGAGAAATCATAACTGATAAGAAACAGCAGATGGACAGATGGGTAGAGCACTATTTGGAGCTTTACTCAAGTGAGACAAAACTAGCGGATGATGCCCTCAACGCCATAGAGGCTCTACCAACTCTTGACTACCTGGACACACTTCCCAACGTAACAGAAGTTAAGTGTGCTATAAATGAACTTGCATCTGGCAAGGCTCCAGGGAAGGATGGGATTCCTATAGAGGTTATCAGGAGTGGGCAAGACACACTCACTCTACAGATCCACCAGCTAATAGAGCTATGCTGGCGAGAAGGACAAGTCCCACAGGATTTCAAAGATTCAAGCATCATAACACTGTACAAGAACAAGGGCGATCGGAGCGACTGCAACAACTATAGGGGTATCTCACTTCTGTGTATTGTTGGAAAAGTATTTGCCAGAATTGTTCTGCGCAGACTTCAAGTCCTAGGAGATCAAGTCTACCCCGAATCACAGTGTGGCTTTCGACAGAACCGGTCTACCATTGATATGATATTCTCATTGCGACAAATGCAAGAAAAATGCCGTGAACAGAATCAACCACTGTTTATTGCCTTCATCGACCTCACAAAGGCATTTGATTTGGTCAGTCGTGAGGGTCTGTTCAAGGCACTAAAGAAGATTGGCTGCCCACCAACTCTTCTGTCCATTGTGGAATCGTTCCACACAGGCATGAAGGGTATAATCAAGTTTGATGGTGCAACTTCTGAAGAGTTTGAAATCAAGAGTGGAGTTAAGCAAGGTTGTGTACTAGCTCCCACCCTCTTTGGAATATACTTTTCACTTCTACTGAAATATGCCTTTCGTGATCAGGATGGTGGTATATACATTCACTCACGCTCAGATGGCGGCCTCTACAATGCTCAGAGATTGAAGGCCAAGACCAAAATTAGGAGGGTACTGATCAGAGAGTTGCTTTTTGCAGATGATGCTGCAGTTACGACCCACTCTGAGGAAGAATTACAATGTCTACTATCTGCATTCTCCAATGCTTGTTCTGAATTTGGTTTAACAATTAGCAAAAAGAAGACACAGATTATGTCACAAGGTGCACATGGAGTACCATCAATCTTTATTGACGACGCCGAACTAGAGATGGTAGACCAACTTACATATCTAGGATCAGTGGTAAATAGCAAATTATCCCAAGATCAGGAAATCAACATCCGGACTGGTAAGGCAGCAACAACAATGAACAGGTTAAGAAAAAGAGTCTGGGAGAACAGGAAGCTTACTGCCAAAACAAAAGTCCTTGTCTATCAAGCCTGTGTCCTTAGTACTCTTCTTTATGGCAGTGAAACCTGGACAACTTACTCACACCAAGAGAAACGTTTAAACAGCTTTCATATGCGGTGTCTGCGAAGAATTCTTGGTATTAAGTGGCAAGACAAAATCACAAATACTGAAGTATTGGAAAGATCAGGTTGTGTGACGGTTTATTCCATACTCAGTCTTCGTAGACTTAGATGGATAGGACATCTTAGGAGGATGGATGATGATAGAATACCAAAGGACATTTTTTTTATTGAATTACAGATGGGTAAGAGATCTCAGGGTCGACCTCTACTACAATACAAAGATGTATGTAAACGGGACATGATTGATGCAGGCATTGATAATGCACATTGGGAGCAAGTCGCCGCTGAACGTGTTGCATGGAGGGCAAACATTAGAAATGGAGTAAAGACAAAAGAGAAAATTATTGCAGATAAGTCACACAACGAGCGTGTGAGACGTAAGATGGTCATGATGGTGGAAATGACCAAGTGTTCACATGCACCCATTGTGAACGAAAAATGGCCTTATCAGTCACATTCGCTACCGCCATGGATAAAAGTTATTATGCCTTTTTGAAGCACAAACTATCGTCTGTCAAGACGGCAAGGTCGTGTATCCATCCATCCATCATGTGCCATGCCGGTAAGCGTGGGCGGTCATGTTCTGCCATCTCACTCGATCACCAGAGTCGTGGATCAGTTCCGTGTTTCTGTCTCGACCATGCCACAAGGCCAAGCCATCCAGATACTTGTTTCTAGGTCTTCCCCTTGGTCTGTTTCCCTCGATCTTACCAGTTGTCACCAAGTTCTCCAAATCATTTCTTCTCATAACATGTCCAAAAAATTGTGACTGTCTACGTCTAATGTCTCTGATCAGTTACGATCTTCATTTGTTTCTTGAAGGACTTGTTCATTGGTCTTTCTGGCTGTCCATGGTATTCTTTGCATTTTCCTCAGAAACCACATTTCTGCAGCCATCAGATGTTTTTCAGCCTGGCTGCTCATTGTCCAAGCTTCACATCCATATAAAAGTACAGGTTCTATGTAGCACCTCAACACTCTTTTTCTCGTTTCAATTGACATCTTTTTATTGGTCAGGTATATATATATATATATATATATATATATATATATATATATATATATATATATGTGTGTGTGTGTGTGTGTGTGTGTGTGTGTGAGTGTGTGTGTGTGTGAGTGTGTATATATTAGGGCGTTCATTTGAAACCCGTTCCAATGGCTTTTATTACAAAACATGAAAGAAACATTAACAGGTGTGGTAGAATTATACAAAGCATTCATTTTGAATGAATTATGCACCATGGGTTGGTCAGAAGAAGTCGCCGTAGGCATTCAGGCAAGCATCCCATTTGCTTAGGTAGGCGGCGAATGCCGTCCGCAAAAAAAAGATTGTGGCTGTTCACTGAACCAAGTGTTTACCGCGTTCATTACTTCTGCATCTGTGTGAAATCGTTGCCCCTTGAGAACTTTTTTATAGGTCGGAACAAATGAAAATCACATGGTGACTTCTTCTTCCTCTTCTTCTTTCGTTCGCTTGAAATATGTCTATATCTGCAATGTTGTCTCTTGTATGAATTTAACTGTCTTTTTCAGTTCAGACAGGGTTCATAGAGTTTATCTTCCACTGTCGTCTCTCTAGGTCAGAAGGTAGGCCTATGCCTAGATATGTTATATTTTGGGCAGTCTTGGAGTGGGGAGTGGGAATAATATGAGCAAGGTGACGCTTTAAGTGATGGTGCACAAAGAAACAAATCGACGACTTTATGCGGCTACAACTGATGTAATCGTAATCCAATTCGGCACTGCCAGGAAGGAGCGTAACCTACTGGCCCGTGGTACACATAAACGGTTCTGACAGGAGTACTGTGGCGTCGGCACAGTTACAAGCGAAAAAGAACTCGATACAAATATTCTACGAGCCGCACGTTTAGAATACATACCGAATGTGCCCAAATCGAGGCTCGGCTAAACTGGCTACATCGACGGCACCAAGAGATAGACGTTTGAACTGTGGTGGAGGCGTAATTTGACGTGAATAACGGATATATTATTTGCTTGCGAGCTGAAGATTGAAAGCAAGGTAGATAACGAAAGGAACTGAATGTTTGATACTGCTTATTAATTCTTTTTAACAGTATTTTAGTTTGTAAAAGGTACAACAACGATCATCAATCATCATCAAGTTAAAAAGCTGTCCCTGCTTATTAACTAACTAATTACTAATTTGATAGTAATCTGAATTTCTTTTGTAAAACTAACCGTTCGCTCATGTCTGCAGTCACCTCCGTACCTTTTACTTTTACATTCACAACCATACATTTCTTTACATTTACAACAATATTATATTAATAGGGAGGGAGCCTCTGTGGCGAAGTGGTCAAGCGTTTACGGTTTAACTCGGGCTCCGAAGGCTGTGGGTTCGATTCCGGGCCGCGGCCTTCGGTTCACGAATTAAATTTTTCGGAGACTTATGTGGGTCGTCGCTAGAGCTACGGAGTTCGTGCTTTGTGCGACGCTTTCCGCGCTGCGGAAAGAGACCGAGCCATATGGGATGAAACCCGGGTGCAATGAAGTACTATTAAGCGACTTTTTTATATTATTATTAATATTATGGTTCTTATGAAAATAAATCATTAAACGGCACCCATTGATCGGATTACCCATATATTTTACTACTTTACCGGTGCTCTTTGACGTGTATATGAGCAAAATTGCAAACCTAGAAGCTCCAGGGCTTGGAAGGATACTAACATTTGCAGATGATATTCTTGCATATAGGCAGAGGAGAGATAGGGAGAAAACAGCCCAGGAGCTACAGGCGACAGTAGACAAAGTGAGATTGACTGGTGCACTGAAATGGGTGCTGTCATCCACCCAGAAAAGGCAGCTGTTTTGTGGTGCTCTCTGGACAACAGGATTGTGAGAGCTGATGTTCCAAGCATCACTATAGATGGTGGACGCGTCAACAGAGAGAACAAACTGAAGTATCTGGGAATCACATTTGGCAGGAGCCTGTCCTTCAAGGATTATGTGGAGACGGTTGTGACAAGATCGCAGAAGTGACTCAACGCACTTAAAACTATGGCTGCAATGGACATAGAGCAGAGAATGCTTTTCAGACTATACCAGCACTTGATCCTCTCAGGGATTGATTATGGACTAGGACTGCTCACTGTCTCAAAGGTGAGATTGGAGCGCATACAGAACGAGGCTATGCAGGTCTTCTTCTTCTTTCGTTCGCTTGAAATATATCTATAATTGCAATGCTGTCTCTTGTATGAATTGAACTATCTTTTTCAGTTCACACAGCGGTCCATAGTTTATCTTCCACTGTCGTCTCTCTAGGCCAGAAGGTTTGCCTAGATATGTTATATTTTGGGCAGTCTTGGAGTATGTGCTCTGCTGTCTGCGACGCCAATCCACATGTGCACATGGCTGTTTCACCAATCTTGAATTTTGTATACATGTGGTTGCGTAATCTATTGTGCCCTGTTCTGAGGCGCAGAATAATGACTTGTTCTGGTCTATCCATAACGTGGTAGTCATCTTGAGCAGGTTTTGGTGGCTTTCTGACTGATTTGATCATTCTTTTCTTTTGGTGGTATGTAACTGGCACATCAGGCTGTTCTTCTTTGGCTCCTTCCTTAGCCAATTGATCAGCTCTGTCGTTTCCGGGTACTCCACAGTGGGATGGTATCCACTGTATGGTGACCTTATGCTGACTGCTAAGTTCAGAAAGTAGTGTCCTTAGTACTGGCAATTTCCCAGACAGGAGCGCCTCGAGTACTGATTTTGCATCTGTCAATAGCACCACAGGTTGTGTACCATTGCTGGTATTTAGTAATTTCTCTGTTGCTATCTTGATTGCCTCAATTTCAGCATCGTAGTTATGGCAGTACTTTCCTGTCGGTACTCTAGCTGTGTCCCTAGTATTATTTGGGTATTCTATGTACACTCCCGCTCCTCCATTTCGAACAGCATTTTGTGCTGACCCATCTGTGTAGACTCGGATCCAGAGGTCCTGTGGGTATTCTTCATCAAGGAAGCTGAGAGTGGCTGTTCTGCGCTGCACACTGTTCTGTTCTTCCTTGTCAAATATTCCTCTCACTTTTGTCTGGATTTGTAATGATAGTCTATGCTCATCTTTCCATGGAGTTCGCTCTGGAATAGTTGTTAGGGGGATACCAACTGTGGGCAGATCGGTGGTTTCTCTGCAGAGTCGTTTGGCCTGGTGGATAAAACTACTTCTTTTCAACCGCCCCATAGCTAGGTTTTCAAATCTGTTCTTCATAGGGTGGCCTGGCAAGCTGAGGAACTTTTCTGCTTGTATTAGCGTTTTCGTATCTCTGCGCTCACTCAGTGCTTGTGTCCTCCCCATCTTCTCCATTTCCACTATAGGGGTTGATCTCATCCCTCCTGTGGTGACTCTAAGTGCTTGATTTTGCACTTTGTCCAGCTCTTGTAGTGTGGTTTTTGATGCCGAACACCACGCAGTTGACCCGTATTCCAGGTGTGGTCGTATGCTCTGTTGATAAACTTTGCTAAGTATTTTCCCACTGGCTCCCCATGTGGTTCCACTTAGCTTTCTCAGGATGGCTATTTTCCTTCTGGCTTTTGCTACTGCTTTGTTGATGTGCTTTCTCCATGTCAGCCTGCCATCAAATGTTACTCCAAGGTATGTTGGTTCTTTATCTTCTCTTAGGGGTGTTCCATTTATCTGGATGGTCCCTGCCTTTTGTTTTGGAGAGAGGGTAAATAGGGTGGTGCTGCACTTGTCAGTGTTTATGCTGACACACCATCTATTTGCCCATGCAACAAATGTAGTCTACAGCTCTTTGTAGTAATCTGGTGGCCACTGATGCATGTTCATTTGTGCTCCATAGAACCAGGTCATCGGCGTACATTGCCGCTTTAATTCCATGCGGTAGATTAGCAACGAGATCATTGATGAAGATTAGAAAAAGTGTGGGGGACAAGACTCCGCCCTGGGGAACACCAGTGACGCAGTAGTACTTTCTTGCTCTTTAGTCCGTCTATCTGTACTCGGGCTCTTCTGTTGTGCAAGTATGCTTTCACCCATTTGTACATTCTTCCATTGACTTTGCAGTTTCTCAGTTTATTCATCAGACCTTCTTTCCAGACTTTGTCAAAGGCTTTCTTCAAATCTATCCATGCCGCAAGCACCAGCTTCTTCTCTTGGAATGCATCCTCAATTTCTTGAGAGAGGTAGGTTGTCTGATCTTCCGTAGAGTAGCACTGCCTAAAGCCAGCCTGCTGTGGCACAAGGATGTTTTTACTTTCAATGTACCACTGCAGTCTGTGATTGATGATGCGCTCCAGTGTTTTGCAGAGACAGCTGGTGAGGCTAATTGGTCTGTAGCTAGAGGCAATGGAACTATCTTTCCCTGATTTTAGGAGGGGTATCATGATTGCTTCTCTCCAGGCTTGTGGAACACTGCCTAAGGTCCAACTAGTTATTGAAGATCTGCAACAGCTTTGCTTTGGCCTCTGTTCCTAGGTTCCTGATCATTTCATTGGAGATACCATCAGCTCCTGGTGACTTTCTCATTTTCAGTTTTGATATGGCTAGCTCCAGTTCGCTGATTGTGATGGGTGCCTCCAGAACCTCATGTACTATTTCCTTCTGTCCTGTATGTTGCCGTTTCTCTCGAATCTCTTGTTGTTTCTCTGGACTAATTTTGATATTGTTATCTTGTGCGAATGAGTCCGCAAAATGGTCAGCTGCTTGCTTTCTTGTTAAGATGTTTCCATCTTTATGTAGTGCAATTTTTGAGTTTCTCCCTGTGCCCTCATCGTTAAGTTGTTTTATTAGCTTCCACAATTTCCTTGTGTCTCTTTCAAAGTTCAGAGACTCTGTTTTTTCCTGCCAGCTTTTCCGTCTAGCCTGCAGCTTGGCCCTTTGAAATTTGGCTTTTGCATGCTGGAATTTATTGTGGTGCTCTTGGCTGGGTGTGGCCTCTGCTTGCTTTCTACATACTTCCACATCATTATGCAACTGTTCCAGTTCACTACTCCAGTAGGGTTTATATTGTTTACGGGCTCCTCTTGGTACTGTTTCTCGCGCTGCCTGTAGTATGCATTTCCCAAACTCTTCAACTACTTTATTTATGTCTTTCTCAGTGTTCAGGTTTCTAACCAGTATGCTGGTGCGATTCTTGTACATTGCCCAGTCTGCTTTCTTGTAGTTCCACCTCGAGAGGGTGCTGCTTTCACTTACAAGCTCATTTTCTACAGTTAGAAAGACTGGCCGATGGTCGCTGCCACCAAGTTGTTTCCCAACAATTCGTGTAATGTTCCACTCCAGGTCTGGTGAATGAAAAGCCAGGTCAGGTGTAGTTGTAGAGTGCCATGATCTCGAGTAGAAAGTATGTGGGTCGGACGGCTTGTTAACCAAGATGAATCTATTCTCATCCTGCCAGTCTTCCAGTCTCTCTCCTCTCTGGTCCATGTGATCATAGCCCCAACTCTGCGAGTGGCTGTTGAAATCGCCACACACAATCATTTTTTCTGTTAATGGTAGTGTGTCCAGTGCCTGTGGGCGGTCACTTGGACAGTAGTAATTGATCAGATGTAGGTCTGTATAGCCTGTTTTAAGTTTAAGTGTCTGATACTCAGCCCCTTCCATATAGACTTCGATTTGGGAAGCAGTGATGTTATTTTTTACAAGGGTAAGTATCCCACCTTTTCGCCTGTCCTTTCGGTCAGATCGGTAACACTGGTAGCCTCTGATTTTGAAGGCTATATTTTCGTTGAGGTGAGTTTCTTGCAAGCAACATATGCTTACTTTTTCTTGGTCCAGGATGTTTTCTAATTCTATTTTTTTTTTTGCTGACTCCCTCCGCATTCCAGTGTATTATTTTAAGTCTTTGTTTAGTATGGCCAGCCGTTCTATTCTCATGTCCCCTGGCTCCACAGGACATCTGAGAAGGACCTCCAGTAGTTGGGGTTGGACCCTTTCGAGACATAGGGCCCGGCACTGCACCTGCCTGGGGGTCCAAAGCAGGGCGAGCACCATAACTTTTAGCAGTAGTCGACATATTCCATTTTGCGTAATTGCGTGGCATCCTGATTTCTGTGGTGCGCCTCCTGGCTGGTTGCCTCCGTCTTCAGCACCTTTCCTTTGCTAGAGCAGACTGTGGTCTCACTCGAGTTTAGATGTGTACACACGCACACACGTGTCTGCACATGCATGTATGTGTATACACATCTAGAGCACACTGGTTATTTTCCGGCGCCAGATACTCGCCGTCGCCCCTTCTCCTGTTAGTAGAAACAGTTCCGCCACGTGAAGGCCAGGAGTTGGACTTTTGCTGCATACGTTATGTATTCACGAGCCATTGGGGTATTTAAGCAATGTTGGACGCTCACCCCAACATTGCGCCCCGGCTACATACAGCAACATTTGGAACCGCTATGCGGGTCATTCTGGGATGCACCAGAGACACCCCAGTGGTGTGTATGCAGTACATACTTGTATTGCCGACTTGCTGGTAGGCTCAAGGTGATGCAGGCGAAGGAATACCTCAGAGTAGCTGCTGACACAGATCACCCATTGCAAGAGGAGCTGAAATGGGTGCTGTCATCCACCCGGAAAAGGCAGCTGTTTTGTGGTGCTCTCTGGACAACAGGATTGTGAGAGCTGATGTTCCAAGCCTCACGATAGATGGTGGACGCGTCAACAGAGAGAACAAACTGAAGTATCTGGGAATCACATTTGACAGGAGCCTGTCCTTCAAGGATCATGTGGAGACGGTTGTGACAAGATCGCAAAAGGGACTCAACGCACTTAAAACTATGGCTGCAATGGACATAGAGCAGAGAATGCTTTTCAAACTATACCAGCACTTGATCCTCTCAGGGATTGCTTATGGACTAGGACTGCTCACTGTCTCAAAGAGTCAGCTGGTGAGATTGGAGCGCATACAGAACGAGGCTATGCGGGTCATTCTGGGATGCACCAGAGACACCCCAGTAGTGTGTATGTGGTACATCCTTGGTTTGCCGACTTGCTGGTAGGCTCAAGGTGATGCAGGCGAAGGCATACCTCAGAGTAGCTGCTGACACAGATCACCTGTTGCATGAGGCGCTGGATGCAGTTAAGGGTCAGCGACTGATAAGAGGGAAATCATGGATGGCTCAGGTGGAAGATATGATCAAACAGGTGTGCCCCTTGGAGAACATTAGGTGGAGCAGTCAGACTTGTGCAGAGTTATAATCACATTGAGCAGGGAGTGGCCAGCAGGAGCCACGGAAGTGGAAATCCAGCAACTAATTCTGCTCGCCTGGGTGATGTGATTTTCTACACAGATGGTTCGGTGTTGAGAGGTAGTAGAAGTGCCTGGGGTTTCTTGGCTAAGGCTAATGGTCGACGTATGGTGCAGGAGAGCCTGGCATATGATACCACAACATCTAGCTTAAGAATGGAGGTGGAAGCAGTCAGTGCAGCTTTCCGCTGGATGGAGAATACGATACATACACACATTGTGATTGTAACTGACTCAGAAAGCATGCTGAGTAGGGTGAGGACAGGCAAGCTTCGTGCCGAGTGGCTTGCTTCGCTTCGGAAGTCACGGGTGGCAAGCATTGTCTGGATATTTTCTCCGGGGCATGCTGGTGTGCTGGGGAATGAACAGGCAGACAGATTGGCTGGCTCTGCAAAAATTGGTGGAGTATTGATGCATGATAAGGCAGACGTGGTTGCGGCCTTGTGGGAGCACGTGTACACCTCGCAAATGGATCACCATGGTCTGGCAAGAATGCGACAGCGTGGAGTGACGAGAGGATCTGGTCGATGCTCGACGCTTAGAGGAAAGGCGAGACGCACATATAATCAGATTGCTACTGGTACTATTGGGGTTGGAACTCTTCGCTGGCTTCTGAGGATGGGGACAGAGTGCTTATGGGAATGCCCCGAATGCTGTTATGTCGGTTCCTAAATCAAATCAATCAATCAATCAAACACCTAGCCATTTCATTTTAATGTTTAGTAGCATTTTCTCAGTTGCTTTTTAATTAATGCAACCTGCATTTGTAATAATAAAAAAA
>JACEFZ010017710.1:0-25996 GCA_014155875.1 Cepaea nemoralis
AAATTGATGTTTATAGTCCCAGTTATTGTTACTGTTATGTGATACAGTGAGTTATTGTACTGTTTTTGTCTAACAATGGCTGTTTTCCTCTGTCATGTAATCCAGTTGTTGCGTCTAACATTGGTTGTTGTCCCTCTGTTGTATAATACTGTGGATGTGCATGACAGTGGATACTTGTCATTATTTATATATATGTGGGAGATTAAAAGTGGGGCGGGGCACTTACACATAGACACACCTTCTGGGTAGAGTGATTAGTACTCGGGTGTCTGTGGTAGAACTTCCCGGATCTCCCAGCCTTCTATGGGAAACATTTCTTCTATGTTAGTGTTGAAACTTGCACCCTTTTCTGCCTTGTTCAATGCTTGGGGGTTTTACGAGCCAATATATTATTTCCTATAGAGGGCGTGTTTGGGATTTAAACCCCATTCCTCCCCCGATGTGTCTCCACCTTGCCGTGGTGGGGGAGCTTGCGTGTCCCATCGACCCCATGTGCTTGCCGATGGGTGAAAACTACATATCGGACGGCTCGTGGGATAGGGACCAGACTAAGAGAGACACAACCTGCTGCTCTGCAGGTAAGACTGAGGATAGCAGTCAAAATCAGGCAAACGATCCCTAAAATCTCAGTCCGGACATAACCTCTAAGGCTACCATCCGAGGTGTATGGCTGAACGTCTCTAAGCCATAAACTCTCGGAAGTGAGAGCCTGGCCGACACAAACCTACATCAAAATTGTGATGATGTGCTGAGAACGCTACATGCTCGGCGCAGATTCGTTCGATGGCTCTTAGCTGGGGGATATGAGGTATCCCCGGATGAAAGGGCCTGACCGTTACTCGCCCACAGACGTACGGAGGTAAGGTGCTGAGCCGGCAGCACATGTAGCCTACCTCGTGAGCGAGTACAAAAGGTGGAACAACACCTCGGTCGCACGTCCCGCAGACGTCCGATAGTCTGTAACCATACTCATGGAATGAGTGTAGTCAAAGGTGGAAAATTGTCTCGTTGACACGAAATGGAACGCCTGTCTTGCGAATCCATTACGTGGCAGCCCGAAGCGAAAGCTTGCTGTGTGGAAGCCGAAACAAGAGTCTCGAAACCCGAGGAAGGCTAACCTCATTAAAAAATGCCCGCCGGAAGCCGGAAGTGTCGTCCTACGGGTGGCAAACTAAAAATTGACACTACGCAATTACGTCCGAGTGAAATGTCTCGTCCGAATGTCTCTCGTGCTAGGAACAGCTCTGACTACCTAGTTTCCGAATGCCGCTCTTGTTCGGAACAGCTCTGACTAGGTAGTTTTCCGAATGTCTGTCGTGCCTGGAACAGCTCTGACGGGCGCAACGACAAGCACATGTCCGAAAACTCGCTGAGTGGATGCCGTCTGCAAACCTGTCTGGTTTGTGCGGGAATGGCCCGGGGCAAACGAAATGACCAATATATTGAAGTGAGGATTTAAAGCAGCCATGAGCAGGACGTGACGATTTCCCTCGGTGAGCCCAGATCCAGGGCGTTATGTGTCGGCCCTGCAACTATGGAAGCAACCTTGGATGGCGGAAAATGCTATGGACTGTCCCTGCCTTCCTTTGAGGGATGACCGTTGGCTTTGACCATTCGAACTTGGCCAGCATGGTTGTAGATGGCACCACCAAAGTGAGAGTCTCCCAGGAATGCTACCTGGTCAACAAAGCACGTTATTGTCGGATGTGTTGGCCTACGGGTTTCGGCCCAAGGGCGCATAACAGACACACCGCAATCACATCTGAAAAAACACTCCGGATGAACGAAAAGAAGAAGAAACCCCATTCATACTGAATACCCCTAGCGAAACTTGTCCTTATTCTAATTTATTATATTTACCACCCCACAAGCATTAAAACGAAATGTTGCTTGTAATAACTTATACATGGAACATTAAAAGAAATGCTGCATGTAAAATCTCATACATGGAACATTAAAAAGAAATGTTGCATGTAAAAACTCATACATGGAACATTAAAATGAAATGTTGCTTGTAATAACTCCTCAATCAATCAATCATGTGCCATGCCGGAAAGCGTGGGCGGTCATGACTCGCCATTTCACTCGATCACCGGAGTCGTGGATCAGCTCAGTGTTCCTGTCTCGTCCACGCCATGTGGCCAAGCCATCCTGGTATTTTCCTCTCGGTCTTCCTCGTGGTCTGTTCCCCTCGATCGTGCCAGTTGTCAATACGTTCTCCAATCCACTTCTTCTCATAACATGTCCAAAAAATGTTGACTGTCTTCGTCTAATTTCTCTAATCAGTCTACGATTTTCATTTGTCTCCTGTAGTACTTGGTCATTAGTTATTCTGTCTGTCCATGGTATTCTTTGCATTTTCCTCAGAAACCACATTTCTGCAGCCATCAGATGTTTTTCAGCTTGACTGCACATTGTCCAAGTTTCACATCCATACAAAATAACAGGCTCTATGTATCCCCTCAACACTCGTTTTCTCGTTTCAATTGACATCTTTTTATTGGTCAGAATGTCTTTCATCTTGCTAAAGGTTACTTTTGCCATGGCGATTCTTCTTCTAATCTCTTCAAGGCATCTCCCATCAGATGTTATGACTGTTCCGAGATAATTGTATCGATTCACTTGTTGCAGAATATTCCCATAATAACAACTCCTACAAGGAGCATTAAAAGAAATATTGCACGTAAAATCTCATACATGGAACATTAAAAAGAAATGTTGCATGTCCTTTGCAGAATGTTGCGAACAACCTTGTGGTGATTTTTTTTTCTCTAGGCAATGTTACGTTCAGTAGCTTGCCATTGCTTTCTGAACGAGAATTCAACGTTTTAAGTCCAACTAATGAGGTGTAGGGTATGAACCCCTACCTCACCACAAGCGCACAGGACGTTTAAGAGTGAACGCCACGTCAACTTCTTTGTAAAAACCCATACCGTGAAACTTAAACAGGCCCATTACCCTTGAGAAATTAAACCAGAAACATATGTGTAAAATATTTAAACATTTTGTTAGCATGCATATATGCAGATGTGTCTTCACATCTGAGTCATAAACATACAGAAGGGGTGTTTGATGCATGCATTCTACAATCTAGTGCATACAACTGCTACTAGTTCTTTGTCAAAAGGAAACAACATGTCCCTTCTGATTTACATAATAACACCAACTAGACTGGATTATGATATTGACGCGCCACCTACTGCGCTACCGAGGCCTTGACATTTAAGCCGCCTGCCTTGCACTCTAAAGATTGTGGGTTCAGATCCAAACTCCGTCACTGGGTTGACGTGTGCAATTTTTTCTGAGACTCCTTGAGGTCGTTGCTGGAGCTACCAAGTTTCTGTTGTGTGCGACGCTTTCAGCAGGTCACTCTATGGAAATAGACCCAGTCTTCTGGGATAAAACCCGGCGCAATGAAGCCGATCTGACGTCCTTAAACCCTCTAAACCAAGTAGACTACTTACTGTCGTCATCTGCCTGGTCCGGGTTGGGTATGAACATGCAGTTGTCATCCACATCCTTGATTCCGTCTTCATCATCATCGTCATCACAAGCATCGCCTGGGATTTATAAATTCAGGGTGAGAAAGTATGCGAAAACAAACACACACATATTTATTGGCAGTCATAGAAGGTAAGAGGGTGGGGGATTTAGCGCGTTTGGTATTGATCTACGCCAATAATGCCATGAGCGCGACGGGCAAGAGTTTGACGGCTGCTTTCGTCGTCTCGCTGGATGTGGCAAAGACTGGCGACCTTTCCACCCGTGCACTCTGACCTACAAAAGGTGACGATTGTCATAAGTCGGGGTGCCCAACCGGCTAGATGAAAATATTATTCACTGGCGAGCAACCCTAAATAGTCAGAAACTGACTAGGGACAAAATCTATATGGCTGAACTACAGATTAAGCCCTGAATATCCAACGTACAGCTCTAAGTGGCTCGTTACAAAATTGAAATGAACTGAGCTGAATATTCGCCAAGGACTAGGAAAGAGAAGGTTAGCTAGGGTAGATTTTTAAGTCTGAATTAAAGTTTAAAGACAACTATCCTAGTACAGGTTTTTCTCCCTGACTGCTCCTTTCCTTGGTGTGTAAGTGAACCCCCACCAATGTACACAACAACACGTATGCACAATTGGGAAAAATATAATGACAGAACTATGAGTTACAATACTACAACATTTATTTGCTAATCATAACAATAGACATAGGATGATTGTCAATATGAGGATGATGAAATCATATACATATTGATATTGATGACAAACATTACGTAACTTTACTTGTTACTCGATCTATCTGGATCTGTGGTCCAGATCCCCACTCTCCAGTAGATACACAAAAGAAACAGCTTGCCGGTATTCTGACGATCCTGTCAGTCCTGACACTCCTAGTCAGTAGTCTCTAGTCTTGAGATCTATAACATAGGTGCTCCTTGTGAGAGCTTGAAAGAAAATCAAGAATGTGTTATATCTAGTTCTACATCAGCGCAATCCTAATTAAAACATATCATAACACAAACATATACAATGACCAGTCTGGCCAAGTTTATCTTCCAGCTCTACTGTGTTCACCATCCTCCTTCTCCCTACTGTCTTTAGTCTGGGACGGGCTTTTCAATTGTCTCACACGCCTATAATGATTACATTTCTGCCGCCCCATGTCCATGTCGCTAATACAGAAATTCTGTGTCATACAGCCGCTCCGTCCAAAGTTGGGTTAGCAGCTCACAGGGTCGGTAAGGGTATTATAACAATGCCTGATCATCCGGGCTTACAAGCCGGGACCAGTAGCTGTGCCAGACTTCCGTGAATTACCCTCCACCATATGAGGAAAAAGGTTTAGCACCATATACCCCATAACACTTGTGGGTAATGTCTGTACCAGTACACCTCTGCTACAAATGCAATCGATGGTTAGTGTGCCAATGCGCACACCATAATATAACACTTCATATTGGTAGGCTTGCATATGACAAATCAATATACCAAACATGAAATACCCATAAACCTATTGATTAAACTAGACATATTATGATACTTTAACATCATAGCATAATGCACTAGTTAGTTTATGAAATTACACATACATACATCCAACATATCCGTAAACATTATATTACTTCAAGATGGACATCTAATGATACTCAACATAATAGCATTAGGCATTATTAATGAGTACTAATATTGTATAGCTACAAAATGAGATATACAACGTCTAATTGAAGTTACCACTTAGTTACTGCTGTTGTAAGAATTAAATAAATAGTCAGTTGACTATATTCTGTACAACAAATGCACACACCAAAAAGGCAACTACGATAGTGTACAAAGAAATGACAAGCCTCTATCAAGACACCTAAAAGTATACCCAGACAAGATCTGTCTCACCTAAGTTTCTACTTCTCAGAAGAGTAACACTTACAGCACAATGATATTGAACACAGAACTTAGAAAGAACACTCAAGTAACCTACGCCAAAGATAGTTCTTGAAATAACCTAGATCAGATATAGACTGAAAATAAGTAACTAAGAAATAACTTTTGTAGTGAAATCTAACATAATAATCATGCATATGACTACAGAACATTGAGATAGTTCCTACCTGTTCTGAAGTCAGACTTAATCTAAAGGGAACAGGTCTGGTGGGGTTTTTATACCTAGCCTAGCAGAAGACACTTATCTCCCAGGAATTCCATTCCTAAATTCTTCTTATCTCCTCCTGACGTTAATTGCAATTAACACTGCAACCTGTCCAGTCATAAAAATTCTTTCTGCATGCACACTAGCCTTCACACCTGTGGGTCTGACCATTATTAGCCCCACGAGTCTTATCAGTGATTTCACACCTTGCACCTCGAGTATTCCTGCTTCAGTTTCAATAGCCAACATTTACTTTGTGTGGCCAGTCTTGACACTTCACAAGCTGACCGGTTTTACAAGGTCTGTTTTCACACTCTACTGAGTCTGCCGATCTGAGTTGACTTGGCTTGTTTACCGCCCTATGGCTATTATCTCCATCTGGCGTTAATTGCCTTTATTCAACCAATGGCCCAGTTCATTGTTGATTCAGCCAGGGTCTACCTGGACGGGAAGGTGCCAATGTGTCTGTGTGGTGTCATAGCCCGTCTGGGTCAGCAGTTTTCCAAGGTGTAGACTAATTTAAATTATCTAGTTGTGTCCATCTCAAGTATCCCATTTTACTTGCCATCTGTAAGCTTACGTCATGGCTAGAGGCTTTTTGTGAATAATCTTACCTCACGACTAGATAATTTTGGAGTAGCGTGATTAATTCATTCTTTCTCAATGTGGCCTTTCAAATTTGGAGACCGAGAAAAATATTCGGGGATGTTAAGGCGGCATTCCATGACAGAGCTTCCCCCTTAAAAAAAAAGTTTCTGCCAGAAATCTTTTGTCAAAGCACGCCGTACATCCCAGAATAATGCCTAAGCACTCTCCGTTCTGTATCTGCCTAAAGGTTTCCAATATTCCTTGTGGCAGTGGGTTGTCCCGCATCTAGACGTCCCATTTCCATAACCCAAAGATACTCTGGATAGATCCTTGTACCTGGTTTTCGGCCGGGATTCCATGCAATAGCTTGGTAAAATCCGGTAATTGTCAGGAGGTTGTAATTTTACCCCTCCGGGAAAGATCACAATCAACGGGATTCTTCTTCGCCTCTGGGCAGCAATTGTTTTACACCATTCACTCACGTGATTTACTCCTTTCAGCCGAGGATGTACCCGTAGTGAGGTCTTGCATAAGATGGCCACAGCAAAGCTTGTCTCCGTGATTTTTCTCCATTGATTATAGATTCTTAACTGATCCACCAATAGCTTCTTTTTGAAAGGAATAATGTTACACATCATGGTCCCATGATATAAATTCAACTGGCGCTTTCCTCCTTCAAAGTCGGGGCGTAACAATCGTCCCTCCTCGGTGTCGCGGTTTCTTCCCCTGATATTCAGTTAATGGGCTGAGTTTCTCTGCATTAGAGTTTCGTGTGAAAACCGTGCTAGAAATTGGAAATTTAGTGAGCCAAGTTGTCCAGCCTTGAGAAATAACATAGTTATTCACCGGCGATAAAGTGGAGTTACTTTTGAATAAAGTGTCCACAAATAGCTGATCTACTCCTATCAAATCGACCTGACTGAAGGGTAGATTGAGTCCTAAGAGTGTTGATTCCAAACCACTCTTGACTTCTGTTACTTCAGGTCCCTGTTGCTGGAATTCCCTGATAACTTCAGCTAATGAGATGATAGGCGTTTCTTCCTCCATCTTGTGCAAAGAATTTTCTTCTTTAGCAACTACAGACAAGGTTGTCTGCACAATATCAGAGTCCATATTCGGGCTCATGACAATTCCCTGTGTTTCCTGATCTGGATGTTCCTCTCTGGTCGTGCTTTCATGGGCTAAGTCCAGTTGAGGTAAATCCTGTGGTGGGCTGTCTAAGCAATCCACCACAATAGGTAAATGATTTGAACTGAGATCTAGTGTCTTGTCCTGAGCTGCAGCCTCAAAGATCACAAGGGGTTCCGGGTCTTCCTTCATCCCTCTGTCAGTCAAATTTAATCCCACTTCATCCTCTCCTGAGCTGAAGGGAATAATAAAGTCGGTTACCTTTCGATCTCCGACCTCCTTAAAAGATGTCCTCAGGTCATCTTCCTCTTGAGTTTCACCTCTCGTTGAAGTAAAATGAGATTCCTGGGAGTCTTGAACTGGCGGACCAGTTAAACCACAATTTCCGTGGTGCAAACAGTTATCACGTTTGTGACTGCTTGAAATGCCCCTGGCACGTTTTTTCTTCCCTCTTTTCCATTTAGGACTGGGTCGAATGAGAACCTGTAGTTCCCGGTCCACTAACTCTGATTCCGCGGTGGGTGGCAAAGATGTCTCTTCCTTCCTGGTTGGGTGAGCATCCATATCTCCTACCTTATGTTCCGCTAGAAAGGTTAGCTTCTCTGCATTGACTACTTCCATATGCTGTTTATTAATCTCTGCTTCTTCAGTTTTGCTACGCTCTTTTGCTTCAAATAACTCATCAATTGTTTTATTCATCTGTTCCTCCGCCATGTCCCACTCTTTCATCTCGTCTCTGATGTATATTTCTAATTGTTCTCTTGTTAAGCCCTCTATTATGCCTAACCTTCTCGTGGACTCTAAGTAATCTGTGCGCGCTTTCAGATAATCTAGATCCGGGGAAGGTGAGTCCATATTTGCTAATGGCTATATTCAAGTAAGCTCCTATGTATCTATCAAAATCAGAGCTAAGCTAGAACGACAAGCGTGAACCAATGACAGCAGAACCTAAACCAATGTGTAGAGTTTAGCCTCAGCAGTGAAAGACAACTGAAAGTAATATTCAAGTAGTTTCTGGCGACCGCAGTGAAGTAAGTGTGAGAGATATACTACACAGTAATCAGTAATATTTACCTAAATAAATATTAAAATGCACTGCATACATGTCATAATTAAAATGGCATAAGTAAGCATAAAATGGCAAATCAGTCAAGCAGTTAATCATCAAACACATCCATGTAATATGATTAAAGTGATCAGTTATCATTAAATGATGAATGATACACTAAATGATAAGAATTAAAATACTTATCAATAAATGATAGATGAGGTAGTTCTCATAAGTTCTTATCTGTTATACTTTTAAAAAGTTATATATGTACTCTGAAACTTCCTCAACTAAAGTAATAAAATAAATAAAGTAATAAAAAAATTTGATGATAGTCTATTTTGATGATTGAAGATTACAAGAGTTAACTTTTAAAAATCGTATGTCTAGGGTCTAGTACCGGAGTCTATTGAAAGCGAGAAGTCCGAATTCAAATACCGTACGAGAAGCCCAATCTGTCATAAGTCGGGGTGCCCCACCGGCTAGATGAAAATATTATTCACTGGCGAGCAACCCTTAATAGGTCAGAAACTGACTAGGGACAAAATCTATATGGCTGAACTACAGATTAAGCCCTGAATATCCAACATACAGCTCTAAGTGGCTCGTTACAAATTGAAATGAACTGAGCTGAATATTCCGCCAAGGACTAGGAAAGAGAAGGTTAGCTAGGGTTGATTTTAAGTCTGAATTAACGTTTAAAGACAACTATCCTAGTACAGGTTTTTCTCCCTGACTGCTTCCTTTCCTTGGTGTGTAAGTGAACCCCCACCAATGTACACAACAACACGTATGCACAATTGGGAAAAATATAATGACAGAACTATGAGTTACAATACTACAACATTTATTTGCTAATCATAACAATAGACATAGGATGATTGTCAATATGAGGATGATGAAATCATATACATATTGATATTGATGACAAACATTACGTAACTTTACTTGTTACTCGATCTATCTGGATCTGTGGTCCAGATCCCCACTCTCCAGTAGATACACAAAAGAAACAGCTTGCCGGTATTCTGACGATCCTGTCAGTCCTGAACACTCCTAGTCAGTAGTCTCTAGTCTTGAGATCTATAACATAGGTGCTCCTTGTGAGAGCTTGAAAGAAAATCAAGAATGTGTTATATCTAGTTCTACATCAGCGCAATCCTAATTAAAACATATCATAACACAAACATATACAATGACCAGTCTGGCCAAGTTTATCTTTCCAGCTCTACTGTGTTCACCATCCTCCTTCTCCCTACTGTCTTTAGTCTGGGACGGGCTTTTCAATTGTCTCACACGCCTATAATGATTACATTTCTGCCGCCCCATGTCCATGTCGCTAATACAGAAATTCTGTGTCATACAGCCGCTCCGTCCAAAGTTGGGTTAGCAGCTCACAGGGTCGGTAAGGGTATTATAACAATGCCTGATCATCCGGGCTTACAGCCGGGACAGTAGCTGTGCCAGACTTCCGTGAATTACCCTCCACCATATGATGAAAAAGGTTTAGCACCATATACCCCATAACACTTGTGGGTAATGTCTGTACCAGTACACCTCTGCTACAAATGCAATCGATGGTTAGTGTGCCAATGCGCACACCATAATATAACACTTCATATTGGTAGGCTTGCATATGACAAATCAATATACCAAACATGAAATACCCATAAACCTATTGATTAAACTAGACATATTATGATACTTTAACATCATAACATAATGCACTAGTTAGTTTATGAAATTACACATACATACATCCAACATATCCGTAAACATTATATTACTTCAAGATGGACATCTAATGATACTCAACATAATAGCATTAGGCATTATTAATGAGTACTAATATTGTATAGCTACAAAATGAGATATACAACGTCTAATTGAAGTTACCACTTAGTTACTGCTGTTGTAAGAATTAAATAAATAGTCAGTTGACTATTGTCAGAGTCCGACAGGGGACAGCGATGCAGGGACATCGTTACGACCGCCAGGCGACTTAGCTCCCAGTAAGGGATGCAACAACTTCGTTGCGCCGGCAGGCAAATAGGAGTTATCGGCCTGCGAGATCGCTGGCTGACCAGCGGTCAGGCCGCCAACGCAACACGCACGCCTGCCACGTGACGCCACGTCAGGCAGGAGGCAAGTTGCGAACCAGGTCCAGACAGCTCTGGGACACGGAACATGACGGACGTGTGAGAAAGGCGTTGTATGGTTTCTGTATTGAAAGGCGAGTGTCTGGACATCTTGCGAGTCAGACTTGTGACTGTATTGTGGATGTAAGTTGTAAAGTATCCATTATATGTATTTGTGATCATCGTTCTGTATTTGATATGTTAATAAATCCACCGAACGATGTGTCGTTGAGTCTTACGTCAAATCACGTTGTATTTGTACTGTCTCACACTTGTTAGGAAAGCGAGCCAAGTTTAGGACCCTGACATGTGTGAACATGGAGGGCTCGTCCAGCTTTAATTTAGTTATATTTGAACGTGAATAGCTTGTCCGTGTTGAACGTTTAATTTAATTAGATTTAAACTTAAATGTGATCATGGAAGGCTCATTTTGATTGTTACTACATTATTTAAACATGTGTAAGACCAGTTGTAAACGTACAATGCATACATTCTGTTTGATCCTGTAAGCGTGTAAAACATTTGTGATTTGTGAAACTTGTCACCGTTTTGACCTTGTCGACATTGTGATCTTGTCGCCATTTTGACCTTGTCGCCATCTTGTAAACTTGATGTCTATGTCCTTACTGAATGTCATCTTGATGTAAGTGATGTGTCATCAATGTTGTAGAGTGTTAAGATACTTGTAGATTGTCTTTGTGAATTGAGTTTGTGGAACGCGAAAAGTGTTTGGAAAGAAAGTAACGTGTATTGTAAAAAAATTGTTGACGGACAAACTTACGACATACAATTATACTCAACGCCATACAAACCTAATCAACACTTAGTGACAAGCAGGCACACACCAACAAATAGACGCTAATTTATCTTCTTCCAAAATAAAAGCAGGTTTTTCCGTACCATCCGAAACCTTGCCGTAGAGGTCATTTGTAGTCTGAGGTAGCGACCCTACAGTTCCTAGCCCGATTTCCAACCGTTCTTCACCGCATCCAGGGCACTTGAGTATACTTTTCCTTTTCGTATACTTTAAAAATGCATTTTTAGGCACATATCGTCCATATAAACAGATTGTAAATTGTTGATTACTAACCACTTATTACATATTGTGTGTGGCTGGTATTTCATTGACATTTTTCCATCATGTCTTCATTATTTGATTTCATTGATATGGGGATAAAATTACAGTTACATGGTGATGAATTAACACAATGGAGTGAGAAGAAATACTCTGAATACTGTGAACGTGAGAAAGAGCAGCTGAAAGAGCATTAAAGCAGGCAGAGATATCTGCCAAACAAGTAGAGGCAGACACAGCCTTAAAGCAAGCAGAATTGTCTGAAAAGACAAAGCAAGCCGAATTAGAACTGACTGCAAAGACAAAGCAAGCTGAAATAGATAGTGAGTTGAAAAAGGCAGAAATAGCAGCTCAGAGTAAGAGAGAAGAACTGGAGTTACAGTTGAAGATGAAACAACTTGACACTGAGACTGCGATTAACAAAGAGTATAAGAAATCTGAGAGACTGGAGAAAGAAAACCAGTATAAGAAATATCAAGGTATTGTACGTAATCATACCTCGGGTGACTGCATTGCAGCCTTTACCCAAAATTTTGAAACTTTAATGGAACATTATCAAGTTCCACTGTCTGAATGGAATATTGTGTACATGAGGAGTTTGTCAGGGGAACCTCTTAAAGTTATTGAAACCATCCCCAAAGACCTCAGAAAAGATTACCATTATCTGAAATCTAAGATTATGGCACATTTTATGTTAGATGAGGCAGGTTACAGAGAACAGTTCAGTAAATTGAGCCCAAAACCGACTCAAACGTTCTCTGACTACCTCTGCTTAGTCCGAGATATTTTCACCAAATGGACGTCAGCAGCCAAAATTGAAAAAAGTTATCAGAGATTGGAAGATCTAATTATTAGAGACAAAATTGTGTCATCTATTCCTTCAGCCTTTGCTAAATTTTTGTTAGAGAATGAATGCTCTAGTGTGGATGAAATTGAAAGACGGGGTTCGGCTTACTACACAGCCAACAAAGATTGCTTTGCTACTGAAGATACTAACATTAACTTTGTAGCAGCGGCTAATTATGACAAACAACCCTACAGTAGGCAGAAATTTCGTAAGCCTACCTCTGAGAAGTTTTATCAGTGCGGGTATTGTAAATATTCTCATCATCAGAGTGAGATGTGTGATAAAAACCCTCGTTACAAGACGTACTTACAACACAGGGTAAATCAACAAAATCAGGAGCGTGAAACCTTCAAAGGGTTGACTAAATGTTTTCTCTGTAAGGCGGTCGGACACCATCGGAGGGATTGTGAGGGCAGGCAGATGACCAAAAAAACAGGTGCCGCCTTGTATGATAGTTCCGCGTCTGAAGAAGAAGAGCCAGAGAAACATCCTGTGAACTCAGCACAGGCTGTTGACATATTCAACGCAAACAAATGCTATGTTTGTAATACTTTCTATGAAGATGGTATTTTAAAATGCGGTCATACCATCCCTATTGCCAATGAAGAAGCTAATTCGGTAATAGGTTCAAAGGGCAGAATAAACATCCATCACGGATATGTAAATGGCAAATATGCTACAGTCCTTCGCGACACAGGAAGTACAATCATTGGCCTGAAAAGAACGTTCATATTGCCTACAGATTACACAGGCAGGCACGTAACATGTAGAACATTCTCAGGCAATATTGAGAGATACCCATTAGCATGGGCATATATTGATACACCTTTCCTCACTGGGAAAGTAAAGTGCGCTGCACTAACCAGTCCAGTTTGTGATATAATTATTGGTAATTTACCTGAGGTAAATGATAAACCTCATGACATAACATCTTCATGTAATGATGATACCATAACATCACCATCAAATGTCATCATTGAAAATGTCACACCACCTATTGATTTTAATGTAGCTAATGTAGCACTAAGTTCTCATGACATCATTGAAACTATTGTTCCATCATCATCATCTGATATCATTGAGTGTGTGAACGCAGTAACAAGAGCTACTGCTAGAGTGCAAGATGAAGTAAATCAAACTGAGGCGATACAATTGCTCAGCCCAGTTTCACTACCTACTAACACCATGAAGGAAGCATTTGTAACAGCCCAAAAAGCTGATCCTTCATTGTCAAAATACTTTGACCTGATCGGCCGAAAGCCAAAAGTAACCAAGAATGCAAAATGGCATTTTGCGATGAAAAATGACATACTCACTAGGTATTACACCAGAGGTGACAATACCACAGAGCAAACTGTTTTGCCAACTAGTTATCGCAAACAAGCCTTACATCTTGCACACGATATACCTCTTGCAGGACATATGGCATACGTTAAGACCAGATCAAGGTTATTGACACAATTTCACTGGCCAAAATTTTGCAATGACATTAAAGAATATTGCAGAAGTTGTGACACCTGCCAGAAACTGGTTAAAAAAGGTAAACACCCACAGGCAAAGTTACAAGTTACCGACTTAGCCAGTCGACCTTTTGAAAAGCTATCGGTTGACATAGTGGGCCCTCTCAGTCATACAACAACTAGAGGGAATAAATATATTCTAACTGTCATTGATCAATGTAGTCGCTGGCCAGAAGCTATTCCGTTAAAGAACATAACTGCCAATGAAATAATGGAAGTGTTCTTCCATATTTTTTCTAGGATAGGGTTTCCAGATACTATCCAATCTGATAGGGGCACTCAGTTTATTGCCGCATCCACCCAAGCTTTCACCAAAATGCTGGGAGTTAAGCAGTGTTTCAATTCCCCCTACCATCCTCACAGTAGCGGAGTGATAGAAAAATTTAACGGGGATCTTAAGCACATGCTTGCAAAAGTGACGCAAGAACACCCCAACAACTGGGATGTATATCTACCAGCTATTCTTTTTGCTTATCGCGAGGTACCACATGCTAGTACCGGTTTCTCTCCTTTTGAACTTATCTATGGTGCCAAACCACGTGGCCCATTGACCATTTACCACCAAATGTTAACTGACTCTACACCAGTACTTAAACCCATATCATCATACTCATATGTGACATCATTGCGTGAAAGAATCATCAAATCTTGTGTTATTGCAAAGAATGCACTAAAACTATCTGGTGCTACTTATAGACAGTATGCTGACAAAGGTAACAGGACAATAACATTGACACCTGGACAGGACATTCTTCTTCTGCTACCTAGTGACAGACACCTTCTGACTGATTCTTGGCAGGGACCTTTTAAAGTGACAAGACAGATTTCACCTGTAGACTACGAGATCCTTATAAAAAACAAACACAAAATATTTCACATAAATATGCTAAGACCATACCACAACAGAGACGACGAACAAGACGATACAACAGCTTGTACAGTGATAATAGATCACGAAGACGACGATGCTAGTGACGAAATTCCAACACCTGCATTAGACACGACAGACTGCTTGAAGGAGATCAAAATCAACCCAAATTTAACTCAAGCAGACACAGACAGTTGCAAACAACTTATACAACAGTACAACACCATCTTTTCCAACAACCCAGGACAAACAGAATTAATACAGCATCACATCGCACTCACATCAAACACACCCATTAGATGCAGACCATACACCATCCCATTACATTACAAAGAACAGTTACATCAAGAAATCATCAACTTAGAGAAAAATAACATCATAAGACGATCCCAATCAGACTACTCATCTCCCATGGTCATAGTACGCAAAAAGGACAATACAATAAGACTGTGCATCGACTACCGAAAACTGAATAAAATAACTGTTCTAGATCTTGAGCCTATGGCAAACACTGACGATCTTCTGACAGAACTGACAGACGCTAGGTTCTTTACGACTGTAGACATGGTTAAAGGTTATTGGCAGATTGCTGTAGACGAACAGAGCAGACATCTGACAGCTTTCGCCACACCTTGGGGACTGTACGAATGGTGCAAACTTCCATTTGGGCTTGTTAACGCCCCAGCCACATTCGTACGGATGACACGACTACTGCTAAGAGACATTCCTAACATAATTTGCTATATTGACGACATATGCATTCACACAGAGACAATGACGGAGCACATTAAGACATTAGACCAAACATTTGAACGGATCAAACAGCACGGACTGACAGTGAAGCCTGCAAAAGTAGACATAGCCTACCAGGAAATATCATTCTTGGGTTACAAAATATCCAATGGCTTTGTCACGACAGACGATAAAATTGTGTCCAAGATACTAAAACTCTCACTTCCGACTACTAAAAAACAAGTCAGAAGTTTGCTGGGCCTAATCAATTACTATAGGCAATTTATTCCTGATTTTTCGGAACTGACCGAGGTATTTACTAATTTACTAACAAAGGATAAACCTGAGAAAATTGTACACGATCAATGCCTAAAAATCGCATTTCATAAAGTGCTATCATGTTTTTCCGATAAGAATAATCAGAATCTTATCCTTAAATTGCCCGATATCCATTTACCTTTCAGATTACGCACAGATGCTAGCTCCGTGGCGATTGGAGCAGTCCTGTTGCAGGAGTACAACAACATCCTCCACCCAGTTTATTTTGTATCCCGGAAGCTGAAAGCCCGAGAGCGGGCATGGTCCATTCCTCAATTGGAAGCCCTAGCTTTAGTAGTAGGTATCACCAAATTGTCTAGATTTCTTCTAGGACGCCATTTCATCGTAGAATCGGACAGCAGCCCCTTACGATGGATGAATTCAGGTGTGCCATCGAACCATATGATAGCGCGTTGGTCTCTGAAACTTCAAGATTATAGCTTTGAGGTTCGACATATCCCAGGCAGAACCAATTCAATTGCCGATCTTTTGTCACGTTGTCCGACCGACCCAGTGAGCACCAATGTCTGAGTGCAGTATGTAGAAATACACTCAGACCGACACAGCCATTTAGCAGTGAATAGTGGTTTTCCATTCACAAAAAGCTGTGTAATGTCTACAATATTGTGATAGGGATTACTCCCATTATATATAGTGTTCGTATTTTACTAGTTCATGTAGTGATGGTCGTGTATAAATGTGTAGTATGTGGTAGAAAGCGAACTTTATTAACTGTATATATTACGTACAAGAACAGTGTCACATTCGCACTTACCTGAAGCGAATTATCCAACTTGACAGTGACAACTTCGTGTTGAATCCTCCAGGAACATTTTAATTACGAGTGTGAAAGTAAAAACTGAACAGTGACGACTTTTCTACACCTCTGCAGTGAACCGAAATCTTTAGTGTTCGACTGAAACATCTAACACATGAACATTCGATCGTAATCCAGAAGATTGTGTACCAAAATCCAACACGAACTTTGAGAACATTGTTCCTTCCTTAAACTACATCAAACCGGAACAGGTGTGTTCTACAAGCTTTACCATCAGCTGATTTTAGAGCTCGTGTGTACTTCCGGATTAATTAGAAATTTAGAACAAAAATAGCAGACAACATATAAAAGATTAAAAAGTTTTGACGATTCTAAAATGTTTAGGATTCTATAAAATTGAATACACGAATTGTGTGTTTATTTATTTCTCTAATGTAATCTTAGAATCATATCTTGATTAACGTATTCATATTACCGACTTTTTCTCGTTAATATGAAGAAACGTCAAGCAATGACACTAAGAAATTAAATAGTTATTGTAAATTATTGTGTTTCACTAATGTATGAATTATTTCCCTTCCATTTATTGTTATTACATTTTCACACAAAGGGCCATAATTTGAAATGTATATGCTAATGTGTTGTGTGTAATATAACATGTTGTTGTTAAAGTGTTGACACCACAGGCAAGCATCTACTGGGCATGGCAGAGGGTTGCCAACATTGTATACCAACACAATAACTCCTGGCCAAGTAGGGACAGGGTTTGAGTGTTTTATACGACTTATATAAAGTCGTATTTCAGTCTCGCGAGATGGTTTTTGTTTCAAGAACCATATTATTATTTTTTTTCAAATTGCGTTGACGTAGATGCGTGAAGCTGGTGCTACTGATCCGACTGGGTGATAATACGATTGAGGTAACCAGCCATCGAGAGGGTGAAGCCTGATATGTGTTAAACATGAAGCACCACATGTCTTTGTACCCAACTCCCAGTTCTTATATATTTCTATGCCATGTGTGTAATTTTGATAACGTTGTGTATAACAATGGGAAGGTAGACTCTGACAAGGGCATACTATTAACCCAACAGGTACAGACATTAGACATGAAAGACGACATCTTTCATGGATTTTACCGGGGGAGCGTGTCAGAGTCCGACAGGGGACAGCGATGCAGGGACATCGTTACGACCGCCAGGCGACTTAGCTCCCAGTAAGGGATGCAACAACTTCGTTGCGCCGCCAGGCAAATAGGAGTTATCGGCCTGCGAGATCGCTGGCTGACCAGCGGTCAGGCCGCCAACGCAAGACGCACGCCTGCCACGTGACGCCACGTCAGGCAGGAGGCAAGTTGCGAACCAGGTCCAGACAGCTCTGGGACACGGAACATGACGGACGTGTGAGAAAGGCGTTGTATGGTTTCTGTATTGAAAGGCGAGTGTCTGGACATCTTGCGAGTCAGACTTGTGACTGTATTGTGGATGTAAGTTGTAAAGTATCCATTATATGTATTTGTGATCATCGTTCTGTATTTGATATGTTAATAAATCCACCGAACGATGTGTCGTTGAGTCTTACGTCAAATCACGTTGTATTTGTACTGTCTCACACTTGTTAGGAAAGCGAGCCAAGTTTAAGACCCTGACAACTATATTCTGTACAACAAATGCACACACCAAAAAGGCAACTACGATAGTGTACAAAGAAATGACAAGCCTCTATCAAGACACCTAAAAGTATACCCAGACAAGATCTGTCTCACCTAAGTTTCTACTTCTCAGAAGAGTAACACTCACAGCACAATGATATTGAACACAGAACTTAGAAAGAACACTCAAGTAACCTACGCCAAAGATAGTTCTTGAAATAACCTAGATCAGATATAGACTGAAAATAAGTAACTAAGAAATAACTTTTGTAGTGAAATCTAACATAATAATCATGCATATGACTACAGAACATTGAGATAGTTCCTACCTGTTCTGAAGTCAGACTTAATCTAAAGGGAACAGGTCTGGTGGGGTTTTTATACCTAGCCTAGCAGTAGACACTTATCTCCCAGGAATTCCATTCCTAAATTCTTCTTATCTCCTCCTGACGTTAATTGCAATTAACACTGCAACCTGTCCAGTCATAAAAATTCTTTCTGCATGCACACTAGCCTTCACACCTGTGGGTCTGACCATTATTAGCCCCATGAGTCTTATCAGTGATTTCACACCTTGCACCTCGAGTATTCCTGCTTCAGTTTCAATAGCCAACATTTACTTTGTGTGGCCAGTCTTGACACTTCACAGCTGACCGGTTTTACAAGGTCTGTTTTCACACTCTACTGAGTCTGCCGATCTGAGTTGACTTGGCTTGTTTACCGCCCTATGGCTATTATCTCCATCTGGCTTTAATTGCCTTTATTCAACCAATGGCCCAGTTCATTGTTGATTCAGCCAGGGTCTACCTGGACGGGAAGGTGCCAATGTGTCTGTGTGGTGTCATAGCCCGTCTGGGTCAGCAGTTTTCCAAGGTGTAGACTAATTTAAATTATCTAGTTGTGTCCATCTCAAGTATCCCATTTTACTTGCCATCTGTAAGCTTACGTCATGGCTAGAGGCTTTTTGTGAATAATCTTACCTCACGACTAGATAATTTTGGAGTAGCGTGATTAATTCATTCTTTCTCAATTTGGCCTTTCAAATTTGGAGACCGAGAAAAATATTCGGGGATGTTAAGGCGGCATTCCATGACAACGATCCTATCACATCACAGGCCCATGGCATGTTCATGCGTGGGAACAAATAATATTGTTTTTGTTTGTTTGCCTTCGCTCGCTTTGAACTCAGTCGTAGTCTGTACACGTGCAATTACGTGTGATTTTTGCGCGTGGAATAGCTTTTCCTATTACAAATGTCCATCGCTACGAGGCGAACCCACTCCGATTTCAGACGTACTTGTAATTTACGTCCTCAAGTCAAGGACGAGAAATCAATATTTTTGTCCAGATGACCGGTGTCGGGGTTGAATCCCATACATAGATATCAGCACACTGGATATTTAAGAACGAGCGCTCTTAACCAGTCGTCATGCTGACCTCAGGACAAATAATATAATAATGACAGGAGACAAGATACAGGATCTGAAATCAGAACCACGTGAGAATTAAATGACCAGTGTGTAGAACATTAGCATGTCGGCGGGACCGGACGGACAAAAGCACTCGCTCTTAATCTGTCGGTGCACTGCTGTTGGCCGGGTAGCAGATTCTTTTCTTAAACCGGTCAGTTGGACTTAAAAAACATTGACCTATTTTTCAGAATGTAATGGCAAACTATTAAACATAAACTGGCTCGGAAATCAAGCCGGGGTCCAATATGTGTACAGACCAATCGTCACGAGATGGGTGATGTGGTCAATACAACACCGTCCGCCATTACCTCCTTAACTAAGTAACGTTGATATATTGTATGTATTTGTATCAGTGTCTGTCTAATGTGTGTGTGTGTATTTGTATCAGTGTCTGTCTAATGTGTGTGTGTGTGTATTTGTATCAGTGTCTGTCTAATGTGTGAGTGTGTGTATTTGTATCAGTGTCTGTCTAATGTGTGTGTGTGTGTATTTGTATCAGTGTCTGTCTAATGTGTGTGTGTGTGTGTATTTGTATCAGTGTCTGTCTAATGTGTGAGTGTGTGTGTATTTGTATCAGTGTCTGTCTAATGTGTGTGTGTGTGTGTATTTGTATCAGTGTCTGTCTAATGTGTGAGTGTGTGTATTTGTATCAGTGTCTGTCTAATGTGTGTGTGTGTGTGTTTGTATCAGTGTCTGTCTAATGTGTGTGTGTGTGTATTTGTATCAGTGTCTGTCTAATGTGTGTGTGTGTCTGTATCAGTGTCTGTCTAATGTGTGTGTGTGTATGTATTTGTATCAGTGTCTGTTTAATGTGTGTGTGTGTGTATTTGTATCTGTGTCTGTCTAATGTGTGTGTGTGTGTGTGTGTGTGTGTTTGTATCAGTGTCTGTCTAATGTGTGTGTGTATGTATTTGTATCAGTGTCTGTCTAATGTGTGTGAATGTATGTATTTGTATCAGTGTCTGTCTAATGTGTGAGTGTATGTATTTGTATCAGTGTCTGTCTAATGTGTGTGTATGTATTTGTATCAGTGTCTGTCTAATGTGAGTGTATGTATTTGTATCAGTGTCTGTCTAATGTGAGTGTATGTATTTGTATCAGTGTCTGTCTAATGTGTGAGTATGTATTTGTATCAGTGTCTGTATAATGTGTGTGAATGTATTTGTATCAGTGTCTGTCTAATGTGAGTGTATGTATTTGTATCAGTGTCTGTCTAATGTGTGTGTATGTATTTGTATCAATGTCTGTCTAATGTGTGTGTGTGTGCTGACGTAGTATCTAGCAGAAGAGTCCATTTTGTCACTTGTATTTGTATTCTAGTAAAGCTTGGCAATTCTACATCTCATTTTCATTGATATAGGCATTGCACGTTTACTTCCCAGGGCCTTTCCTGAGATCCATGTTAGTCTAGGTCGACTAGGAAGCCTAGATCACAGCACAGTTAAATCCCTGACTCGATGGGGACTCGAATACATGACCACCGGACCAGCAGGCAAGTGTGCTAGCCACTTCGTTACCGCGGCTACAACGTGTGTGTATCATCATCACAATGTGCCATGCCGATAAGCCTGGACAGCCATGTTCGCCATCTTACACGATGTCCAGAGTCGTGGATCAGCTCGGTGTTCTTCTCTCGACCATCCAAATATTTATTTCTCTGCCTTAACTTGTTCTTTTCCCCTTAATTTTGCCAGTTGTCGCCAAGTTCTCTAGTTTACGTCTTTTCATAACGTGCCCAATAAATGTAAACTGTGTGCGTCTAATTTCTCTAACTAGTTAACGGTTTTCACTCGCTTATTGTAGGACTTGCAAACTGGTTTTTTTCTGTCTGTCCATGGCATTCTTTGCATTTTCCTCATGGGTGGCTTGATAATGGTTTCCCTTTCCAAGGAGAAGTGGGGTACCTCGTTCCCGCCGCTAGCCTAGAGGACACCCTTGGGAAATGTGGAGTATCCATTTAACCCCCACCCCCCCCCCCCCTTTTTTTCCCAATCAGGGTCACGTGAAACCATAGGTACAGGTGGTTGATGAAATTGAAGAGCAGTCAACGGATTATGGTAAGTTATGGTCTCCAATTTCACGACGGCAGGCAGAGAATCTCTTTTTTATTTTTGGAGACGATGGCTACGGTCATCGACTAGTATGGTCACTGTTAAGAAGGAAAGCAATGCACACTTACAGATGCCAAGATAATAATATTGTGTATGTATAAACATGACACACATTTTATTTCCATATACCTTGGCCATCATTATCTGTGTCCTTCTGATCCCCATTTGGAATGTTCACGCAGTTGTCGTGGCTGTCTTGAATTCCATCACGATCTCTGCAAGACATGGCTTAAATTTACATTAAACTGTAAATTTAAAATGAGTAGATAACTGGTAATGTTGCAGCTAAATATGTGTTTCAGGTGTGTCCAACATATGCAGAACAGAGAACAGTATTTTGGCTTACACCCGCTCTATTTGAAGACAATCTCTATGAGGACGTTAACAAGCTTAAGAAGACTGCTGCTTTCTTTGCATTCATTCACATTTACGTCTGAAGGTAAACGGAGAAGGAGAAAAAGAACCGAGTACATTGTATTGTAGAAAGTCCAACATATGCAGACAGAAGACAACTGTTTTAGCCAATATCCACTAGATTTCAATACAGATTCAATGGAGATGTTAAAAGTTCAAGTTGAATACAGCTTTCTTTGGATTTATTCATACTGACGTCTGAAAGTGAATGAAGCAATAGCCACTGTTATGTATTGTACTTTCCAAATGATAACAAATGGTGTTAATAGTGTCGATACTTCATCATCATCATCATCATCATCATCATCATCATCATCATCATCATCATCATCATCATCATCATCATCATCACCATCATCATCATCATCATCATGATCATCATGATCATCATGATCATGATCATCATCATCATCATCATCATCATCATCATCATCATCATCATCATCATCATTATCTTCCACTTCTGCCGTCAAGCGGCGTGGGGAGGATTCATTTGCGCTCCAGCGCGCGGTGGGCGGCACTTAGTTAGGGATATTGTTGTAAGAGCTATCCAGCTTTCGCGCCTTCTTTGGCCAGTGCACATTGTACAGACAAGTAATTCAAAATGCCGATGAAAGCAGAAGTAGTGTCGTAGGGGTGTTCTTCTTCTTCTTTCGTTCACTTGAAATATTTAACTGTCTTTTTCAGTTCACACAGCGGTCCATGAAATGTAGTGTCTTCGCGCATACTAGTACATCGCACAATGAGGTGTGATGATTAGTTCACCTCCACCTTGCCGATTTTCATTCCCAGACAATTCCTAGAAATTTTCAAAATAACTAGTACTTATTATATCTTAATCTGGATCCACTGTAGAAAGACACTAATAGGTAAAACAACACCGGACAACTTTCTTGACAAGCAAAAACCACTAACCACTAGGCCAATGCGGCTCATATCGTTGCTTATAAGTAAATAAATTAATTAGTACCACTGAGACTTAAGAATGTGAGAGACTCATCTTCAGCATGTGGCGTGTAGAGCAGCGTCGGGCGATCATGTTCCAACTCAAACACCTATCTATAGACCGTGTATCCCTAGAAGAGCATGATCCGGAACAACTTGACTTTCTCATTAACGACGTAAATGAAGGTACTAAAAGTACAACCCCCCCCCCCCCCTGTACCAAGGACTATCATGAGCTACATGCAATAAAAGAATGGACCTGTCTCTTCTTCCCCCCCCCCCCCCCCCCCCCCTCCTCCCCTCCAACTTTCTCGTTGCCAGGACACACTCCGATTTCCCCTTCTCACGACATTTTGGAAAACATTTCTCTCACAAGCACACACACGCACACACACACACGCTCGCGCACACACACACACACAAACACACACACACACACAAACACACACACACACACACACATTCTTGCCACGAAAGATCAGTGTTTAGTTAATGGGTTAATCCAATATGAGGTAATTTACCTTTATAAGAATCTCAGTGAATTACAAACACAATGTTGGAAGTAAACTCACTTATCCTCATTTGTATCACAGGCATCTCCTATACGATCACTATCTGTGTCTTTCTGCAAAGAAAATGTAGCATCACTCCTTGTGATATCAGCTGACATGTAAAAATGGCGGGAAAAGGTGGGTAAACATTTTTCAGTGCCACATTCAAACAATGATGGACACATGTTCATCATGTTCACAGCAAAGACAGATAAACATTTGTCGATTTCACATAGAAGCAAAGACAGATAAACATTTGTCAGTTTCAGATAGAAGCAAAGACAGATAAACAATTGTCAGTTTCTCATATAAACAAAGACAGTTCAACATGTCTTTTTCACAAAGAAGCACTGCCCGTTTCATATATCGACAAAGACATATAAACATTTGCCAGTTTAACATAAAAACAAAGACAAATAAACATTTGTCGGTTTCACATAGAAGCAAAGACAAATTAACATTTGATAATTCGAAAAGGTAGTTCAATAACAGATAAAGTTATTGATTTTGCAATATTAACAAATGCAATCATAATACAATATTTCGATTGTAAAATGTTCCTATGACGGACACGACACATAAAAGTCAACTAACGGCTGATATAAATGAAATGAAACGAAATGTACAATGATTAGAATGGTATTGTCATCATCATCAAGTACCTTGCCGACTGATGTAGGCGATTATGATCATCCATATCTTGCGATAGCATGTATTAATTCGCGTGCCGACATTATCTGTACGATGACAAACAGATGACAAGAATCTTCTCTCGTTGTCATCTGCCTCTCTTACCAAAAATCTGTCTAGTTGTTACATGTTTCAGTTTTTTCCCCGTTTCATAATGTGGTCTAAAATTATCATTGCCATTCTCTGATATTTATTATAAATTGTCAATTTGTCTTAGTCTCTTTCAAAACATTTTGGCTGTCCTTGGGATTTTCAGTTTGTCTGTAAGGCAGTATTTCTCTGGCTATACGGGAATGTATCTTGTGTCTTGGTTATTCAGGAATCACAGACATATATTACAACTGGTACAACAATGTATGAAAGCATTATGTTACTAACCTAGAAAGACAGGGATTTATTGCATGAGATGGTGATCATTGTATGAAATGCAGTTTTGCTTGTTCTATTCTGATCTGTATCTCTGTAATACATCTGCCGGATGTTATCCATTTGTCAAGATACTTGAACCTCGGCAGCAAAGGGCCCTTTCATATGCCATAATGTGTATCGGGACTATGGTGCTAGCCCCATATTTTGATAGATCATTCGGAACTCCAGGGGTGATGTGGTCAGTATCTCCTCTGTCCCCTTCATTTACCATGATGTTTCCTTGAACCAATTTTAGACTGGGTCGATCTGAGAACCAAAATAAATTTTTTTTATCTGCCCCAGTGTAGATTCGAACCCATGACTAATGGACCGGCATGCGAAGGTTTGAATGTCTGTACTTCGGCAGAGATGTACGGATTTTATTATGCAATTAGGGGTGCACCCATTTTTATATATCTTGGTAATGAATATTATTTCGATTCAAAAATCTCCCAAGGCTTACTTCGGCAGAGATATACGGATTTTATTATGCAATTAGGGGTGTACCCATTTTTATATATGTTGGTTAGAAATATTATTTAGATTCCAAAATCTCCCAAGGCCTCAATTTCTTCCTATGTAATGCTATCTGTTCCATTTGTCTTTTTGAAAATAATGAAATTAAGTGTCACCTATTGGTGGATTTCGGCCGTTGCTTAGAATATGTACATCCGGTCTCTTATCATCACTTGCTTTATCTATGCATTCTGGCCATCTCTTAATTATATTATTTTGAACCACTAATATTCCGCCATCCTTTGATTTCAAATATCCATTGTTATTTCCTGTGTATTTCCTACTTATAAAAATATTTTTTTTTTAAATGTATTTACGAAAGTATAACACTTTACTATGTAAAGAGGAGGACTTCCTGCTTAGTGTTAGACTTCCGTTCTACCCATTCGCGCAATATCAGCGACTATGTGCATCACATTTCAACCAAAGTATCATTCATTTTTTTTTTAAACATTACTTGATATATAACCCTGTAGTATGCACCTGATGAGATGCAGCGAAATATAGCAAGCAAGAAATCTTGAAACATATTTATGACGCCTTTATTTAGATGT
>JACEFZ010017713.1:0-10862 GCA_014155875.1 Cepaea nemoralis
CTCTGTTTTTTTCTATTGACCCTTTCTTCTTATTTTAGTGTCCGTAATGTATAAATTGCATTGTTTGTGCCCTATCCTTCCACAAATCCATACTGTTCTTCACTAATTTCCATTTTTATTTATCTTTGTTTCTTCTCATTATGATTCTGAGTAGAAGCTTAGTGATATGGTTCATGAGGTTAATTGTACGAAAATCTTCACAATCAATTGCTCCTGGTCTTTTTGGTATAGCTATAAATACAGATTTCAGCATATCACTGGGTAAATATCCACTGCTGTAAATATCATTTAACATTTTGGTTAATATATCTACTCTAAATTCTCCCAACACTTCTAATTCTTCTATTGTGATTTCATCTTGCCCAGCTGTTTTTCCTTTCTTCATACTTTTCATAGCGTCAGCGACTTCTTCTTTCAGAATAGGTGGACCTTCTAAGTTACTATCTTCTGTTAATTCTTCCCTTTCTCCGTCATATCATTCTCTTATATACTCATTCCACCTCTTCGTTATAGCACCTTCCTCTAATAATATCTTTCCTGTTTTTGATTTCAAACACCTTGTATTTATTCTTATTTTTCTTCCTGTAAGCTCACTGATTTGTCTGTACATATTTTTTGCATCATTAATGGAATTTAATTCAATTGTTTTGCATTGCTCGTTTAACTAACTTTCTTTAGCCTTCCCACATTTATCTTTTATTTCTTTATTTATCTTAGCGTATTCTTGTTTGTCATTGTTACTCTGTTTTCTTTTGTCCATCAGTTTTAAGATTTCTTCATTCATCCATTTTTTCTTAGCTATTTTGCCTGTCTCCGGTAATACTTCTTTGCTAGTTTGATGAATGGAGTCCCTTAACATTTCCCATTGTTCATTTATATTCTGTATTTTAGCTATCGCATTGTACCTATTTTTCACAGTCACTCTGTATTGTTCTTGCAGTTCTTTATCTATTTCAGAACCTCTTTATTAAGTCTCATGTTCTTAACCATTTTTTCCCTCTCTTTAATCTTACTTTTATTTGTCCACATAGTGGTACATGATCACTATTACAGTCAGCACCAGGCATTGTCTTTACATTATTTAAAGCATTTCTATATCTTTTATTAATTAGTATGTAGTCAATTTGGTTGCGTATTTTCTTATCAGGGCTTTTCCATGTGTACAGTCGTCTTTTATGGTGTTTAAACCATGTGTTTCCAATTATCATATCATTGATATTTGCCCATTTTATTAGCTTTTCCCCTCTTTCATTTCTTGTACCTAAACCATAATTCCCCACTACATCCTCCATTTTCCCCTTTCCTACTTTTGCATTAAAACCACCAAGTATTATTTTTATTTCTTGTGATCCAATTTGAGCCATCACCATTTCTATTTCGTCGTAAAAGTGTTGTATTTCTTCATCACTACTGCTTGTTGTTGGTGCATATACCTGTATAATATTTATGTCTATTGGTTTGCCTTTGATTTTTACCATAACTACTCTATCTGAAATACACCAGTATCCATTAATTGACTTGGCTGTTTTTTCGTCTAATATTATTCCTACACCTTTTTCATGTGTATCCCCTCCAGAATAAATTATTGTGTGATTGTCAGCTATAATTTTGTCCGATCCGTTCCATCTCATCTCACTAACGCCTAGTATATTCATTTTCATGCTATCCATCTCTCTTAGAACATTGGTCAACTTTCCTAGCTCATTTAATGTCCTAACATTCCATGTTCCTACTCTAATTTTTTTTATTTTAGTTATGACTTTGCCATCAGTAGCTAGATGACGGTCTGGTGTCACCTGTGGCTCATGACTGTCCCTACCGGACGAGGATGCCCTAAGACAGCCATTAACGTCGTTCACTAACTTTGATATATGTTTTGCCATGAAGTCTTGGGAAGATAATGTGGTGGTTTCCCCTTGCCTTCCACATTCACAAGGTGGTCTTTTTACCTCTGCCTTTGACAGCCATTTCCGACTGTAAGGACAAGTGAGTGCCCTGCTCTGCTCAGCTGCAGAGTTGTCCACCTATTCCGGTGGATACTCGGTCTCCAGAGCTGTGGTGGGTTTCCATCCTCTACCACGGGGAGGTGCAGTTGGGATTTTCCCTTCCTAAAGTTATGGTCTATGACCAAAACACTCCAGTACTTTTAGAGGACATTTGTAATATTGCCAGTCCAAATTTTGTATTTACCTAGTATGATGCATGAATACAAAACTTGGACCGGCAATATTTTCAAACACCATACTGTACAGTCGTTAAACACACACCCTGTATATAGCTAATGCGCCTCAACGCGTGTGATAGGGTTCTGTCCTTTGTCTTTAGTGTCCCATTTTATTCTGCAGTGCTAGATTGTAGTTATACAAGCAAAGGATTCTGTTAGTTAGAACTTCACACATACTAACTGGGTCATGATATTGTGGAGTTGTGAGACAGCTCACTAAACCCCTGCCTTTTCTTTCCATAATTATATTAGATTCCTTTTTCAAGAGGGCGGATGGAGAACTGAACCATAAACTGTCCGATACAAAATGTGCATTTAATATTGATTAAACCAGGCATGATGTAAGCTGACTTTGTCTTACAGCTTCACTAGCAGAGTCAGGAGCTGTAGTGACATAGTGGTTAGTGTGCCAAGACAATGGTCTGGGTCCCATCCCCCCCCCCCCCCCCATCAGAGGTCAGTGCGGCTCTGAGGTCGATCCAATCTCGTCAACGTGGGTGTCAGACGATTTTGGGAATTATAGGAATTGTCTACCAAGGAACGATGACGAGAAAGGAAACTGACCACCCTATCTGATTTGTCGCTGCGTAGAATATGTGAAGGTGGATCGAATCTATGACCGGCGGGTCGGCAGGCGAGTGTCTATTTGCTATGCCACAGCGGCTCACATGCAATATATTACTTAATCTGTAATACAGGGTGTTTGTAAAGTCTCACTACACTTTGTATGTGGGACAATTTTGAAAACTGAAGTACGCGACGTCATCAAAACATGTGCTCCACAGTCCATCGTGACAATATGCCACGAATGACTCTCGTCAGCTGGAGTAACTCTTTTCATTCTAAACAGAATGGTGTTATCAACGGAAGAAAGAATGTTATTGGCGGTCGGTACACACAGATTGTTGTTCAACAATTTATAGCAAGATATACTTCTTAACAACCTCCTCATCGCATTACTGTTAGAAATGTGTTGAATAAGTTATAATGAATGCTTTATTGGTACATTCCAGCTTCCCCAAACAGCGTTAGACCATAGTAGTGACTATTATAACCAATTTAATTAATTTTGTAGCACAGTGCTTGATGACGTCGTGTACTTAATTTTTCAAAATTGTTCTACATACAATATGTAGTGAGACTTTACAAAAATACAAACACCCTGTGCAATACAAATGCTCACCACCAGGTGCCAGAAGTATAAGCAAAGGTGAAGAATAACCTTCTATTTTCTTCATATTTTGATATCCTTCCTTAAATTATTAAGGCAGAACTTCGAACAACTTGTCAACTTTCCATTAGATGCCACAGTAATCCAAAAAAAAACTGATACGCCAAAGAAGAACTAGAACCAGACATATTGAAATAAGAATTTAGAGAATCCATAAGATTAACCTCACTGAACAGATCACCGGGACATGACGAAATATAGAAATGAACTAATTAAAGAACCAAGAGAAGTAGGAACAGCATGGCTACATAGATTATTTAACTATGTTTGGGTAGAACAATAGTCACCACAAGACTGAGGAAGCGCCATAATTATCCCAATTTGGAAACACAAAGGCAGTAATATAGAGGCATTTACTTTTCGAGTCATACAGGGAAAATATTCAGCACAATTCTATGGAAAAGACTACGACCTCTACTAGAACTCCAGATACGCGAAACACAACTTGGATTTAGGAAAACACAACGGATGTACAGATCCTATCTTTGCTCTTAGACAACTAATTGAAAAATCAATCGAATTTAACGAAATATCAAACTTAGCCTTTGTCGACCAAGAAAAGGCATTAGATAGAGTAGATAGAAACAAGATGTAGGAAATTCTTAAAAGATATGGAGTGAGTATATATAACAAACTTATGTAGAAGCTTATACAATAACAGTCAATGCACGGTAAGAACACATGGAGGATACTCAGAACCCCTCACATAAGATCCGGAGTACGACAAGGTTGTGTCCTTTCCCACCATTTGTTCATAGCCTATATAGACAGCTTATGTAAAGGAACCAGCCAAAGAGAGGCCGTAACAACACCGCATGAAGAACACAGCACAGAAGAAGAACCAACGGCAAATTACACCATTACAGAACGCCCATTTACGGACGATTAATATCAAAATCAGAGTCATAATTACAAGACCACATAAATGGTCTAAAGTGTGTATGGAACATAACACGAAAATAAGCATAAGTAAAACGGAGGTAATGACTATAACCAAAGATGAAAGAACAACACAGATTCATCTAGAAGAATACACCCTCACACCCTGAAACAAGTAAAGAGCTTCAAGTTCCTAGGAAGTATCATATCATCAAATGGAAAATCAGTAGACGAGATCGAAAATAGATGCAATAAGGCAAACCAACTGGACAAATATCACCAATACTAAAAAAACAAACACGTACCTATAATTGTTAAGAAAGCACTCTACAACACAATCTTCCTGCCAACTCTATGCTACCATTGCCAAACCTGGACAATGACAGAAAAAGATAAAAGAAAAATCACAACAACAGAAATGAGATTCCTGAGAACACTACTCAGTGTATCAAGAAGAGAGAAAATCAGAAATGAAGAAATCAGGACTAAGGTGGGTTTGTAGGTTATAGCAACGCTTAATTTCATCAGAAAACAGCAAGTTAAATGGTTTTGTCATATAACTAGATTACCAACTAACAGTATACCACAACAAGCAATGACGTACAGACCAAACGGAAACAGATAAAGAGGCTGGCCACGTAAACGATAGACATGGGGAATTACAGACTCCATGGGAATCTCGATACATGAAACCCATAAACGGCCACTCTATTTCTGTTTATACTTCACCTGGACACTGTAAGGTACAAGAGGAACGAAATGAGATTAAATGACATTAGATGAGATGTTTGAACAAAATAAACCAGCATTTTTATTAATGAAACAATGTTTCTTTCTTGTTCTCTGTTTAGTGCCGTCTCATTTCTTTTATTGTCATCTCATTGTCTTTTAGTGTCGTCATCGTTGTCAATCATTGTCTGTAATCGCACTGTCTTTTAGTGTCGTTGTATTGCCTGTGATGTGATGGGCTTGTCTTGTGTTTTTAGAGACAATGGTTCGCATGAAATAAAACAATAGCAGTCTAAAACAGCAAGTAGCGATAACAATTACAAAGTAACTTAAGCACGTGACCAGGGAGTGTAGTTGGGGGTGAGGAAGCAATTTTGTACTCCTTCAGTCCCAAACAGGGTTTATGTTTAACATACGGTGACCTCTTTATTCTGTTCATTCTCCGTGCACCAGACAGTCGTTACTTCATTAGCACAACAGCAGTCAGGCTTTCGAAATAGCCACTGGGGATTTGTAAGCAGATCGTTTAGCGCTGATTTCCGTGGCATGAGGCGTCGGCCGTTAAACAAGCAAGAGCAAACTACTAAACGTAAGATTATCTAGTAAATCACAAACAGCCAATAAGTCAGCATGGCCGAATGGATAAAATTACACGCTCTTAAAATTGCCGGTGTGCTGATACAGAGGTAGCAAGTTCAATCCCTAAGCCGGTCAGTTGGATTAAAATCTTAACTTCTCGTCCTTGCTTGGGTACGTAAATTACAAATACCTCAGAAGTCGAAGTGGGTTCGTCTGATAGCGAGGGACACTGGTAATAGGAAAAGCAAATCCACACGCAAAAGTCAGTCCAGTGCATTAGACGTATATGGACTGCGTTTGAGTTCAAAGCGAGCGAACTGGAAAAAAAAAAAAACAACCCCAATAAATGCAGGGGTTGAATGCAATATCATGTAAAGGACATGGAACTAAAACAAACTGTTTAATCACATGCTACGATTGTAACTTTTTCTGACCAAGACATGTTATTCCCCTAAAGTAGGACAGAATACCACAGAAACGTAAGTTGATGCCTGGTCAAACCAATGAAGGCGTGGTGCATTCCTAAGTGCAGAATGGGGTTAGAGCAGTGGTTCTCAACCAGTGGGGAATTCCCCCCCCCCCCAGTGGGGAATTTGAGGGTTTCCAGGGGGGGGGGGGGATGAAGACATTGTCAAATTGGCTTCAGGACCACACAAAACATGATCGGGATATTAGGCGTACTCGTGATGTTAAATCCCCCGATTATTTCAAGATCGCGTTAATACAAGAACCGATTACTTGATATTGTTTTCCCTCCATAATATACGGTTCTTTTCCTTCTACCTAGCCTCTATAATTTAGGTTCCGTATTTTACCAGAGATTTTATTTGCGGTAACTTACGTATTTTTTGTTATTGCTTCTCCGTTTTAATGAGGTTTAGAGTACTCATCATGTTAAATTTCCCGATTATTTCAAGATCGCATTAAAACAGAAACCGATTACCGAGATCCCTCCATTGTTTACGAATCTACACGTCTCAGCTTTTCAAATTATTATTCTTGCGGAGGTAAGGAGACTTGTCTTTTTAAGACGTAAGTTGACTCGTGGATATATATATATATATATATATATATATATATATATATATATATATATATATATATATATATATATATATATATATTGCATATCCTATTTACAGGGCATTGCAGTCAACACCAGCATTTTACAGCTGCTGTTGATTTCTTGGCAAGTTTTATGTTCAGTGGTTTGCTATTGCTTTCTGAACGTCCGGCTCACATACTTTTCCATAAGAAACTGATGCAACGCGATCCGCTGGCGAATCTCGCGCAGCTGTGTTTCGTACCTGGGTATACGGGATTACGAACAGCGTCCTTAACTACTTCATCAGGGAGACTGGCATATATATATATATATATATATATATATATATATATATATATATATATATATGAGTGTGCGTGTGTTTGTATGAGTATACAACAGCAGTAAAATGCTGGTGTTGACAGCGATGTACTGTAAATAGGAAATGCAATATAATTGTGTGTGCGTGTGTGTGTGTGTACGTATATATGTGCGTGTGGGTGTGTATACACGTCTGTGGGTGTTTGTGTGTGTTGATCTTGACTTTATCGTTTTATATTTATAGAATCTGAAGCCCATGATGAGTGTCAAGAAACGAAAGTATGACATGTCTTATTTGAATTATGGATTCACAAATATCGTCATCAACGGAGAAGAACAACCTCAGTGTGTTATTTGTAGTAAAAGTTTGTCAAATGATTCTATGAAACCGACACAGTTGAGGAATCATTTGTTGAATGTTCATCCTCAATACAAAGACAAGGACAAAACCTATTTTGAACGTCTTGGGAATGCTGTCAAAAGGATGAGACTGGATTTAACAGGGGTATTCCAAGAAATAAACCAAAAGGTTACTGAAGCTTCCTATGTCGTAGCACTGGAGATAGCGAAGCAGAAAAAACCACATACAATCGGGGAATCTTTGATCAAACCTTGTTGTCTCAAGATGGTGGAAATTGTGTTGGGAAATGAGTCAGAGAAAAGACTTGCAGCGGTTTCACTATCAAACGACACTGTTCAAAGGAGGATCAGCGATATGGCCAATGACATCAAGGATCAAGTTGTGCAAGAGATCAAGTCTGCAGCATTTGGGCTCTATTCAATTCAAATTGATGAATCGACTGATGTGGCATCGTGTTCTCAGTTGATAGTGTTTGCAAGGTATGTGCATTCAGGATCATTTAAAGAAGAACTTCTTTTTTGTTCGCCTCTTGAAACAACTATCCTGGCCTCTGATATTTTGGAAAAGGTTCCATATTTCCTTGAATCAGAAAATCTTTTATGGGATAATATGCTTTAATATGATTTAATATCCATCAGCATATTCATTTGCTATTAACTGTAGAAAGTACACTATAAAATGTATCTTTACATGTGAAGGTTATGTTACAACTATGGAAGAAAATAAATATTTTCACTATTATAGGCAGTTATGTTTAATGCACCTTTTGAGGCTGACAATTTTGGAAAGTTGGAGGGGGGGGGGGGGGGGGGGGGGGGGGGGAGGAATGGACGTTCTGAAAATATGGTGACGGGGGGAACGGGCCAAAAAAGGTTGAGAACCACTGGGTTAGAGTATGTCCAAAGCGCCTTAATGAATGTTAAATGATCTTTTACTTTATTTTGACGAATATGCACAGATGTATCAATGCATAAATCATCAGCATCATCATGTACAATGCCGACAAGCGTGAACGGTCATGTATTGCCATCGCGCACTATGGCCAGAGTCATGGGTCAACTTTGTTTTGTTTTTTGTTCTTTTTTGTTTGAATTATGCCATCCAGATAATTACTTCACTGCCTTTCCCTTGTTCATTTCCCTCAGTCTTGCTAGTTGTTACCAAGTTCTTCAGATTATTTCCACTCTTAACGTGCCTGAAACATCGTGACTGTTTAAGTATACTTTCTCTAATCAATTTACCATTTTCATTTGTTTGTTTTTTTTTTGTTTTTTTATAGGACAAACTCATTGGTTTTTCTGTCTGTCCATGGTATTCTGTCCATTTACCTAACAAACCACTTTCCCACTGCTATTAGATGTTTTTTCACCTTGTCTGCACATTGTCCACGTTTCACATCCATACCAAAGTATGCAGACATACGTGGGATTAAAGAGGGGCACAAGACAGACTGTAGAATGGAGGTGAGTTGAGGTGAGTCAAGAGCTGATATCACAGCACTCTAAGCGTTCCCATAAGCACCCCGTCCTCATCTGCAACATCCAATGTACGAACGAACGAACGAACGAACGAACGGACGGACGAACGAACGAACAATCTTTATTTTCAAAGAGGTAAGAAATGGGCATGCAGGTCCGTCTGACATTCTGCCCTTCTTCTCTATTTCCTCTCATACATTCTTTCTTTCTACATTACTTATGAAGTTAATCTTTGATTAGAGAAAAAGAAAATAAGCATTAAAAACGCATGAAGAATAATCAATAATGTATGACTCACTAAGGCAATGTTTAACATGGGCATTATAACTACCTAAGGAAGGTGTAACGTGCCATACATATGGGAATATTTATTGGCTAGTTGTCGTTTGAGACAATTTCCATTATTATTGTTTTTTTCCTATGGATGGGGGGGGTGGGGGGGTGGAAGAGGGGGGGGGGCGTAGTCTGTACTGAGTTAGTGTTCAAGCAGGTTGCGACTGTATGTATAGTGATTGGTGGTGTCCTTGATTTCTTGAGAAAGATTGTTCACAACTGAGCGGCCAGAATATGCTAAGCTTGTTTTATATAAGTCTATCCTAGGCTTAGGGACATGAAGTATATTAGTCGTTCGCTATGTCTTGCGTTATATTTGAACAATGGCCAAAAGTAGCTTGGAGCATTTTGAAATAGGATTTTGTGAATTAGTTTAGCCTTATTAAAAAGTAGGCGCTTGTAGAGTGGCAAAAACTGAAGATGCTCATATAGGTTAGAATTGTTGGTAAGATTTTCACCATTAATTAAACGCACTGCCCTTTTCTGGAGTGAATAAAGGCGTTTTGTTATTGATTTGGAGCCTTCATCCCAAATTGTGGAGCAATAATCAATATGTGTTTGTATGTGGGAAGTATAGAATATCTTTCTTATATAGAAGTCGGTCCAATGCTAATGATATCAGTAACCATATGATTATATGTCCGTCTGGGCTTTCCGCGAAGTTTCGATTGTCGGTCAGATCCGTGGTCACGCCCTGCAGCACCATTCTCTCCAAGCCGTGGCGATCTATCCGTTCTTCTGCGCTATACACACGATTCCAAAGGACCCCGGCCACATCTGCCTTATCATGCGCCAACACCCTACCAAGGGGTGCAGACCCAGCCAATCTGTCCGTCTGCTGGTTTCCCACCACACCAGCACGTCCTGGGGGGAAAGGGGGGTGGGGGGATCCAATGATGCTCTTTATTTTTGATTGTTGAATTGCAGCCTGCCACTCTACCCAACGCATGCAGGTCTCCACTTTCTCATCATTCTTTGTGTGTCTGTTTCATTCACAGCATACATGTGATGATTGTCTTCCAGGCAGCGGAGCGCCGCCGTGACTACCTCACTATAGCATGGAATGATCAGGAAGCTATAAGACCAACTCACGAAGTGAAATACTTGATGACGAATCTATCCTTATGGGTAATACTTAGTGTTAACATAGGTCTTAGTCAGATATGACTGAGCTACCGTATGACAGTAGACGGTACTACCTGCTTTCTGTCAGCGCCGAATGTTGGGCGGCACTTACCAAACCCGACACCCCACATTGTGCCAACGGCTTCGGGCGGAAGAGCGCAATTGGGAGGGTACTAGCCTTATCCTGGTGCGAGGAAATGCAACCCAAAGGCAAAATAAGTCATGGCAGGGCAGACCATGCCCTAAGCCTTGGTTGGCAGCTGGTCTAGGATCGAAGCTCCGACAGGCGGACAGTTAGAGCATTGCTTTGCTGATCCGGCAGCTTCTGCAGCTTGTCTTGTTCCAGATGTATAGGTGTTAACTTTCCTCCGGAGTGAACTAGGCAGGCCGAGAGAGGGATCATGCTGCATGGGCAACACATGGTTTCTTTATTTTAGCCCAGGCTTTGTGCTATGGAGAGACAATAACTCCATCCCTGGTCTTAACCGGTCTCGGAATCAAAGCGAGAGGCAACTGTTACGGGTTATAAGTCCTTGTCAGGGCGTAGACATGGGCGC
>JACEFZ010017714.1:0-11128 GCA_014155875.1 Cepaea nemoralis
ACGGAATGTTAGGAAATTAAACCCTGGAAAGGGCAATGTTCAAAGGGAGAAATGGATAGCATGAATTTTAAAACTAGGCGTTAGTGAGATATGATGGAAGGGATCGGGCAAAATTATAGCTGACAACCACACAATAAGTTATCCTCGAGGGGATACACATGAAAAAGGTGTAGGTATAATACTTGACGAAGAAACAGCCAAGTCACTTAATGGATACTGGTGTATTTCAGATAGAGTTATTTTGGTCAAAATCAAAGGCAAACCAGTAGATATAAATATTATACAAGTATATGCACCAACAACAAACAGTAGTGATGAAGAAATACAACACTTTTACGACGAAATAGAAATGGCGATGGCTCAAATTGGATCACAGGAAATAAAAATAATACTTGGAGATTTTAATGCAAAGTAGGAAAGGGGAAAATGGAGGATGTAGTGGGGAATTATGGTTTAGGTACCAGAAATGAACGAGAGGAAAAGCTAATAGAATGGGCAAATATCAATGATATGATAATTGGAAACACGTGGTTTAAACACGATAAAAGACGACTATACACATGGAAAAGCCCTGATCAGAAAATACGCAACCAAATTGACTACATACTAATTAATAAAAGATTTAGAAATGCTCTAATTAATGTAAAAACAATGCCTGGCGCCGAATGTAATAGTGATCATGTACCACTATGTGGACAAATAAAAGTAAGATTAAAGAGAGGGAAACAAATGGTTAGGAACATGAGACTTAATAAAGAGGTTCTGAAAGTAGATAAAGAAATTCAAGAACAATACATAGTGACTGTGAAAAATAGGTACAATACAATAGCTAAAATACAGAGTATACATGAACAATTGGAAATGTTAAGGGACTTCATTCATCAAAGTAGCAAAGAAATATTACCGGAGATAAGTCAAATAGCTAAGAAAAAATGGATGAATGAGGATATCTTAATGCTGATGGACAAAAGAAAACAGAGTAAAAATGACAAACAATGATACGCCAAGATAAATAAAGAAATAAAAGATAAATGTTAGAAGGCAAAAGAAAGTTGGTTAATTGAGCAGTGCAAAAACATTGAATTAAATGCCATTAAAGATTTAAAAAATATGCACAGACAAATCAGTGAGCTAACGGGAAGAAAAATAAGAATAAATACAGGGTGTTTGAAATCAAAAACAGGAAAGATATTATTGGAGGAAGATGATATAATGAAGAGGTGGAATGAGTATATAAAAGAATTATATGATGGGGAAAGGGAAGAATTAACAGAAGAAAGTAACTTAGAAGGTCCACCTATTCTAAAAGAAGAAGTCGCTGACGCTATGAAATATATGAAGAAAGGAAAAACAGCTGGACCAGATGAAATCACAATAGAAGAATTAGAAGTATTGGGAGAATTTGGAGTAGATATATTAACTAAAATGTTAAATGATATTTACAGCAGTGGATATCTACCCAGTGATATGCTGAAATCTGTATTTATAGCTATACCAAAAAGACCAGGAGCAATTGAATGTGAAGATTTTCGCACAATTAACCCCATAAACCATATCACTAAGCTTCTGCTCAGAATTATAATGAGAAGAACCAGAAAGAAAATAAAAATGGAAATTAGTGAAGTACAGTATGGATTTGTGGAGGGAAAGGGCACAAATAATGCAATGTTGTTGTTTGTCCATCAAGAATGATGATGACCATTCATTTCATCCAGTGGGGTTGAAGGTGTGGAGCCGTGGGTTCTAAGATGGCTGATAAGGCCTATTTTGGCTCGAAATGTTCTTTGACAATGTGGACAAAGAATGCTTGACGTCTCTGGAGGAGGATTTCCTGCAGTGGTTTTTCTGTCCTGCCTTTTCTTCACAGCTCTTGCAGTCCTGGTTGCCTCACATATAACTGCACCTTTGCGCAATGATGCACGCCACGAATTTCGGTCTCTGGCTGCAGCCTCCCAGGTGTCATGATGAATTCCAAAAGCATTCAGTGAAATTTTCAGAGTGTCTTTAAAACGTTTCCTCTGGCCACCTTGGGAGCGTTTACCACAACGCAGTTCGCTGTAAAAAATTCGTTTAGGGAGCCTGTGATCTGGCATGCGAGTCAAGTGACCAGCCCAGCGAATCTGATTCTTCATCAGTAGAGTGTGGATACTGGGTATGGATGCTCTTTCTAGGACTTCAGTGTCTGGAATCTTGTCTTGCCATTTAATCTTCAGTAGCTTCCTTAGGCAGACTGTGTGGAAGTGGTTTAATTTCCTAGCGTGTCGCTGATAAACAGTCCAGGTTTCACAAGCATATAGCAGTGTGGATAGTACAACTGCTTTGTAGACTTTTAGCTTTGTTTGCAGGCTTATTCCAGTTCTGTCCCATACATTCTTGTACAGTCTGCCAAAGGCTGCACTGGCCTTGGAGATTCTTGCATTTACTTCGTCATCGATTGTGGCAGCTTGTGACACGGTGCTGCCAAGATAGGTAAATTTGTCCACAACACTTAGTCTATGATCATTCACTTTGATATTCGGCACAGTGTGATTATTCCCTGGAGCTGGCTGGTACATAACTACAGTCTTCTCCAAGTTGATATTGAGCCCAAAGTTGGCACAGGCATGTGAGAAAGCTGAAACATTATGTTGCATGTCCGCCTCTGAGTTGGCGTATAGAGCGCAATCATCAGCAAACAGGAGCTCTCTGACGGTGCCACTGTCAATTTTGGTTTTAGCTTTCAGCCTTCTGAGATTGAATAACTTTCCATCCATACGGTAGTTGATGTCTATTCCAATGTCGTCGTTCTCGAAGGCATTCATCAACATGGCTGAAAACATGAGGCTGAACAGTGTTGGTGCCAGGACACATCCTTGCTTCACTCCATTGGTGACAGGAAAGGGTTCAGACAGCTCACCATTTTCCTGTACTCTTGCCTGCATGCCGTCATGAAATAGCCGCACTATTTGGACAAACTTTCGTGGACAGCCATATTTTGCCATAATCTTCCACAGTCCTTCTCTGCTGACTGTATCAAAAGCCTTGGTGAGGTCAATGAAAGTGGAGAACATTTCGCAGTTCTGTTCCTGACATTTCTCTTGCAGCTGCCTTGCAGCGAAAATCATGTCAACAGTTCCACGTTCTTTTCTGAAGCCACATTGACTCTCAGGAAGAAGACCTTGATCGAGATGGGCTGTGAGGCGATTGAGAAGAATTCTGGCGAGTATCTTCCCTGCAATTGAAAGCAAGGAGATGCCTCGGTGGTTGTCACAGGATTGGCGGTTTCCTTTACGTTTGTAAAGGTGGACTATTGACGCGTCCTTAACATCTTGTGGCATGGTCTCGTTCATCCATATGTTTGTGAAGACTCGGTGAAGCTGCTCTGTTAGGACCGGCCCACCTGCCTTGTATATCTCTGCTGGGATGGAGTCAGGACCAGGTGCCTTGCCGCTGGAGAGTTGCTGGATGGCTTTGTTTATTTCCACTATGGTTGGCAGGTCATCAAGAGTCTCATTGGTGGGAACTTGAGGAAGGCAATTGATGGTTTCATCATCGAAGAAGGAAGTTGCATTTAAGATTTTGCTGAAATGCTCTGCCCAGCGTTGGAGGATTTCTTTCTTATCGGTGACCAATGTTCCCCCGTCTGCACTGAGGAGGGGAACTATGCCTGGTGATGAAGGACCATAGACCGCTTTCAGTGAGTCGTAGAAGTTTTTCATATCGTGTCTGTCAGCAAAGCCCTGAATTTCATCAGCTTTGCTGCTCAGCCAGGAGTCCCGCATGTGCCGAAGTTTCTGCTGCACTACTCTCTGAATGTTCTTGAAAGCACAAATAATACAATATATACATTACGGACACTAATAGAAAGGTCAATAGAGAAACATAAAGACATATATGTATGCTTCATAGATTATACTAAGGCATTTGATAAAGTAAAACATGATGAGCTGATTAAAATGTTGGGAGATATAAACATTGATGGGAAAGATTTAAGAATAATAAAGAATATTTACTGGAACCAAGTAGCAGCAATTAAAATTGGAAATAAAGAGGGTAGTTACGAACACATAAAGCTAGGAGTACGACAGGGATGTGTCTTGTTACCAGATCTCTTCTCCCTATATAACGAAGTAATAATGAGAGAAGATCAAAGAGATGCCAGGAATACTAGTTGGAGGTTATAATATAAATAATATACGCTATGCAGATGACACAGTATTGGTGGCAGATAAATCAACAGACCTACAACAATTGTTGGACACTGTAGTAACAGAGAGTGCAGGGAAAGGACTCTCCTTGAATATCAAGAAAACAGTAACAATGGTGATATCAAAGAAAATGGTGACACCAAAATGTGACATAAAAATAGAAGGAAACATTCTTAACCAAGTGGATCATTTTAGATACCTAGGGTCATTTATAATATCAGATGGAAGATGTACAACAGAGATTAAGAGCAGAATAGAGCAGGCAAAGGCCGCATTTCAGAAAATGAAGAGTATCTTGTGCAATAGGTCACTGTCACTGAGTGTAAGAAAGAGAGTGCTGAAATGCTATGTAGAACCAGTTTTGCTGTATGGCAGTGAATCTTGAAATGTAAATGAACAAATTAAGAAGAAATTAGAAGCAACAGAGATGTCGTTCCTGAGACGAATATTGAGAATTCCTTGGACTGCCTGAGTAACTAACGACGATTGCCTGAAACAGCCTAATGAAACTAGAACACTATATACAACAATAAGAAAGAGACAAATAACTTTCTTTTGTCATGTAATGAGAAGAGAGGCATTGGAGAACATCGTGACAACTGGAAAGATAGAGGGGAAGAGAGGCAGAGGCAGACCAAGAGAAATGATGCTGGATGGATTGAGACGGTGGCACGGAGGAATATCAGCAGCAGAGTTGATCCAGAAAACCAAAGACCGAGATCTGTGGAGAGCCATGAACGCCTACGCCAGCTGGCAGGGCACTTGATGATGATGATGATGATTTCCTTTGCATTTTTTTCAGAACTCACACTTTCACTGCAATGGGATCTTAATTCTCCTTCTTATAATCAATAACGTGCCTTCTATCTCTTGTGCTGCCAATCATCGTATAGTAGTCCATCCGTGTGGTGTTGGTGATCATGTCTGTCCATAGTCTTCTGTCTCTTGTGCTGCCAATAACTTTTGATACCGACGTTCCTGCATGACATGATCATGCCCCACAGCATCTTGGCTGTTGTTCTTTTCCCCGCCTCTCTTCCCTTCCAACCGTTCCGTTGAGACGACCTTCTCCAGCTTTTCTCTTCTCGTGACATGCCCAAAAATGTTGACTGTCTTCTTCTTATGTCGGCTCCGTGGCGATAAGATTACGGACGCAGTTCCTAATCCCGCAATACCCGCGTTCAAAACACAACTGTGGGCGATTTGGCAGCAGACCGCCTTGCGTTGGTTTTTATGTGAAATGGTATGGGTGCCAGTCGTTCAGAAAGCAATGGCAAACTACTGTACATAAACTTGCCAAGAAATCACGAACAGCCAAAAATGCTGGGGTTGACTGCTACGTCCTATAAAGGATACACAACTAACTTAACTTCTTCTGATGCGAGTAACCTGTTCTATTTGTGAGTTAACATTTTTAAGAATTTTCTTAAACATAAATCATCATCATCTTCCACTTTTGCCATCAATCGTTACGGGGAGGAATAGTTGGCGCTCCGACGTACAATATGTGACACTAGATGGTGTAATTCCGTGTGATTGTACAATGTCTTTGATGGAGCCAATGCATAATCTTCTCGAGCGTCCTCTTGCTCTCGTAACACGTCTACTGTGATGTAGCGCCAGTGCTGGTAGTTGTTGGTGTTGTATTCTAACGCAATTACTGAACCTTTTCATCTCCTTCTTTTCAATATATGTGACACAAGATGTTGATCCCACTGTCTGCCTAATAATATAATTTATTATTCGGTCTCGGATAATTAAGCATCTCATCCAAATGTTGCTGATTGTGCGTAAGAGTGGTTTGGATGTTTAAGTTTGACACTGGTAGAATAGGGTTGGTGTGAATATGCTATTTATTATCTATTGTTTTGAGGACATAAGTATATCTGCATGTTTCAGTATGGATGATTGTTTATATGTAAGTTTTGATGTATGTCTTGATTTTTTACATCTTATTTCGATTTTTGTATGTGTATATTCTGCCATCTTCTGTGATCATACTTCCTAGATATTTGAATTCTTTAACTTGTTTTCAGCCGTCACGATGTTCTCCAATATCTCTCTTCTCATCACATGACAAAAGAAAGCTGTTTGTCTCATTCGTAATGTTTGAAGATAATGTTCTAGTTTCATTAGCCTCTTTCAGACAGTCGTTCTTAGTTACTCTGACAGTCCAAGAAATTCGCAACATTCATCTCAGGAACCGCATCTCTGTTGCTTCCAAGTTCTTCCTAATTTGTTTATTTACATTCCAAGATTAACTGTCATACAGCAAAACAGATTCTATATAGCACTTCAGCACTCTCTTTCTTACATTTAATTATGGTGACTTATTGCATAATATACTATTCATTTTCCGAAATGCTGCAATTGCTCGCTATATTCTGTTCTTAATATAAATACCGGTATACAACAATACTGTGCCAACACCGTATCAAGGGGCATAACTAAAGATTCAAATTTTGTACCGTCGGCAGACGGCATATATGGTGGGAACGATAAATCCTATACATGAACAAGATATTTAATGTTAGATTTATAACAGTAAGGTAAATTACCAGCTTGTTGTTAATACAAGAGGAACACGTTGTAATAAATTATATTTATATATTCAAAAGAATGTTTTTTTTTACTGTTGTATCACAAAAGTTAAATTTGCAAATTGAAAATGACGCTCTTCTGCTTCAGGCGACGGAAAGCCGGCATGGCATTCAATTCATGTTTTTTTTTTTTTCTAAAAGGTTTAGTCTAAAACCTCTCGCGGTGCATTCCCGGGGCCCTTAAGAGAAGCACAGAATAGTAATAGCATATATAGAGAATATTTACAAATTGGGTTTTTACTTATGAAATCATCACATTCAGATACAGCTTAATAAGATTAATTATTAATACGGTATCTCACTCCAATGATTGAAGACTGTGTACGTTAATTCTAAGCAAGCGGAGTTATTAATATTTTTGAGTCATGATCTACAACCAGGAAATGCCAAGGGATCTTCAGAAATGGGAGATTTTTTATCGTGGCTCAATAGATTAGAAGCTGACAAATTCTGCCTTCTATTATTATTACTGTGGCTTGTTTATTTTTAAACGGACAACATAGTACCGTAAATCAATCAATGCGTCCGGGGTGGCAAGGCCTAATTTGACATATCTATTTTTCGATAGGATGTGCAGTGACCTAATTATAATTAAAAATGGCCACCAATTGTTTATTATTCATAAAAAGTCTGTCGCATTGCTAACAAACCTGGCAAGATGTATATTTTATGGGAGAAGATATACAGTACACAAAATGTTGTGTATAGTCCGAGCCGCTATACACAAAAATTTGTGGCTGGTCACGTGATTATTCGGCACAAAATTTTGTGAATAGTATGAGCCGCTATCCACAAAAATTTGAAGAAGACTATTATTCTCTCTTCTCGTCTGTCTTTTTTTTTTTTTTTTTGCAAGTTCTTTTTCTTCAAACCTCACAAAGACAATATTTGTCGACAAGGACACACTCTACGTACAGTGATATTTTATTTGGCAAATAAAATTCACGTTAAACAAAGACATCTATTGGATTCATCCGAGACTCGATCACTCCGTCGTTGCCTGGGGGATGCGCCCCCCGGCAGCTACCGCAGATCCATAGAGAACACTTTATTCAGATGCTTCGAGTTTCTCCGTTCTATATTTTAGTTCCTAAAACAAGCAACTAGAAAGTCGCTTAGAAGCCCTGGAGATGTGGATATACAGACGAATATGTCGTATTTCATGGAAACAAAACAATCAAATGCAGAGGTTCTAGAAAAACTGGGAATGAAGAGAGAGAGAGAGTTGACGGAAGGAATAAAAAGGAGGCAAGGAAATATTTCGGCCATGTTATTGTTAAAAGACATGATACTCTTATAAAAACCATACTGGAGGGCAAGCAAGCAAGATCTAGACAACGATACTAGTGGGAGGATAACATCAAGAGATAGACGAGCATCAGCCTGACAAAATGTACAGCCAAAGCGAAAGACAGACAGTGTTGGAGATCCATTGCAGCCAACCTTCATTGTGGAGACGGCACCTAATTGACTGATTAAAAATTTTAAAAATTTAAGAGGAAAAAAAATCACAATGATAGTTCCACAAACATTAATTATGTGGTAGGCATCACGTGACCAGCCGAATAATCACGTGACCAGCTATAAATTTTTGTGTATAGCGGCTAGTACTACTCACAAAATTTTGTGTATAGTCACTCCGATATATTATTGCGTGTTTTGGTAAAAGGAAAGTAAAGGTCACATTCCTTTTTCAATAGGATGTCGAGAGGATTGAGAAGATCAACTTAATTGCACCGGGTTTTACTCCATGTGGCTCAGTCTCTTTCCGCAGGGCCGCTTGCCGAAAGCATCATATAAAGCATGAGTCTCCGAGAAAAATACACTTAACTTTTAAGAATTTTCTATAGGATGTGCTGTGACCTAATTAACAGTTAACATAGCTGCCCATTTATATTAATTAAATGTCATGTGAAATGTCCGCCATTAGTGAAAGAACAATTCATGAAAATATACTCACATTGTCTTGATGCACCCATTGCTAAGTTGCATTGTGACAGCTTTATTTTGTTGATTAAATATCATGCAATAATGTAAGTAAATAAGTTTGTAACTGCTGCATAAAAATTAAGCAGTAATTTTTGCTGATAATTGATTTCTACTTCTGCTCTATGATTACACTATTCTGTATCTAAAAGTGAGCAATTAATAATTACATACTAACTTTTTAAAAAACCATAACTTGTTTCACAGTATTTTATTTAAATTTAAATAAGTATGTACTGCTGCGCTGCTAAGAAAAAAAAAGTACTCGGTGCTTACAGTAGTTACAGGTTTAGATAGACGGGTCTGAAAACTGGCTTTCCAAATTATTTTCAGTCATGTGAAATGGTAAAAAATTGTACAAGTACACAGATAAATTACTGCTACAAATGAAACCTAAACTTCTGTTTAATTTTAGTAAATTGCCAATTCTAATTATAAATAAATATAGGCCCGCTATAGTTTAGTACTATTGTATGGGTGCCGCCATTTTGAATTTTGTGTTATGACTGCCATATCTAATTTTCATGGTTGTGCTAAATATTTTTTTCTGAACGCTATTGATAGCCATGATTGTACATCGGGAAAACGAGGTGCCTTGTTAACCAACACAGAACTGGCACTATTAGCCACCGAACGCTGATGCTTATGCTGGGGGGAGGATCTGAGCACCTATGGACCTGTCCGGAGTGCAATGAAGATACCCCAACTGATAACTGATAGCCATGATTGTTGAAACTCTTCACATATATGTAAAATTGAATGGAGAATTCAAAAATGCAACAGTCAAGGTTGGTTTAAAACAAGCTTACTGTTACTGATTATAAGAAAGTTCTAAGCTACAGTCACTGGCAGCCTGGCAGATAGACCACAGTAGCATTTATTAGAGTTGTTTCCCCCAATCTGTCGCGTTTGGTTTTCGAATACATCGAATCTAAAGCAGACGTAGGTAAAAACCGGAAGTGACTGGAGTGTCGCAAAATATCTCCCGAGAAAAGGCCTCCGCCTTCCCCAACCCCCCAAAGACAAAGAAGGGTAGCTGACATTGCTAATAGTAACACTGTAACCTATCATTCATTTCCACAAAGGAGGGTTGCCGTAAGACTGGTTATCTCATAGTCATAGACAGTTTTAGCTGTTAAGTAACAGAAAAAAAACAAGAAATTGAAAAATCACGAACAAGTCCACAAAAGGCTGTGTTGGTGTGGGTTGGTTGCGAGCCAAAGAGAGAGAGTCTCTTTACCCCCTTCTCTCTCTCTCTCTCTCTCTCTCTCTCTCTCTCTCTCTCTCTCTCTCTCTCTCTCTCTTCTCTCCCCCCCCCCCCCCCCCCCCCCCCACCTCTCTCTACATTGAATAAATACCTAAAACTTACAAAAGGACAACGACCAACCCAGGTCTAATCTCAACAAGGTCATTTTTGCTGTGCTAAATCATGACCTGATTACATTCTAATATGCATCTCCGCAGATGTGACATTGCACTACAGGTCTTGCACACACTTGGATTCTGAGTTGGCGTCACAGTTGGTATACTTTTGGTAGATTTTAATTATGCCCGGGCAGTGCCGTTAGGCAACTCTTTTTTTATTTCCAACTGCCAAGGGATTTTATATGTGCGCAACAATACTCACGGGCGTCCAATCTTACTACCCAAAGACCAGGGAAAATGTTGTTACTAGAAGTCCACATGAAAAAATCCCGGCTCTCACCGGGGCTTGAACCCGGGACCTCCAGCACTCAAAGTGGACACCATGCCTCGAGACCACTCAGATTCTCTCTCTCTCTCTTCTCCCCCCCCCCCCCCCCCCCCTCCCCAATAATACTAGGAACATGGCCAGAGTACCAACAGGAAAGTACTGCCATAACTATGATGCTGAAATTGAGGCAATCAAGGTAGCAACAGAGAAATTACTAAATACCAGCCATGGTACATAACCTGTGGTTGTACTGACAGATGCAAAATCAGTACTCGAGGTGCTCTGGGAACTTACCAGTACTAAGGACACTACTTTCTGAACTTAGCAGTCAGTATACGGTGACCATACAGTGGATACCATCCCACTGTGGAGTACCTGGAAATGAGAGAGCTGATTGATTAGCTAAGGAAGGAGCAAAAGAAGAACAGCCTGATGTGCCCGTTAAATACTACCAAAAAAAAGATATTGATAAAATCAGTCAGAAAGCCACCAAAGTCTGCTCAAGACGACTACCATGTTATGGACAGACTAGAACAAATCATTATTCTGCGCCTCAGAACAGGACACAATAGATTACGCAACCACATGTATACAAAATTCAAGATTGGTGAATCAGCCATGTGCACATGTGGATTGGTGCCGTAGACAGTAGATCACATACT
>JACEFZ010017715.1:0-10322 GCA_014155875.1 Cepaea nemoralis
GATGTAGAAGTTATACTGAACAGAAAAATGTAGAAATATACAATGAAAGAGAGATGTAGAAGTTATTCAATAAACAGAGGGATGTAGAATTTTATTCAATGAACAGAGGTTTAGAAGTTATTCATGAACAGAGAGAGTAAAGTTATTCAATGAACAGAGAGATGTAGAAGTTATACAATGAACAGAGAAATGTAGAAGTTATACAATGAACAGAGAGATGTAGAAGTTATACAATGAACAGAGAGATGTAGAAGTTATACAATGAACAGAGAGATGTAGAAGTTATACAATGAACAGAGAAATGTAGAAGTTATTCAATGAACAGAGAAATGTAGAAGTTATTCAATGAGCAAATAAATGTAGAAGTTGTACAATGAACAGAGAGATGTAGAAGTTATTCAATGAACAGAGAGATGTAGAAGTTATTCAATGAACAGAGAGATGTAGAAGTTATTCAATGAACAGACAGATGTAGAAATTATACAATGAGCAAATAAATGTAGAAGTTGTACACTGAACAGAGAGATGTAGAAGTTATACAATGAACAGAGAGATGTAGAAGTTATACAATGAGCAAATAAATGTAGAAGTTGTACAATGAACAGAGAGATGTGGAAGTTACTCAATGAACAGACAGATGTAGAAGTTATTCAATGAACAGAAAGATGTAGAAATTATTCAATGAACAGACAGATGTAGAAGTTATACAATGATCAAATAAATGTAGAAGTTGTACAATGAACAGAGAGATGTGGAAGTTACTCAATGAACAGACAGATGTAGAAGTTACACAATGAACAGACAGATGTAGAAGTTATACAATGAACAGACAGATGTAGACGTTATACAATGAACAGAGAAGTGTAGAAGTTATTCAATGAACAGAGAGATGTAGACGTTATACAATGAACAGAGAAGTGTAGAAGTTATTCAATGAACAGAGAGATGTGTAAGTTACTCAATGAACAGACAGATGTAGAAGTTATTCAATGAACAGAAAGATGTAGACGTTATACAATGAGCAAATAAATGTAGAAGTTGTACAATGAACAGAGAGATGTCGAAGTTATTCAATGAACAGAGAGATGTAGAAGTTATTCAATGAATAGAGAGATTTAGAAATTATTCAATGAACAGATAAAAGTAGAAGTAATACAATGAACAGAGAAATGTTGGAGGTTATTCAATGAACATAGAGATTTAGAAGTTATACAATGAACAGAGAGATGTAGACGTAATACAATGAACTGAGAAAGTTTGGAAGTTATACGCTCAACAGAGAGTTGTAGAAGTTATTCAATGAACTGGGAGTTGTAGATGTTATTCAATGAACAGAAAGATGTAGAAGTTATTCAATGAACAGAATATTTTGGAGGTTATTCAATGAAAAGAGAGTTGGTAGGAGCTATACATTAAAAATGAGAAATGTTCGAAGTTATACAACGAAAAGAGAGATGTTTAAAATTATAAAATGGAAAAATAGGTGTGATATTGGGAAATTATACAATAAAACGATGGATACTGTTATAAGTTGTATAATCAAATGAGAGATGTTAGAGATTATACATTGAAAAGAGAAATATTAAAAGTTATAAAATAAAAAGAGAGATGTTAGAAGTTATACTATGTATGAGATATATTAGAAGTTATACAATGGAAAGAGGTATATTGAAAGTTATACAATGAAAAGAGATAAATTGGAAGTTATACAATGTATTTAGAGATATTGGAGGTTAAAACATAAAAAGCGGGAGCCGAGTAGCGATTAAAAGTAGAGGACTTGCACCATATATCCAATACTCTAATCGTGAGCAAAAGCGTCATTGACTTGCATTTTGTTTTTACTTTTGTTTTATTTTGGTATCTCAGCTGACAAATTGAGAGACCCGCTACAAGGTCACTGGTGTGATAGTGATGCCTAGAGATGATGACAGATGAAGAAATAACTAAACATCACTGCAGTGAGGGATAATAGAGAGGACATTCACTAGTGTGATAGAGGTGTGAGGAGATAATGGCAGATGAGTTAATATCAGTGAGGAATAATGGAGAGAGCAAGACGAAGAAGGTGTATGGAGAAGAGAGAACAACAATATAGGCAAAACAAGTTGTCGAATCAGAGATAGAGAGTGGAGAACATAAACAAACAGGCGTTAACGAGAATAGGGAAAATAGAAGTTAGACACAATGAGGGATATAAACAAACACAGAGTGGGAGGAGAGGAAATAAACTTTAAAAATCAGAGAAGCGTTGAAAATGTTAAAGAGGAAAAAACAGACAGACAGTTTGACACAATCACAGAAAGAGATAGAGAAAGAGAGATTGGGAGGGAGATAAAGGAAAATGAAAAACAAAAAAATAAGCATATGGGGAAAGTACAGATGCTAAAATGGAAATGATGGGCATAAAAAGCGAAACAGAACAAAAAGGCAACATAAGTAGGAAATTGTGGAGAAAATAAAAGAAATTAAAAGTACAAAAAGAACAAGAAACAAAGAAATATAAACAAATAAGAGATAAACAGTCAGGGAGTATCCATAATGTACAAATAGTAAAGATATAGAAAGGATTAGATTAAACCCCTAAATAGAATAACATCGAATAAAAACGAAAAGGAAAGACAAATAAGAAGCAGAAACACCGAGAAAGAACAGACTAGTAGAACAGCAAGTGGAAAAAATAAAATGAAATGAGATGCGAGGAATGATAGACAACCACAACATAGACAGACATAATGTTAGAGAGAGGAGAGAAGAGAGAGAGAGAGAGAGAGAGAGAGGGGGGGGGGGGGGGGGGAGGGAATGGGCCGTTTTCGACATAGGAGAGAGGAATGATTGACAAACACAAAACACAAAGATAGAAACAGACAGCGAGTAAAAAGGAAAATTTGGAAAGATTAGAGAGGGATGATAGACAAACGCAAAGCAGAAAGACATAATGTTAGATAGAAACAGACAGGGAGAAAAGGTGAAAGTTAAGAAAGAAGAGAGAGGAATGATAGACAAACACAAAATAGAAAGACATAATGTTAGATAGAAACAGACAGCGAGGAAAGGGACAGTTTGGACAGAGGAAAGAGGATGGGAACAGTCTAATAGAATCCCCCATCCACAAATTACTGCGGCATTTTCCCACACTCGATCAGTCCATCAGGGGAAATAACCGGGACAAGTTATAAAATACACGTGCTGAGTAATAAAAGCGTCTGGCAGTGGAGATTGAGGGAATAAGGAAGAACAAGTAGAACAACTGATGGCCGAAAGGGGAAGAAAATGTAAGAATGAAAGCTTTTTCGGTGGAAAGAGATCTGATGGACAGAAAAAAGAAAACCCAAAGATAATAGTGTTCTTTATTCTGTCCCTTCGATCTCAGACATTCAGTAGTGGGGTATTGATCATAGCCAGTGCTAAGCTGAGATTCGCGTTTGTTATTTCTTCTATTTCCCCTCGTGGGTACTTTCATTTGCGCGAAACTCGCAAAAGCGCGTTATTTCTGAAAAACTACAACTTTGAATGATGAGACAACCCTAGGCACGATAGTGGAAAGAAAGAGGGAGTTACAATATACATTTTAGCATGCTCTGAGTTAAATATTTGTGTCTACGTTATTTTCTAAAGATGTGAATGGTTGTGTGAAAGCGGTTCTCAAATGAGGCGAGATGTATCTTTGTAAAACACAAAAAAGGAGAAAGTAAGGGCACATACAGATAACAGTGGTTTTTACATGCAGGATCTTCTAGCCTACTTTTTATGTTTCTGTCTACTCAATGTGATATCATATCTTTGTCAGTGAAAATGGTAAAGAGAATTCTGAAGAGATGTATAACGCCAGTTGTGCCTAATGGAAGTTATTTGTGAGAATGTACTTATAGGCTGCATAAATATGTTATTTATAGATAGGTGTTGATAACCAGCCTGATACAAAAAAAAATTGAAAGAAACCGACTCAGGATAAGAACTGAGTTGGCAAATCGCGAATTCTTTGGTCATGTCATATAGCGATATAATCAGAACGATCTTGTGTCACCAGAAACGTGTGGGTAGGCAAGAGAACATTGAAAGACATAGAACGAAGATACTCGATAACTTGACTCTGTGACACTGAGAAACATATGTAACAGGTTTATAGCAACACTTGAGACAGGAAGCTGGGGACAAGCATAACGACTAACGCCATGAGGCACTGACTATAACACGACGAAGTCAACGAGTCAATGTTCTGGGGGTGTGGTTGGCTACTGTTTCTTGCTTCCACTGACAGGTTTCGGCAAACCTACGTAACAGAGGCGTGCCTTTGCCTACACTTTCCCTTCCAAGATTGGCTGTTGCAATGCCATTAAAGATAAACTCACAGACATTGGCTGGCACTAATAAAAGTTATTTAGTTACCTTGTTTGTTATCTGTTGGGGTATCATCCTTGCACTCCAGACAAGTCCATAGGTGCTCAGATCATCCCCTCAACATATGGATCAGTGCTTGGCGGCTAACAGTTTCATTTCTATGTTTGTTGACGAGGCCCTTCATTCTCCGAATGAGCCTTTCTGTCTGGCCGTGTGACTGCTAACTTCCAAGTCTCTCTTTCTGGACAATGAGGTAGATTCATCCATAGAAATAAAGGCAAGAACCACTGATTTACAAGGCACACCTGCAAAATAAATGAAAAGTAAAGTTATAGTGGCCACACTGGGATTCGAACCTGCTACTCTTAATGGCGATAGCGCCCGGCTGAAGGAATAAGTGTACTTCGACATACGGCCAACAAGGGTTTACAAGCTGTAAGTTGTACACTGTATCAATCGATTTTGCTGCCGTACTTCCGGTCTCCCTGGCCTAGTGTAACCTCTCGACCAGGGAGAAACTACTGAGCGTAATCTTGCCAACAAATCAACAACAGCGGTAAAATACTAGTGTTGACAGCGATGTCCTTAAAGGATATGCGAAAAACAAAACTGCTTTAAAAACAGACATGTCTCTGACTTCGTTCTGTTTATCCCAGAATTGTTTTATTTGTCCGTTTTCGGTTGACTGTCAGTACATTATCCTGTCTAAGGTAGCATCACAACTCCAATGCGTCCAGAATTACATCTCTGATCGGCGCTATCCCCATCCGAGTGTTGTTGCCTCGGTCAAATACTTCACATCTTCTATCATCACCAGCATCGTGTGCCACACTTATCAGGGCCGCGATCATGTTCCTCCTTAAAAATCTGCCATCTTTGTTCTCGATATTTTCGATCACTGACATTCTTCCGTGCCAGTCGGTCAACCCATCCAGCATGATCTCCCTCTGTGTGCCTCTATCTTTAACACCGTTAATCGTTTTTCTTGTCACAGCCTTCGCCAGATCGTCTCGCCTTTTAACATGACCAAAAATTGATAAATTTGTTATCTTATGTGTGCTAAAGAGGCCCTTTCACGAGCCTTCTGGCGTATATGGTGTATGATAGTAGCTGATAGTTGTATAGACCGTTCGGCACTAGATGGACATTGTGGTCTTTGTCTTGTGGACCGCCTAGACATCATTGAACATTCTCTAGAACCCATATTAGACTGGGTCGACCCCGGATCCCAGGTTAGTTTCTTTTACAATCTTCACTTCATGGGGATTGGATCACATGACCATCAGGGTGATAGCCAAGCATGCTAACCACTGTGCTACTGCAGCTGCCCCTTACATGGGTTATCAGAAGTCTTTGAGAATTAGATTCTGCAGTACTTGAATATTGGTCTTGTCAACGTTCAATGTAGAGACTGTTACCTGCAGTACCCTGTTTTTCTTTTTGACGCCACGTTATGAAAACATAAACGTTAATGGTTTCTTTTGCAAGAACATCAGGATTTCTCTATGCTCGTGCAACACATTTCTAGCTCTGTTGTTGTTGTTGTTGTTATTGTTGTTGTGTTGTTGTTGTTGTTGTTGTTGTTTTCCTGATATCCCCCCTTTGGGTCATAGGCTCTCATAAACTCACACCAAGCCGCAATATCTTTGGCAGCTCTGTCCCGCAGCTCTGTCCCGCAGCTCTGTCCTGCAGCTCTGCCCGCAGCTCTGCCCCGCAGCTCTGCCTCTGCCCCGCAGCGCTGTCCCGCAGCTCTGTCCTGCAGCTCTGCCTTTGTCCTGCAGCTCTGCCCGCAGCTCTGTCCATGTTCTCAGCGTATTATTATTCTCTATCTTTTATTCTCTTCTCTGTGTGTTGTTAGGTCAGCCATTTGCATGTTCGCCTTTACCACAGTTATTTTTGTTGTTGCTGCTGCTATTATTGTTGGTATTTTTAGTGTTGTTTTTGTTATATTGTTTTTTTTTTCTCCTTGGAAACTCTACTGATACTAGCAATGATTAGTAACGGGAACATTTCACACAAAATATATCAGTTGTAAAGTACCCATTTACACACCTTAGTGGCATTGGGTATATGGTGCTGGGCCGTACTTGTATCGGCTAAGTGGCACTCGGAGGGCGGTGTAATCATTACACGGCCGGCCGCCCTTACTTTCAAAGACATTTCCTGGTACCCATTTTATACTGAGTCGACAAGGCAAACAATGTCAATTTTAAAACTCCGTCCCAGAGCTGATTCGAACTTATGAACACCGGGTCGGCAATCGAGCGTCTAGCCACTATGCTACCGCAGTTAACAAGAACAATCCATCATCATCATCATGTGCCATGTCGATAAGCGCGGGCCGTCATGTTTCCAGCTCCAGTCTGGCACACACAGCTCCAGTCTGGCACACACAGCTCCAGTCTGGCACACACTGCTCCAGTCTGGCACACACTGCTCCAGCCAAGCACACACAGCTCCAGTCTGGCACATTGTCCTATGTTAAAATCCCGAGAGAAGACTGGACTCAACAAGCACATTTTTAAACTTATTATCTGTTGGGATATTGACTGACTTTGGTCTACACCCCTTTTTCTGTCTTCCTTCCAATATCTATTTCTTTCTCTCCTCTATTATTCCCTCGCCCCTACCCCGACAACATTTCTTTCAACGATAAGATAAAAGTTTTATTAATAAAAAACTATGTCTGGTGGATGTATGGATATTGTCTATGTATTTTGTATGTTCTTCTAGTGGGCTTGCCAGATAAGATGTTGATAGATAGTCTCCGTGGTTTCTCTCGTCTCTTCTCTCAGCTAGAGTACAGGACATGACATAGATACAGAACGGTCTCACCCTGACAGTCCGTTGCTTGAGTCGGTAGATATACCCGTTTTTTGTAATGAAAAAGTTCCCCACTGTATAAATTTATTTAACCCGATCACCAATGCTGTCAGCGAAAAAATGCAGGGTTTTGTATTATTTATAGCGTTTTTTAATTCCATCCTGGAAAACACATCTAGTTTCTATTGTTCTCTTTTTTTGTCCTGTAAAAGTTCTACACTTAATTTATATAGGCACTTTTTATTGCACCCTTTAATCTACGATACTGAGTAATTTGAGTCTTTTTCTTTTTGTTTGGATGATCTCTATTTCCATTTTCTGTCCTCCTGACTTATTAAGATGCCACTTCTTTTCCTTCCTTTCTTATGCACAAGGTCGTGCTTTATTTCTTTAAAGTGCTTTCTTGGGTTACAACACTGGGTGATCTTGACCACAGCCATTTTGTAATCTCTTAGTTGATAAGTCCCGCCCTGGTATGGAAACCTGTGTGATATACATTTAATAAAGGGTCTGGTCTGCGTCCCCTTCCTCCTATGTGAGGGTCTTTTCCCAGCCGAAATGAAAAGGCTTCCGAAAAAACCACTTGACATAGGATAGAAGATTCACCTAATCGTTTTACTATTCCTACTAATAGAAAGTAAGTTAAATGCATTCACGCACATCTATTTTCATATCCTAAACTATATTTAATATTTTTATACCTTATTTAGGAATCTAGTTCCTGGAATCGAAAAACACTTAGCGAATAACACATTTATCCCCTCTTTCCATCATTAGGGAGTGTATTTCTATTCCCACTCAAGAACATATCCCCTTTAGGTCATTTTGGAACACACACTAACTTTACACAAAGAATTGACCCTTTTTATATCGGTCTTTTCTGCCGCATAGTCCTTGACATTGCTGGACACCTCACATCCAGACTGCATTATCATTGTTAGGGGAAAATTAGTCTGAACCTTTTCCATTCTTCATACATTAGACCGAAAATATGTATCCAATAAGCTCTGCTTTTTGAAAACCCCAATTTTTCCACGCGACAGGTTACCTGTACTGTTGGCCCCCTTTCTGGGGCTTGACCTAGAAACTCATGCGCTGGTCACTCCTTTGTTTAACCCCTTTTTCCTCCCTGGTTAGTGGGGTATACAGTCGTCCATTGGGAATCGTTAACTCTTCAGTTTTTCATACAGAGGCCCCCTCTTAAGAGATTAGACCGCGTCGAATCTTTCCACTGTAGGTTGATTCCATGATCCACAATCCTGTCTTCTTCCTCCGGAGCTGGATGTGGATAAAAAATCTGCCCCACATTCTCCTTCCCAAAGTATTCCACTGTGAAGTCCCGTTGCCGCAACAATTCCCTCACATCCACGTGCGTTGAGCTTTGCGAAGTAGCTATTTAAAATCACGTGTTGATGATATGATTGGGGCCTCACATGGCTCATTCATTTCCAGTAGGCGCTCTAATTGACACCCTACTATACTACTAACGACTGAAACTAGTGTTGGCTCCTCGCCCCTGTACGTTCGTCGACCTACTTTCGACTTGCGTCAGCGACGGCTCACAATACAAACGGATTGTCCCATCCTGTTTGTAACATGCTTCCATTCCTCGGGTTTTCCCCCGGGTTTTTTCCTCTGGGGATGTTCCCCCTCGTCCTGTCGGACCGAGTCGTTTTTCCCAAACCCCTGGGCTTTGCTTCCAGGACCATCTTGGCGTGTTGTAGGTCAGCCAATTTTTGGTTGGAGTCCGGGGTAATTTCGCTTTCCCGACGTTACCCACCCCTTCTGAATTTGGTTCCCGGTGAAACTTTCACTCTTGTCCTTTCCCTGACTTGTGATTTTCCCCTCCTGGTTGGGAATTGACCTATCCCGTACTGTCCATGGCCCTCCTATTTTTGTACTGGCGATCTCTGGTCTTCGTCGGCTGGAAACCCGTTGTCCTAATGGCTGCCATCACCATAAAGTGGAAGCTTTGCTCCCGGCTCTCCTCATATTTCCAATGAGATGTCTAGGGGTTTTTTTCCTTTTTTCCCCGATCCGTATTTGAAAGATGTTCTTGGACACCCCTTTTCCACAGGAAAGGGTCCTTTCATCCTACTTGGAGTATAGGTCTCTGCTGGACTCCACACTTCCATTTTGTCTTCCACTTTAAGAGCTATTTTCCTCAAAATTCGCTTTTTGGGGGGTGCTCTCTGGCACTCCGAACAAACTTCACCCACCGGCGTACATTCCCGGGCATTTCCCGGCCCGCAATAATGGCCGGATATTTTCTGCAAGGTCTCTCTCACCCATATGTCGATTCTCGCCTATGATGTGTCCACTCTGAAGAATGTGAGGACGGTGGGTCTCTGGAACCACCCACTGCTCATGCAGGTTATCTCCCCTCCCAGCTCTCCGATAGAGTAGTTGATTCTTCAGAAAGTACTGTCCCCGTTCTGGTGGGTCAGCACTTCTTTGGGAGCTTCCTGTAGCAAGGATGCAACGTAGTATCCTTCCTCTGGGCAGTATGCAATTCTCCTATCCCTGAGTTGGCATATTGTCTCTGCCTCTTTTCCTTCCTTGGAACCCCCTGACTACTGTTCCTGTTGGGCTGGCTGTTTGGGCATCCCCAAAAAGACATATTTTGTGCCAATGATCATTTGGGAAAAAAGGGGTCAGATAATACAGCAGCTGGAATAATGCCCGTGACGTACCGGATTTAATCCCACCTGGCGATTGGCAGCGTCATGGAAAAGCACTCCCATTGCCGGTGTATCTCTATGGTCTCCCCGTAAAAAGGTCTGGGCTTACCAAGTGGGCCACCACCGCTTCCATCCAAACGGTACGTAGAGACAAGCAACCTGTGGCCATTGACTTCAATAAATTCAACCAAGGGGGTTTTTCTTGGTCTGAGGGCTTTTATTCCTTGACCGTTTCCTTGCCTTCCTCTTTTTTTTCCCCGAGGTTGGTTTTGAATTTGGCGTGTTGGCCTTGCATCTGCATCCACAGTATTTTGTTTTCGATGGCAGGAGGCACTTGTTCCCTTTCCCAGGTTTCCCCTTTTCCTTTTTGTTCCTTTTTCCCTTTGCCCACCCCAGCCTTGTCTGTGATCACCGATGTAGGAATCACTTTGCTGCTGCGAAGTAAGAAACCCTTTTTTTTTAGGGGTTCGAAAATTT
>JACEFZ010017716.1:0-11149 GCA_014155875.1 Cepaea nemoralis
AAAAAAAGGACGAGAAGAACAAAAGGATGAAAAAAATGAAAGCAATGAAGAGAAAATGAGAACTGAAACAAATGTTCTTACTTACCTCACAGTTCCGATCTGTGAGTAACTCAGAATATCTCCGGTGTATTCTTCTTATGCCCAACCGACGGAATGAGATGAAGGATAATGACAGGATGATAGGTGTAACCTCCGACCTCCACCCCCCTTCTTTCTTAGTGCTCACTGAACCGTAACACCTATCATCCTGTCATCATCTTCCATCTCACTCCGTCGGTTGGGTATAAAAAGAATACATCGGAGATATTCTGAGTTACTCACAGATCGGAACTGTGAGGTAAGTATGAACATTTTTTTCAATTCTCAGTTTCTCTTCATTGCTTTCATTTTTTCATCCTTTTGTTCTTCTTGTCTTGTCGTCACCTTTTGATGTAGTCACAGGAGATCTCCTTGACTATATGTTGTGTTTGTGAATGTGTTTGTTTGCTGATGAAGTATAGCAGTGTAGGGGAGCTAAAGTAAACCGTGACGTACATATAGAGAATGTTTCAATGTTGACATTCTCTGGAAATGATGACAAAGGCCTGCCACATAAAAATTTCAAGTTTCATGCTTTATTGGTTGTTCATTCTTCATACAATAGAAGGCACGGCATCTTACAAGACATTGGACTACCAAAGGTTTACAAAAGAACTGCTTCGCTCAATTAAACACATTCTGGATGTAAAACCAACTTTCACTACCTAGCCGGCTGATGGTCAAACTCCTCTCTGCCGTCACTAGCTTTGTTGTCATTTCACGACCCCCATAACTACCTCTAACCACGGTGCTCACCTTAGCATTGTTCCCTAATACATCTTTATATTACGCACCAGCTAGCCCTCCATGCCCTACAACCTCATAACAGGATAAATAAATAAATGTTTTGCGTATCCTTTTTACAGGACTTAGCTGTCAACAGCAGCATCTTTCAGCTGTATGTTGATCTCTTGGCAAGATTACGCTCAGTAGTTTGCCATTGCTTTCTGAGCGGCCGGCTCAGTATCCCGCAAGTCACGAGCGGGGGTCGAACCACCTCAGCTCTCGCTCCGCTGCGAGACTCTGCGTGATAAACGGGATTACAGAGAGAAAGTGTTGTAACCCCACAGCCAGAGAGACCGGCTCATAACAGGATACTCTGTTATATATTGCTACTTCCTGTATGTGTCGTAAATCTGTTATTTAAAGCTGCACTACTTTGTGTCATTTTATATTGTTTACATTTTCACAGCTTTGCCGCAGTTCTACCTAATTTTATTCATATTTTTAGTTTATCTTGGACTGTTGTTGCCTTGTCGTTCCAGCCTTGTCACTGTCTAATTGCTGTGCATTTGTATACTGAGTAGTGTGAACACGTGTTCTGTTTGTCTTTCGGCTTCATCAGAGAAAACTAGGTGTCCGATCAACTACCCCAGGACCAAAGCGATGTAGGGTATCTTAGAGTTTATTATTTTGTAACATTCCACAACCTGACTTTAACCCGATCTTTTGTAGATAGAGGCGGGCTTCGCCATTCAAAGCTGTTCGGCCCACAATAAGTCGCAACATTAAGCATTCGACCCGCAAAAGTGGCAGCTTCTAAGTTTTTCGGCCCACAAGAAGTGGCAGCTGTTAAGCCATTTGGCCTAAAAGAACTGGCAGCTGTTAAGCCATTCGGCCCACAAGGCGTGACAGCTTCTAAACCACTCTGCCCGCAAAGCGTGACAGCTTCTAAATCATTCAGCCCGCCAAGAATCCCACCTTAGGGCCATATCCAAGTAGCTTATGACTTTCAAGTGTAAAATTGTAAATCTCCTCTCATACATTCATTAACGTCACATACTACATTTTGTTTACAATAAGTCCGGAAATGACTTTTTGGCTTTCCGTACTTCTGTTATCTTTTAATCGATACTTAGTTATTAATTATGAGCACTTTATGAAAGGTTAGTTATTAATTATGAGCACTTTATGAAAGGTTAACTGTAATTCCATTCTAAAACTTGAAAGAGTACACATTGCTGACGGATAATTTTATGTAAATGGATTGTTAATTAAAAGTTCAAGAGAAGGAACGATGACTTAGGTGCTAAATGGATGGGACGATGTGCAGGAAACGGGTGTCAACAATCACATAATTAGGGTTAGGTGTAAATTATGTGGTTCTCAAATTGTAGGAGGTTCCGGCCCCGGTCTTGCAGACACGGGTAGTTTTGTTTAGATTGGTTAGGGGAGGGCGAGGGGCGTGCTCAATAACACAGTTCCCCTGGAGATGGTAGCTTGGAAGGGGGTTGGGAGAAAAGTCTCTACACGTGCCTGACTCCGAGAGAGCAAAATCTTCTCGGTGCTCAGAACAAGAGCTTTTTGGGGCTTAGAGCAAGCACTTCTTGGGGCTCAGAGCAAGTCCTTCTCGTAGATCAGTGCAAGCCCATCTCGGGGCTCAGAGCAAGCCCTTCTCCGGGCTCAGAGCAAGCCCTGCTCGGGGTCCGCAAAACCTTACAGCCAAGGCCTGAGAGTTAAGAGTGAAAATTTAGTCTTGCAAATAATATACAATTAACCGAGCAACCAATCAATTAACCAGCACATCAGCCAACCTACCAGCTAATCAGCGATGCAAGCAACTAACCATTTAGCCAAGAAACCAATTAATCAATCAGCTTACCAACAAACTAATAAACCAACTAACCAACAAACCAATGAACAGATCAACTAAGTGACCAACCAATCAGCCAATAAACCACTTAACCAAATAAAGCTATCAGCAAGTTAGCCGATCAACTAACCATCCAATGAACCGACGAACTAACTAACCAACCAAACAAACCAATTAGCCAGTTAGCCGATCAAATAATCAACCAACCAACAAACCAACCAACCAGCCAGCCATCCAGCCGGCATTAAGTGGGTGATTTGGTCAGTACTCCGCCGGCCGCCTTTATTCCCCAAAACAATTCCTGATGCCAGTTTTATGGCTGGGTCAACCAGCCAGCCCAGGTCAGTTTTCATAATTGGAAACCATCCTGCTGCGTATCAAACCCAAGACCGCCAGTACAGCAGGCAAGCGTCTAGCCACTACTCTACCACAGCTCCCTAGCAATTCAGCATCCACACAGCCAGATAGTTCATCTCTTGCAACATGACTGGCTCCTTGCCACCATGACAGATGCTAGTTTGTCAGATGGAGTTATACCTCTCCTTAACACAAAGCCTAGGCTGAATTTAGCTACCATGTGTTGGCCATGCAGCATGATCCCTCTCTCGGCTTACCTAGTTTACTCCAGAGGAAATGTAACACCTATACGTCTGGAACAAGATAAGCTACAGTTCAGCAAACCAGTACTCTAACTGTCCGCCTGTCGGAGCTTCCATCCTAAGATCAGTTGCCGACCAAGGCTTAGGGCCTGATCTGCCCTGCCATGACATTTAATTTTTAGGTTGTATTCCCTCGCAATAAGGTTCGGCTTGTACCCTACCGATTGCATTCCTCTGCATGAAGCTGTTGGCACAATGTGGTGTGTTGGGTTTGACGAGCGCAGCTCCTGTAACATACAATAATAAATACATGATAAATGATCTTGAAGCAGGTTCCTCCCACGAGTCTGTGATGTAAAATCGCCATCACATTTTGTAGGCCTGAGAGCCAGTAGAAATAAGCCAATCTTTTCCTCACTTTAGCAAGCTACAAGCACAGACATGAAACCCGCGTCCGACCGAGCTCATAACATTACTAGCGCAGTTCGCTATCAACTCCGCTGACGCGCCGCACAATATACAATAGAAGTCGTGTACTTGCAACCATTACACAAGCAAGAATGTACACAAACATAACACTCTATGTTGGGATTGCCAGGCCTGATTCTAGTTACATGATAGCAACAATTAAAAAATAACTCGAATAAAATAAAATCAAGCTATCTAAAATAATAGCAGACGCTATAAATCTCAATTAAAGCGCAGACAGTTACGAGGAAGTTTTAATATGAAACAGGCAACGAACATTAATACATAAATATAAACATATGTATGTTTTTTTCCGCCCGCTTCGAGCTCAAGCGCAATACAAACACATGCTATACTTCTAATGCACTGGACTGATATTTTGCGTGTGGATTAGCTTTTCCTATTAACAGTGTCCCTCCCCATAGGCTTTTGTGGAACCTGTAATTTATGTTCCCAAGTCAAGGACGAGAAGTCGACATTTTTAGTCCAACTGACCCGTATAAGGTTGAACCCCTTACCTCGGCATAAGCACGCCGGATGTTTAAGAACGAGCGTTCTGATCCATTCTGCCATGCTAATATCCAACATATGTGTTTGATTGTACAGGGTGAAGGTAACTCACGCCAGGCACTGTTTTACAGCTTGTGACTCTCGTCGGTAACGTGATGACGGTTCAAATCAGCAGTGGTTCGAATCGCATCGGTAACCTACGGGGTATGTGAGCCGGCCGCTCAGAAAGCAATGGCAAACTACTGAGCGTAATCTTGCCAAGAGATCATCATACAGCTGAAAGATGCTGGTGTTGACAGCTAAGTCCTGTAAAGGATATGCTAAAAAAAGATATAATTTTACATCTTGAACAAAACAATCATGTAAGGGAGTCAGAGCCGCCTTCCTGGCCTAGAGGTTAGCGACTTTTCTCCGTAATATCGTATACTCTCGTAAGGTAACGTGACAACGGTGAGAATCAGCAGTGGTTCGAATCGTGTCGGTAACTTACGGGGTATGTGAGCCGGCCGTTCAGAAAGCAATGGCAAACTACTGAGCGTAATTTGCCAAGAAATCAACAATCAGCTGAAAGATGCTGATGTTGACAGCAATGTCCTGTAAAGGATATGGCAAAAAAAGGGAGTCAGTCTCACAGCAGACTATGGAGTGTTAGGTTTTCACATACTGTATTCTTCTTCACAGGACAATGAGATGCCGTGGCGGGTTGCTTTCTTCGCGAAATAAAACGCGGTAAAGAAAGGAAACCGCCACTCAACTCGCAGACAATTCATAGGTGTTTGTGAAAAAAAAAAAAAGAAGTGTTCTAAGGTTATTGACACTGACATTGGCACCTTGCCGTGCCACTGCCATTTACATGAGAACACAGTGTCAGGTCTAAGTCAGATATGACTGAGCTACCGTATGACAGTAGACGGTAATACCTGCTTTCTGTTAGCGCCGAATGTTGGGCGGCGCTTACCAAATCCGACACCCCACATTGTGCCAATGGCTTCGGGTAGAGGAGTGCAATTAGGAGGGTACAGGCCTGATCCTGGTGCGAGAAAATGCAACCTAAAGACAAAATGTCGTGGCAGGGAAGACCAGGCCCTAAACCTTGATTGATCTACCAACTGGTCTACAATTGAAGCTCCAACAGGCGGACAGTTAGAGCATTGCTTTGCTGATCCGGCAGTTTCTGCAGCTTGTCTTGTTCCAGACGTATTAGTGTTATCCTGTTATTGAGAAGGAGAAAACAAGACAATAGAATAACAAGAATAGTCTTAGTCTGAAACCCACGGAGCGAAAGAAGCAGTGTGTTCCTGAGTCTCGATCGATCCTTCCTCTTCTCGAGTAAATTCTGCCACTACTGTGGATTGGGCCCAGTTAACTGTTTTTACTAGAACTCAGAAAGAGCAGAAGCTGGGTGCCTTATCGAACAACCCAGTAGTCATTTGTTCGAGTCCCTATGGAATGGGACTTTTCAAATCTGACCTGGGTTGACCCAGAATAAAATGGGTGGCAGAGATGTGAAGGCGGTGTGGGTGAAATAAATCACATCATCCATCGAGTGTAGATTGGTCTATACAAGCAAAGGTGGTGTGGGTGACATAAATCGCATCACTCATCGAGTGTAGATTGGTCTATACAAGCAAGGGTGGTGTGGGTGACATAAATCGCATCATTCATCGAGTGTAGATTGGTCTATACAAGCAAAGATCTAGCACCATGTACCCGGACTGTACCAAGGGGTGACATAAATCACATCATACTTCCAGTGTAGATTGGTCTATACAAGCAAAGAGCCAGCACCATGTACCCGGACTGTACCAAGGGGTGACATAAGGCGCTGGTTGACCACTGTACGAGAGTAGACTAGGCAAATTAACCGTTTCAGTTGGATTGTTCGCTGTACTACCAGTTAGCATCAGTTGGGATCTTAGCACACCATGGGCACGGAGGTAATTGGGTAGGTAAATAGGTAGGTATTAACGTAGATAGATAGGTAGCAAGATAGGTAGGTATTTAAATGAGCAGGTAGGTAGGTATATAGGTAGACAGGAAGGTATATAAATAGATATTCCATTGGCACCTTGCCGTCTTGACAGACGATAGTTTGTGCTTTAAAAAGGCGTAATAACTTTTAACTATGGCGGTAGCGAGTGTGACTGATAAGGCCAATTTGCGCTGTAAATGTCCGTTCACAGTGGGTGCATGTGAACACGTGGTCATTTCCACCATCATGTACCATCTTACGTCTCAAACGCTTGGTGCGTGACTTTTCTGCAATAATTTTCTCCTTTGACTTTATTCCATTTCTGATATTTGCCCTCCATGCAACACGTTCAGCGGCGACTTGCTCCCAATGTGCATTATCAATGCCTGTATCAATCATGTCCCGCTTACACACATCTTTGTATCGTAGTAGAGGCCGACCCTGAGATCTCTTACCCATCTGTAATTTACCAAAAAAGATATCCTTTGGTATTCTACCATCATCCATCCTCCTAAGATGTCCTATCCATCTAAGTCTACGAAGACTGAGCATGGAATAAACTGTCACACAACCTGATCTTTCCAATACTTCAGTATTTGTGATTTTGTCTTGCCACTTAATACCAAGAATTCTTCGCAGACACCGCATATGAAAGCTGTTTAAATTGTTCTCTTGGTGTGAGTAAGTTGTTTCACTGCCATAGAGAAGAGTACTAAGGACACAGGCTTGATAGACAAGGACTTTTGTTTTGGCAGTAAGCTTCCTGTTCTCCCAGACTCTTTTTCTTAACCTGTTCATTGTTGTTGCTGCCTTACCAATCCGGATGTTGATTTCCTGATCTAGGGATAATTTGCTATTTACCACTGATCCTAGATATGTAAAATGGTCTACTATCTCTAGTTCGGCGTCGTCAATAAAGATTGATGGTACCTCATGTGCACCTTGTGACATAATCTGTGCCTTCTTTTTGCTAATTGTTAAACCAAATTCAGAACAAGCATTGGAGAATGCAGATAGTAGACATTGCAATTCTTCCTCAGAGTGGGTCGTAACTGCAGCATCATCTGCAAAAAGCAACTCTCTGATCAGTACCCTCCTAATTTTGGTCTTAGCCTTCAATCTCTGAGCATTGTAGAGGCCGCCATCTGAGCGTGAGTGAATGTATATACCACCATCCTGATCACGAAATGCATATTTCAGTAGAAGTGAAAAGTATATTCCAAAGAGGGTGGGAGCTAGTACACAACCTTGCTTAACTCCACTCTTGATTTCAAATTCTTCAGAAGTTGCACCATCAAACTTGATTATACCCTTCATGCCTGTGTGGAACGATTCCACAATGGACAGAAGAGTTGGTGGGCAGCCAATCTTCTTTAGTGCCTTGAACAGACCCTCACGACTGACCAAATCAAATGCCTTTGTGAGGTCGATGAAGGCAATAAACAGTGGTTGATTCTGTTCACGGCATTTTTCTTGCATTTGTCGCAATGAGAATATCATATCAGTGGTAGACCGGTTCTGTCGAAAGCCACACTGTGATTCGGGGTAGACTTGATCTCCTAGGACTTGAAGTCTGCGCAGAACAATTCTGGCAAATACTTTTCCAACAATACACAGAAGTGAGATACCCCTATAGTTGGTGCAGTCGCTCCGATCGCCCTTGTTCTTGTACAGTGTTATGATGCTTGAATCTTTGAAATCCTGTGGGACTTGTCCTTCACGCCAGCATAGCTCTATTAGCTGGTGGATCTGTATAGTGAGTGTGTCTTGCCCACTCCTGATAACCTCTATTGGAATCCCATCCTTACCTGGAGCCTTGCCAGATGCAAGTTCATTTATAGCACACTTAACTTCTGTTATGGTGGGAAGTGTGTCCAGGTGGTCAAGAGTTGGTAGAGCCTCTATGGCGTTGAGGGCATCATCCGCTAGTTTGGTCTCACTTGAGTAAAGCTCCAAATAGTGCTCTACCCATCTGTCCATCTGCTGTTTCTTATCAGTGATGACTTCTCCAGTCAAGGTTTTCAATGGTGCACTTCTTTTGATCACTGGACCACAAGCTTTCTTTATTCCTTCATACATGCTTCTTATGTCTCCCTTATCACTTGCGATTTGAATGGACTCACATAACTTGATCAAATAATCATTTGCACACTGCCTGACAGCCTTTTGCACATCCTTCCTAGCTTGCCGTAGCTCACTCAGAGTGTTACGCGTTGGTCTTTCCTTGTTTCTTAAGAGAGCTTTCTTCTTCTTATCAATCAGGGGCTGCAGAGTTTCGCTGTTGGCCGCAAACCAGTCCTGCCTCTTATGATCCACAGTGCCGTAAACCCCTACGGCAGTTTTATAAAGAGTTTCCTTAATTTGACCCCACTTTTCATTTACTGTACAATTTTCTGGTGTATCAGTGAAAGCATCTTCAAGTTGCTGTTGAAACTGAAAGCACTTTTCAGGATCATGAGTGTTAATAATATTAATCCTGTGGCTAGATTTGTGTTTAGCTGTGTAGATTCTCTTTGGTCTCAGTCTAACCCTTGCAACAACCAAAGAATGATCCGTATCACAGTCAGCCTGTGGTAACTACGAGTCAATGATATATGGTTCAGATGTTGTCTCCGTGTGATGATGAAGTCCAGCTGGTGCCAATGGCCGGATCTTGGATGTTTCCATGTGACCTTATGCATCTCTTTTGTTTTAAAAAAAGAGTTTGTAATACATAGGTCATTACTGGTGCAATGCTCCAGCAGCCTTTGCCCATTTTCATTCATGCGACCGATGTTGTATTTTCCAAGGCACACTGGCCATGAACTTGAGTCCTTGCCCATACGAGCATTGAAATCACCGAGCATATAAATGTAGTCAGATTTTGGAACTGCCTTGATCACGGAGTCTAACTCCTCATAGAACATATCCTTCACATCATCAGAGGAATCGAGTGTCGGTGCATATGCAGTAATAATGGTGGCAAACCCAAAAGAGGTTGCCAAGCGCAGGGATAATAGTCTTTCATTTCCTCCTGCTGGAATTTCAATCATTCCCAGTAGCGAATTCTTCACTGCAAAGCCCACACCATGTTGCCTTTTTTCTGCCTGCCCTCTACCCTTCCAGAAAAAGGTGTAGTTGTTTTCCCTGAGTGACCCTTCCTCAGCGAGGCGAGTCTCCTGCAGGCCAGCAATATCAATGTTAAGACGATTGAGTTCGGCATCAATCACAGCCGTTTTTCTCACATCGTCAATATTGGTCAAGTCAGTGGAAAATCCTGGACACATGGTTCTCACGTTCTAGGTTGCAAGCCGTAGCTTGAGGTTTCATATAAATAGATAAGAGTATAGGTAAGTAGGTAGGTACGTAGGTGAATATGCATGTAGGAAGATAAACAAGTAGGTGGTTAGGTAAACAGGTAGGTGAGTAGGTAAATATTTATATAAGAAGGTAAATAGGTAAATATGGAGGTGGGCAAATAAGTAAGTAGGAAAGTACCTCTTCTATTGTAGTAATTAAAAACTGTGAAAGTAGCTCTTCCAGTGTAGTAATACAAATCTACTACAGTAGTTATTTCAGTGTAGTAGTACAAAACTATGAAATTAGTTCTTCTAGTGTAGTAATACAAATCTATTAAAGTAGTTCTTTCAGTGTAGCGATATAATACTAGACAGTAGTTCTTCCAGTGTAGTAACACAAATCTATTAAAGTAGTTCTTTCAGTGTAGTAATATAACGCAATGAAAGTAGTTCTTGCGGTGTTGTAACACAAAGCTATGAAAGTAGCTCTTTCAGTGTAGTAATACAAAGCTATCGCATCTCATCTTTTCTCATCAGGTTCCTCTTGTACCTTGCGGTATCATGGAGAAGTATAAACAGCGGGAGAGGACCCTCTTATGGGCTTCATGTATCGCTATTCCCATAGATTCTACCATTCCCTCCGTCCATTGTTTACGTGGTCGGCCTCTTCCTCTGCTTCCATCTGGTCTGTACATCATTGCTTGTTGTGGTATACTGTTAGTTGATAATTTACTTGCAAGGCTAAACCATTTGACTTGCTCCCTTCTAATAAAATCTAGCGCTGCTATAATCCCAACTTTATTCCTGATTTCTTCATTTCTGATCTGATCTCTTCTTGATGCGTTGAGTATTCTTCTCAGGAGTCTCATTTCTGTTGTTGTGATTTTTCTTTTCTCTTTTTCTGTCATTGTCCAGGTTTGATATTGGTAGCATAGAGTTGGTAGGAAGATTGTGTTGTAAAATACTGTCTTAGTAACTATTGATGCATGTTTGTTCTTCAGTATTGGTGCCATTTGTCCAATGAAACTAACGGGGTTATGGCTTGCCATGGGGGACAGACTCCCTATGGTCAGATATTTGTCCTAAACCTGCGACTGGCCTAGCAAGCTGGCAGGGGATCTTCATACTTCTCGTAGAAAAACTAAGAAGTATACACAGCTGTGAAAGTAGATTTTCCAGTGTATTAAAACAAACCTATGAAAGTAGTTCTTTCAGTGCAGCCAACAAACCACCCCTAGCAATAATCCCACGACACTGAAACAGCACATAATGTGATGAATCTCGCGAGATATAATTTCTCTTCATAATAACGGCTGGACAGTTTCGAATCCTAATAACAGACTGCCTTTAAGTGAAATTGAGCGGATTACACCGACTTAATTTCATGTTTACACATCAAGATCCATTTACGGGGAGATTGTTTTGCCACAAACAGATAGGTTAGACCGACATGCCCTCTCGTAAATGAGCAAGGTTGGTAGCGCGGCCTATGACTGTGTTAGCGTGAGCTGGATTAAAAGCGGGTTTAATCACCCTAACACAGTGTGCCAAATATGATTAACCTAAACAAAAACGAGAGGCTATGCACGTATTTTTTTTTTTCCCCCTTAAAGGGTTTTTTTTTTTGGAAAAAAAAATTTTTTTTTAAAAA
>JACEFZ010017717.1:0-26317 GCA_014155875.1 Cepaea nemoralis
GCTACAACCCCCCATTTTAAAAAAATTTAAAAAAATTAAAAAAAAAATTTTTTTTTCTGCACAGGCACCAATTAGTGAGTGTTTGTAGTTTATGCTGTAATTATTTGAGTTGTTCTCCGGGTTTCCAACCCACACAGTAATACTGATTTAACATTAGGGTTAGAAAGTTTGGTGCTAAGTTTAACTTTCATTGACTTCCACAAATGTCCTAGTGCTATGAAAGCTTCCTCTGGCCTTTTGTATCATTATTTTTGTATCTTTATCTGTTCCCTCATTTTTGTCTAACTCACGAACTTGCCAATAAATGCTGGGATTGATTGCAATGTTATGTAAAGGACATGCAGTTTATTAACCTTTCCTACTCTTGGGTGTAGAGTTATGGTCTTTTTATTCTTGACATTATATCATTAAGTATTTTTCAAAGGGAGTTAATGAGATGTCTCATAGAGGTTCAGATAGCACACCTACATGGTAGTTAGTGGCGTGGGTAGTCTTTATTCATTGGTCCTGGTGTGTCCAGGGACTGTGAAGTGTCTGGGCCTTATGTCTTGCTTACATCAATTGATCTCATACCCAAGGTGCAGAAGCTACTATCTGCTCTTGATTGTGAGCTTCTAACATATAGTCTGTCCTGTATAAGTGTCCTTAACAACCGCCCGTGGCGATACAGTTTTCAGTTTGTTATGGGAGAGTGCAAGCAGTCAGACTAAGAGTTGCTGACCCTGGTACAAGCAGTCTAAGAGTTGCTGTTCGTGGCGCAGGAAGTCAATCTAAGAGATGTTGACATCATGCAAGCAATCAGCCTAAGACATGATGCAAGCAATCAAACTAAGAGATCCGGCGCTTCTGCAGTTTGTCTTTTCCAGAGTATTGGTATTATGGAGTACACGAGCCAGGCCAAAAGAGGGATATGCTGATGGGCAACACATGTCTCTAAATCGCTTTTTGCAATGGAAAATCACCCCTTTCTACATCATATTTATATAATTATATATATATATATATTTTATATATATAATATATATATAAATTATTTAATATATAATAATAATTTTTTTTTTTTTTTTTTTTTTTTTTTATTTTTTTTTTTGCATATTCTTTAAGGACATCGCTGTCAACGGCCGCATCTTCAGCTGATGTTGTTTTTTTGCAAGATCACGCTCAGTAGTTTGCCCTTTTTTTGAGCGGCCCGGGTCACAAACCCCCTAAGTTACGATGGGTTCAAACCACTGCTATTTTCCCCTCACACGTCACCCACGAGATTACGAGAAAAGTCATAACCTCTAAGCCAGAAGCCGGGACATGCTAAAAAATTGTTTCTCCCTTTTTCACACCATGAGGCTTTTGATGTGGTGGGTGTTATATATATATATATATATATATATATATATATATATATATATATATATATATATATTATATATATATATATATAATATATATATATTAGCAGCCGCATATTTGTCAGCCAGTGACACTTGAGGGTTTGTAAATATCATGCCAGCCGCCTTTATTCCCTGAACATTTTCTAGTACCAGTTTAGACTGGGTTAACCTGGGAGCTCAGGTGAACTTGTAAATAATCTGCTTCAATGATGATTCGAGCATGTGACAACCTAGCTGACCTGGCAAGCATGCTAGCCCTTGCCCTAGCCACGACTCTTCTATCTCCTCCATGACCAACACATCCAGCTCTGCCCTCTTCAGTGCAGATTAGCACCCCGGGCATGTTCACTGATGCCCTGTCTCTTCCACAACAAATCCATCAGTATACAGCAACTGCCTGCAGCAGTTCAGCTTTGATTGAAGAGGCTGATCCCACGCTTCGTGTGCGGCTCCTTTCGGGTCACCGCTAACTTCAGTTGCGACCATGTTGGTGAAGTTACGCTGACAATGGCATGAGCAGGGGTAGGGAAGGGTTCTATTACTGGGCTCGCTACAGGAGGGAAACACTGGCCACCTATTCCTCCATGCATTCAGGCCAACAAAATGTGATGGATCTAGCACATCATTGACCATAGCAGGTTTGTGCTTTGGGAAAACCCACAATCCAAACAACTGGTGCTGTTATTCATTTCTTCCTTTTGGCCTACACTTTTAAGGGCTTTCATGTCGGCTCAATCCATTTATGAACTTCTCTGCTATTGCGGCAACAACAGCCAGAATAGTGCAATGACCATCATATTTGTTTGGCCAGCCCAGTGGTCAAGTGGTTGAATCCCTAATCCAAGGCGAGAACTTGTTTTCTTATTTCTTTCAGTGCTCGGATAGTCATTACTTTCACCCACTCTGTCCAAGTTGTTACTGTAAATAGTTATGTTCTTACTTGTTGCCTCAGTTCCTAAAGTCCAAGACAGTTTTCACTTTGACTCTTTCAAGCCTAAGTGTATTATTATTTTACAACAAAATTGCCTCTGGAAGAAAAGGATATTTTAACTTAACAAAAATAGAATATACATATAGCACAAATCGACTAAAGATCAAATAATCAATATAACACAGGAAATAGAGGATGCCTTACAAGAGATAAAGCACATACTTGCGGTCTGGGTAGATGCAGAACAAGCAAGTATGGAAGGAAGGACTGAAAGTAAACATACGAAAAAAATGTGTGGGGGAAAATATACCAATGGATCAGTAGCTACTTCACGTGCAGAACCGAAAGTGCAAAAGTTGAAAAAACAAACCAACAAAAAGATGGTGATGGGGCAAGATGTCCTCAAAAAGGAGAGTTCTTTCACCAACAATATTTCTAGAATATGTTACTAAACTTATCAGAAAATCGCCCGGCAAAGTACACATCTGCATCTATGCATGCGATCCATCCATGTGGACTTCTGAAAAATGTATATTACGGCCAGCAATAGGAAGCGGCAATCTATATTAAAGTTAGAGGAATTATCAAAATACGGCAAATGAAGAGCATCGAGGAACATACAACATGTATAGTGCTCTCCTTATCAGATAAATTACAGCACACTAAGCTATTGCTTAGTCATCCTTTGATGCAAAGGTGTCATCCTGTGATGCAAAGAATATGCTAAATAGGAAAGAGATCAAATGAACAAATTCTTAGTCATTGGAGAATTTAGTTTTTTCTCTTGGCTTTGTCACAATATGAGACATGGAAATCGATTAATTGATTAAGTGCCATGGGATTATTAATCGTCTTAAGCGACTTCCCCTATCTGCCAGGGGCTTTTTAATATCCCCAAAAATGGTGCCCTTGGGGTTAAAATACAGCATGCCTGCTACCATGGGAAACGGGTTTTAAGGTCAAAAACTATAAACACACTCCTACTTCCCTTTTTCCCCGCCATCCATTTTTTTTTCGGACAAACCTACTGTTTGTTTGCACGGGAGTCTGTTAATGAAAATACTTTTCATGGAGGGGGGGGGGGGGGAAAATAAAATGAAAAAACGGCAAGGAAATATAGGTTGCACGGGGAAGTCTAAAATCACCTTTTGCAAAGCGGAAGAGAATTGATGATGAAAAGGCCCCCTTTGGGGGGGACTTTACTGTTTAATTTTAACACCAGTTTTCCCGGAACTGGATTTATGAACTATTATAGAGAAACGATACTAAGCACCCTTGAAATTATCTGCCCTTGGAACAAATTTTTATACTGTATTTAAAGGGGAAAGATTAAAAAAAATTTCATTTACCTACGCCAGATGGCCAGCCCACGATAGTTATGCTGTTGTTTACGGGGAAAAATAAAAATGATAGGATAAAGATGTTTAAAATTTTCCATCACCTGTTTACATCAAGACGGGGAAAAAGCGGGCCCAGACAGCTTATTTTTCCCCTTTTAAACCCCAGTTTTTTTGGGGGTTCAGCTGTTGCCGTGGTTGTCCGGGTCAATTTGGTACCAGTGCCCTGTTAAACAAAAAAAAGGTAAGCAATACATTAACCGTTGGGGTGTCTTAGGGAATGTGAGATGTGCAGGCCCTTGATTCCCGTCCTGGGAGTCGGGGGTTTTCAAATTCAGCTCCCCCGCCGTTTTGGGAAGCAGGCTGCTTTGCTTTGGGAATTTCGAAATATGAGGCTTCATCGTCCAAAAAGAAAATGGAAAAAACTACCAAAACATTTCAAATAAATTACAACAGCCAAAAATCCCGGCATTTGATTACAACGTCGTGCCCACTACATCCAATTAACTGAAACAATCCATTAGTCAGTCTAACAGTTTTGTTCCGCCCTGTTTTTTTTTTTTAAATTTGAACGTGTCTCCCCCCATGTAGCGCTTTGTAGGGGGCCCAAAGGTTTGTTTCTGCGTGTCCTGCTCGCGTGTACATTTATTTTTGTGTTTCTGTGTATCATGTTCGCGTGTATATTTATGTTTGTGTTTCTGTGTATCATGTTCGCGTGTATATTTATGTTTGTGTTTCTGTGTGTCCTGTTCACGTGTACATTAAATTCATTTATGTTTGCTTTGTCAGTTTGTTTGTTTAATAACGTATGTCATACGTGAACGTTTTTACGACTCTCTTGTCCATTTTTTATGTCTGTTCCTCTGGACATTTGTTTGGAGTCAGTCAACAATGACATTCCTAGTGAGCGCCGTGGGTGAAAGGTTACTGTGTTAGACTCAGGTTCACAGGGTACAAGGTTCGTCCTTAGATTAAGGCTGGAAATGTGTCCAAGGATCATATGTATCGAATGATATTACACGTCCTCCTGGTCTAATTATATTACACGTCCTCCTAGTCGCTTGAGTAATGAGTTCGGTTACCTAGCCTTCTCGGATAAGGGTAAAAACCGACGGTCCCATGTTCAAATTGCGATCATTAAAATAGAGTAGGTCTTAAGGCTTTTTTGTGTGTTCGCATATCCTTTACAGGACATCGCTGTCAACATCAGCATCTTTCAGCTGATTGTTGATTTCTTGGTATGACCACGCCCATAAATTTTCCATTTCTTTCTGAGCGACCGGCTTAATAAATTTCCCTAGCTACCGACGCGGAGAGAAACCCCCTCCGATTCTCGCGCAACGTTTACGTTTTCCCACGAGAGTATACGAGATTACGGAGAAAGGGCGTGTAACCTCTGGACCAGGGAGACCGGCCTGAAGGCTCTGCCGTGGCAACATTGTTAGGTAAGTAAACCTACCCACGAATAGATAGAGCCCGTTACCTTTATAACCTTAAGATTATATTATATACTGGTTAAATATAACATTCAGAGACATGTGATGCTATTTCAATGGTTATATACGAATTCTGTTCATATTCCATCGTTGTGAGTTCATGTGGATGACAGACCTGGCTAATGAATACATCACTTTTTAGGAGTGCCTAGTTCGTCATGCTTCGTGCTGTGTTCCTTGGAGGTGACAGGTTCGAATCCCGGTAGCTAACTATAGCTTTCAATTTGTATGTTGTCTAGTGCGTCCTCAAGCCTCTATTTCTTTCTTCTGATTCTATCAGCGCCAGACAAGACATGTGTGTTTATTTATGAACTGTCTTGGTGGCCTCAAGGGATTCCCCAACTGACATTTATACTGTAATATGCCTCTATACAAATGCTAAAGCTCCAGTACTTGCACACTCCGTTGGTTTCTGTGTGTGGAAAGGGGAAAGATAGCTTCGTAACAGTCCCAGTGGAAATGGTATTTTGCTACCAGATTGTGTACATCAACCTCATTCATATTGTCGCAAATCCTCTTCGGGACTTGGACGATCAACAAGCCAATGTATTGGACGTTAGAGTTAACATTCAGACTTCTAGAAGATTCACAACCAACCAACCATGTGTGTATGTCATTTGTAGGTGTCCGTGTTTGACTGCATTTTGTGTGTACCCGTGTTTGTGTCTCTGTCGTAATTACCCGTTCCCATATCCGTCTGCGTGTGTACGTTCGTCTAACTTGCATACTTCATCGTGTCTGTCTGACGTGTGTGCCAGTTATGTCTGTCTGGCGTGTGTGCCAGTTATGTCTGTCTGGCGTGTGTGCCAGTTATGTCTGTCTGACGTGTGTGCCAGTTATGTCTGTCTGACGTGTGTGCCAGTTATGTCTGTCTGGCGTGTCTGCCAGTTATGTCTGTCTGACGTGTGTGCCAGTTATGTCTGCGATTTTTGTTTACCTGGTAACTGCCGCTGTAGCCCTTGTACTCTCCGTGGTTAGGGTTGCACTGGTCTGAGTGGTTATCCAAATCGGCTTTGGTACCAGTTCCCGTGTATTTTCCACCGCTCTCGTTTTGTGTGCTGCCTTTTGCATCCATTTTTGCTTCTGGAGAAGAAAGTATATGTCCGAAGATGATTATTCTAGAATTATTTATAGGAATATGACTGTTTTGTACATACCAACATTTAATTAGAGTTGTCAGATGTTGTAACTGATAAACCGATACGTAAGATCACCATACAGTGGATACCATCCCACTGTGGAGTCCCCGGAAACGACAGAGCTGATCGATTGGCTAAGGAAGGAGCAAAAGAAGAACAACCTGATGTGCCTATTACATACCACCAAAAGAAAAGAATGATCAAATCAGTCAGAAGGCCACCAAACCTTACTCAAGACGACTACCACGTTATGGACAGACCAGAACAGGTCATTCTTCTGCGCCTCAGAACAGGACACAATAGATTACGCAACCACATGTATACAAAATTCAAGATTGGTGACTCAGCCATGTGCACATGTGGTTTGGCGTTGCAGACAGCAGAGCACATACTCCAGGATTGCCCAAACTACAACATATCCAGGCGAACCTTCTGGCCTAGAGAGACAACAGTGGAAGATAAACTCTATGGACCGCTGAATGAACTAAAAAAGACTGTTGGATTCATACAAGAGACAACATTGCAGTTATAGCATATTTCAGGCGAACGAAAGAAGAAGAAGAATACACCAATACATTTCGCTTAAACATAAGAAGAATCATGGAATGAACGCTTCTTTTTTTGTGTGGTGCATTTTGAAACCCCTTAATGCCATAATTAAAACGTAGCAGTTGTTATACAAACAACAGACACAAACGTCATTCATTTCACCCTCCACGGAGACAGCATGATTACAGTATCAACAGTTCACAACTAGTTTTCACAAGTCACTACAGGAAGAAAACGACAACCACACTCAGGATGAAAGTAAAAATCAACGTGTTTGCAGCTAAAAACGAGGATATGCTTCGATTCTTCTTCTTCGTCTTCTTCTTCGTCTCCTCCTTGTTCTTCTTCTGCGTTCATCCGGAATGTTGTTTTAGACGTAATTGCGTTATGCCTGTTTACAGCAGAGCTGCGATATTTGAACCTTTCGGCCGACACATCCGACTTCTACAGGTATTTGTTAGCAGGGTTACTTTCACGGGTGTTTCGTAGGACGTTTGACTCTCACCGTTGTGGTGTTATCCACCATCCCAGTTGGCCCATTTAGAACAGCCAAAGACATTCTGGTCAACAATCAATAGAAGGCATGGGGCAGACGATGGGCATTCCCCACCATCCAAGGGGGCTTCCATAATTGCAGAGCCGACACATAGCGCTCTGGTATTGGGCTCACCCAAGGAATCGTCACGTCCTGCACATGGCTGCTTAGCCTCACTTCCGTAAATTGGGCCTTCCGTTCACCACAGGCTGTTCCTCCGGAAACCAGAGGAAAGCAGTCTGCAGATGACATCCACACAGTGAGCTTTCGATTCGGACTTTCCACGTAATGGATTTGTTATCCAAACAATATTCCATTTCGTGCCACTGGGACGCTTTTTCCACCTTTGGTGATGCCCACACAATTAGCTTTAGATTCAGACTTTCTACGTAATGGATTTGCTAGCCAAGCAACATGCATTTGGGACGCTTTTGCTAGCTACATACCTGTGGTATGAAGTGTTGCAGTCTAAGCACTTCTTCATGCACCTTTAGATGTCAACTTGAATATAGTTTAAGAAAGCTGCAGTCAACTTGAGCTTGTTGACATCTCCATGGAGCTTGTCCCTAACTGAGGCAGGTGTGGCCCAAAATATCTTTCTCTGTTCTGCATATATTGGGCACTCCTGCAGCAAATGTTTAGCTGTTATTTTACTAGTTCCACAAATACATTCATCGGTATCTCCTATCTTTAGTTTATTGAACAAGTGGTATTTCAGCCTTTTATATCATGTGCGGAGTCTGAAGATTGCTACTTGTTCACTTCGGTCGAGTTTGTAATATGCATCATGTTTCTGGTGGCCTGGGTGCTCTGATTCCCACTTGCTTTTATAAGTGGCTTTTGATAAACCTCTTTTCCTCATTATAGGTTATGTCCATGTCAGGCAGAGGTAGTCGTCCACTCTCTTTTGCCAGTTTGTCAGCCTCTTTATTTTCAAGTATACTGCAATGTGATGGGATCCACTGTATTACAACTTTTTTGGATTTCTGACAGTCCTTGGAGTGTTACTCCTAGGTCTGTTAGTTCGGTACTGTTTTTGCTGTTCCGTATTGAGACAGCTGACTTTGCATCTGTAAATATAGCTATTTGCTTCTCTTTATTTTCCTCGATCAAGAGCATTTCTGCTGCAGTTTTCAAAGCCTCTATCTCTGCTTTGAAATTACTTGAGAATTTTCCAGTTGCCATTGACTTTGCTGTTTTTGTTTGTTATTTTTTTTTTCCACTCCATTTTTTTAAATTTAGGAGAAATCCTCCTCCTGCATTTTCTATTGGATTTTTTTAGCTGATCCATCTGTATATACATGGTTCCAATTGCTACTTGGGTAATGTTTTTTCATGTAGTTTAGGGCTATTTTTCTTCTTTCTGTTTCATTCTGAGTGTTCTTTTTCTCAGTACCAGAAATGTTTTCTTTCATCTCAGGCAGTTGCTGCTGTCTCCAAGCTGGGAACATGTGTGTACTGTAAATGGGTTTGACTGTTAATATATTAAGAGTAGGACACCTCCTAATCTTTTTTATTTTTATTTTTGCAGTTTCTACAAAGTTGCTATGCTTCAGTTTTCCCATTCCATGACCATTAAACATTTTATACATGGGGTGGTCTGTCAATCTTCTAAAGGTTTCTGCTTGTTGCTGGGCTCTACTATTTGTTCTGTCCTGCAATGGTTGTAAACACGTGATTTTTTTCTAGTTCGTTAATAGGCGTCGTCTTCAGGCTTCCAGTTATGATCCGCATTCCTTGATTTTGGACTCTACTTATTTTGTTAAAGTTTGACTTAGCTGCTGTTGCCCAAGCTGCGATGCCATATTCCAATATTAGCCTCACCCGTCCAGTGTATAACTTCTTGAGAACACTCTCATCTGCTCCCCCACGTTGTACCCGCAGGCTTTTTTATGATTGCCATTTTTTGCCTTGCTCTTGTTATTGTATTATTGTATTATTATTATTGTTATATTATGTTGTTATATTGTTATATATGCTCTTGTATTATTGCTTTGTTTAGATTTTCCACCGACTTCCGGTTTCAAGATGGCGACGGACGGTCGGGTTGTTTTGTGATCGTTAACTTTTTCGCGTCGGAGATGGATTTATTCATCTCTTGCGTGTAATTTGTGTGTCAGGATGTAAAACCAGGAGCTTCTACTCAAGATCTGCGCGGATGCTACGGAGTTTCGTGCATCGAGCGAAGCAATCCTTGAGTGAATTTTTCGCAGCATGTGTGGTTTCTGTTGTTTTCGGTTTTTCAACATGGCGGAACAACGTGTGTTCTCCGAGCGGTCAGCAGTCAACCTAACGAGGCGGCATGGGCACCGGGCAGGCAGAAAGCGACAAGGTAAGCGTGGTGATTTAAGACGTTTTAGACTCAAGTGTCACCCTCTAGGACTAAGGAATATCCGTATTCTGTATTGGAACTGCGCCAGCGTAAAACAACGGGGCTCTATTTTAGAAACCCTGGTTTACAGGAACGACATTGTAGCGCTCCAGGAGACGAGACTGGGCGATCAGCTACTCCGAATTGCCGGCTTCAAATGTTTCTACAACAGACGACATCTGGGAATGGCGATTCTCGTTCGCGACAGCATGGTGGCGTCAGAGCTAGACATGTCCAGTTGGGACAGTGACGATATACAAATACAGGCGTTGAGAGTTCAATCCAGTATACCATTCGTGTTGGTTAATGTTTATGCCCGCAACGCGAGTATGGATTCCCAGAAGTGGCAGTGCTTAAGTGACATATTAGGTCACGAGAGAAATGTTATTTTCTGTGGCGATTTCAACGCTAAAGGCAGATCATGGGGAAACATTTCCTCCAATACACAGGGGAGGAGCTCGAGACTGCACTTGGAACCATTGACCTGGTTTGTATCAACAGTGGCTGTGTCACCAGGACAGCAAGCCGTCCAGGCGATGAGGACAGTGCTATTGATCTGGCGCTGGTTTCACCTTCACTCACTACAGTGTGTAGATGGGGTGTCCTAGGACACCACGGCAGCGACCACCACCCTTGCAGCATATTGGTGGAGAAAGGCAGAACCAGGCAGCACAAGCTAAAGGTAAAGACTTTCCAGTATGACAGTACAGGGCAAGATGTGGTGAGTAAAATAAGACGTGACAAGCGCAGAAAGCTTCAGGGCAGGAAAAAAAGCTGGGAGCAGCCACCTTGGTGGAATTTCGAGGTGGAGAAGGCTTGGGTGGATAAGCGTAGTGCTGTAAGGAGATGGCAAAATGCCAAGAAGAACAGAGCTGGTCATCCTAGTCCCTGCATGCACCTCGAAAGAGAGATGCACACAAAAGTAAGCTATTTAAAAAAAACTGGTCAAGGTGGTTAAAAGCGAAAAATGGGCAGAGGTGTGTCACAGAGTAAGCACAGACAAGTCACTGAAATTGTTCTGGCGACTACATAAAAGCATGAGTGGTGTAGTCAAGAATAAGAGCATTTCTGACTTCCAAGGTGCTGACCTCATCTGGCAGAGGACTGACGAGGACAAGGGCAAAGCCCTCTTTGAACGCTATCTAGAGCAGAGCAACCAGACAGACATGGGAGGCCGAAATCTGGCCAAGGAGGTCACCTCAGACAGGTGCAAGGCCCAGAACACTTCGGATGAAGACACAGTGACAGTGAAAGAAATCAAGGCTGTGCTTCGACGATCAAAAAACAGCGCTCCAGGGCCTGATGGCATAAGATACGACGACATCAATAGGTGTACCGACAACGAGCTAGAGAAACTAGCAGACATGTACAACAACAGTATAGGGAGTGCTAGCATCAAGGAGGAGTGGTTACACAGCTATCTGATTCCCTTGCCGAAGCCTGACAAAGACCACAAAAAAATTCAGGGATATCGAATTATAACCATGCAGAATACAATAGGCAAGCTGCTGGAGAAGGTAATTGCCAGGAAAATATCAAGCCAGCTAGAGAGGCAAGGTGTTTTCCCACCTACCCTGGGTGGGTACCGTCCAAAAAGAGAAACCTGGACCAATGCAGCAGTTTTTGCTCATGATGTCTATGAAGGTTTCCACTCAGGCATTGAAACCTTTGCTGCAGCGATTGATCTTGAGGACGCGTACAACAGAGTACCATTGGATTTTTTAATGCTTCAGCTTCTTGAACTCAAAGTAAGTCCATTCCTCCTTAGTTGGATCGCTGCAGCCCTCTTCCAACGGAAAGTAGTTTTTAGATGTGGCAGTTGGACTTCGGAACCAACAACAATATATCCTGGCCTACCACAGGGATCACCATTATCTCCGGTACTGTTCAACGCCTACACAGTGAGAATCACCAGTGAGCAGATCACTGGACCTGGCAGGACATTGTCATATGCCGATGATGTTTTAGTGTATCGTCAGGGTAAGGATAGAGAGCAGGTTGCTGTGGAACTACAAACCGAACTCAATCGCATAAGTACTTGGTGTGATGAAGCTGGGGCAATGGTCAACCCAACAAAGGCAACAGTGACTTGGTTCTCGTTGAATAATCATATTGTCAACACTCCAACACCAACTGTAAAGCTGTGTTCAGAGACGGTGGAAAGAACGCAGGCAATGAATTACCTGGGGATACGGTTTGATCGAAGCCTTGCTTATAATGAGCACATAGACCAGGTGATAACAAAGGCCAAGCGGGGTTTGGCTGCGATGCGGGTGATGGCGGCAGCAAACTGTGAGCAGCGCCATCTATGTCTTCTGTACGAGGGGCTGGTCATGTCTGTTTTTGAGTATGCAATGGCAATCCTGACTCTCAGCCGTAAGCAGATAGAAAGGATGGAAAGGATACAGAATGAAGCTATGCGCATTATTCTTGGATGTACAAGAGATACAGCATGCAGGGCGATGCGCTACCTTCTTGATTTTCCAACCATTGAAGAGAGAATACAAGTTTGCAGAGCACGCGCCTACCTCAGAGTTAACGCAAACACACAACATCCACTGCATAGTGAAATTATGAAGGTGAAGGGCAGCAGGTTAAAAAGAGGACGGTCGTGGATGGGTCAAGCCGAAGACATTCTTCAACAGGTGTGTTCACTTGAGGACTTAGAACCTGGCGAGGAGTGGGTACAAGTGCCAACAGATTTCTGCACATCCTTTTCAGTTTGCATCCAACTAGATAGAAAATGCAGACAAGAAAATCCGGCTGCTGTGGAGGCTGAAGTACAAGCGTTGATTTTCGAGAATTCGCTAGACGGTGATGCTGTCATCTACACAGATGGGTCGGTCGTCCGACATGTGAGAAGCTCATGGGCCTTTACGGCTCGGGCCGGAGGGAGAATTGTGAAGGAGGACTCTGGTGCTTTCACTGAAACCACAAGTAGCCTGACTATGGAAGTCATGGCAGTAAGTAAAGCAATAACATGGCTCGAGACACAGACATTCACTAGGGCATGTTTCCTTAGCGACTCAATGAACATGATCAAGCGGATAGAGGAGGGGTCGATCCGAAGAGAATGGTTGCTGCCTCTGGAGCGGTCTCGGCTGGCAAAGATTAGTTTCATCTTCGTGCCAGGGCATGCGGGAGTACAAGGAAATAAGCGGGCTGACAAGCTCGCAGGTGAGGCTACGGTGGAGGGCGGACGCCACTTGGACCAGGCTGACATTCTGAATGCTCTACGAGAAGTAAGACTTGCGTGAACCAAGTGATGACTGTGAATCTACAACCATGGCCAGACTGCGAGAACAGCAAATTAAAAGAAGGGTGGCCAAACAAGAACACTACGCAGGAAGCCAAAGAAGATTGATAAACCAACACAGAACTGGTGTCGTTAGCCGCTACACGCTGCGAGATTTGCTGAGGAGGGGATCCGAGCACTTATGGACTGAATGGTTCGATGTGCAATGAGGATGATCTGTCGACTAACTAACTAACTTACTTAGATTTTCCACCATTTGTTTCATGTTGCCATGTCGTGTTTTTTTTTTTTTTAATGTTTTCACAGTATTTATCTGTTAATATGGCAAATCTGTCTCAATCAGCTTGTTTGTAATTAAAGCGAGGAAAAGGATTGTTCATCCTGTGGAACATTCTCTATATTCATTACAAACTTCATTGGTCTGTGGTCACTGCCTGCTAATTGGTCCAGCACATGGCAATCGATTTTGTGGAGGATGTCTCCTGTGCAGAAGGCTAAGTCTGGAGTAGAAGTGGTAGACCATCTTCTGGAGTAGTAGCTCGGTGTGTCACCCACTTTGTTGAGTAGATGGAGATTGGAGTCTATTTCCTAGTCTAAGGACTGTCTCCAAACATGAAAGAGATCCGGGCCAGGCTAATTGCTCCGGGTAGAGCTAGGACCACAGTCTGGGTCAACATTGCACACTTACGGTCAGATCCTTGCCAGCTTTTGACTTCTGGATTGGTGACTTCGTTATTGGTGGCTTTTTTTTTTTCTTCGCTGTCTATTCTTATTTTAATCATGTTCGTTTATTTAACATATAACAACGAAAAAAGTCAAAGAAAACAGGAAAAATATATTCCTATAATAATGTAAGATAACTCAAAATGTGCTAGGTTAAAACTAGATAGTCAGGATTTCATACGTACCTAGGTTTGCAGAAATGTAACGTGCACAAGATGAAACCTGTTGGCTCATATGCTACCTAGACCCGAATACCTTGATTCTTATATCCCCTGATTGGGCCAGACGCAGTTTCCAATCACGTGCACGATATCACGTGCTCGAGGTATTGACAAAGTTCAAGAGCGCGATGTGGCGTGATATTGTGTAATGGGTTTTTGGTGAGAAAATGAAAATGAAACAATTGTAATACCACGTATTGCTTTGCTTCCTTCCAGTTTCAGAATTCAGGTACTAAACCAAGCTAGAGTCTGTTCACAAATGATTGCTCTAATTCATGATAATTTTTTGTTTTAAACTGTCTGTTGCATCGTTATGAAATTTTTCCTTCCGTCTTATATTTATCCTCCACTCAAGGAGTGTGTCTTTTAAAAGTCCAAAGGCAAATAAAATCATGAAAAGCGGTGACATTGCTTAGATGTTTTGGCGAAAATGTAGTGAATTCACGCTAAAAAAACCCGGTTTTACAGTAATGCATGTCAATTAGAATGATGAAACAAGGTGTATCCATATTCGTATGGAAGTGGGTGCAATGTGTAATATTAGTAAAGACAGAGAATTTTCAGAAGCATGAGGTAAATAATATGGAATCGAAATAAAAAAGGACAAGAAAGTAGAAGGAATATATTTCTTACCTTATTTTTCATTTCCTTCTTGTTTCTTCAGCTGCTGGTTAATAATGTGTACACAAGGAGTCATGTTACTAGGATGTATTTAGCTTTTTATATTGGGTTCGTGAAAGCTTCCAAACTGCTATGCGTATGTGCGTATGGAGTTACCAGAGATGATACCGCATTTTAGTCATCATGTGTCCATTTTAAGAATATGTTCAGCTGTCTGTGTAATTTTTTCAAACGTGCACATGGGTGACAGAACCGCTTTGAGTCTTCGTGAAAGATTGTCAAATCAGCTGTTTACTGTTCAGAGATGGACGATGTTTTGCACGACGAATATAGTTGTGAATGTCTCTGTAGTGGGCTTCCTTCTTAATGGTCAAGATGTTGGTCCTCTTTTCATTGAAGTTTATAGATTGATTCGTATGTTCGTGTGTTATCCCCTCATTTGACAACGTGTTTGTTCTCACGTTTTTTGTTATGCCACAATATGTCAGTTTCCACCGCAATATTACTCTTCAGTTGGTAATCAATGTGTTTAGTGTGTGTGTGTGTGTGTGTGTGTGTGTTTTTTTTTTTTTTTTTCAATACCAGTTGTTTGTCACTGTTGAGGGCTTGCGGAACTGAAAATTCAACAGTGTGGAATACAAACTGTTGCCATTGACTAAGTTGTAATTTTTGTGCTGATGCTATAATGTTTAGGGATTGCAATTCTTCTGAATAGTTGGAGCAAAATATCACAGTAAGTGTGCATGGGGATTAATATCTGCGATCTGTCCAGACCTTAATCTGTTTCTGACGATTCCAATAGGTTGATGACTTCTCTTAGTTGCATAAAATTCAATCCATTCTTTCTCCAATAGTCATCTTCCTCTTTCAACACATGGTCCTCACATTTTTTTCCCCAGTAACTGTTATCAGTATTTAATAGCGCGGACTGGATTAGTATTTTGATGTCAGACAATTTGAATGTAATATTATCAGCTGCCACCTGTACTTTAATTTTAGCCCACGCAAGTTCTATAGGGTATAAATGAGAATGGTACAGCGGAGGTCTCAAGCATCTATGGCCATGCTCTTCTATAAATTTGTCGATTTGATATTTCTTGCTATTTTATGTCTGTTTTACAAGAGACAACAATTCTATTTTTTAAAAATACTCTGTTTACTTTTTTCTGCCCCAATATAAAATTCCATATCTCAGTAACAAACTGAAGGAAAATAATGAGATTTAGCATATAACCTTATCATTATGTCCATCCAACAAAAAAAATTTTGTTCTGGAGATTGTACAACAGATTTCAACTTTTGTTTATATGCGGTATATAATTTACGGGTCAGAGATCAAGTCCATAATTTAAAAAGTATTACACCTTCACCAAGACACATCCGCATTTAAAAAAAATTGTCTTGTGGTTTCCGTTTTGGCACAAACTGCGCGCAGTTAAATGGGATTGTTCAGAGGTGTCGTCAATGTGGGTTCTTTCATGAAACGTGATTATATAAATCTATATCTATAAAACAGAGTGTATGTTTGTTTGTGGCTATTTATGTATTGGATGCGTTCGATAACGGTACATCCGATTGAGATGAAATTTTCTACACGTCTTCCTTTCATTCCTGTGCAACCGACTATAATAATTTCTTAATGTAAAATCTTCTACTTATTTAATAACATTTACTTTTCCATTTTCATTATATAATGTCTATATAGCAGGGGGACTTCACTCTAGAAAAGTTATTTCAAGGGGCGTAACTTTTAATAACATTTCTATATACTTTATAGTCATATTGTTGGACTTACTTGCACTATTGTTAAACTCTTTGTCTATAGTTATTTTCAGGCATATGAGTTATAATAAATAATGATATAATCTTTAAGGCATTTTCAAAGTTTTCATAAAAATAATGCATAATGCATAACATTGTAACCCATCTTTTTCTACAGTTTTCATTGAATGGTGTGTGGAAGGACATTCTTTTAAGTTACTGTGCGCCAGGAGCTGGGCGAAACCACGCCGGGTCAGATAGATAGACAGATAGTCGGGAACGGAAGCTTATTTGACTACTTATATGAATTAGATGACATGCTCCCCACCAGGGACTGGGTGAAGCCGGGCCGGGTCAGACAGACAGATAGACAGACAGACAGTCGGGAACGGGAGAGCTTATATGACTACGTATATGAATTAAATTAGATGCTCCCCACAAGGGACAGGGTGAAGCCGGGCCGGGACAGATAGACAGACAAACAGATAGTCGGGAACGGGAGAGCTTATATGACTACGTATATGAATTAAATGAGATGCTCCCCACCAGGGACTGGGTGAAGCCGGGCCCGGTCAGACAGACAGACAGACAGATAGACAGACAGACAGATAGTCGGGAACGGGAGAGCTTATATGACTACTTATATGAATTAAATGAGATGCTCCCCACCAGGGACTGGGTGAAGCCGGGCCGGGTCAGCCAGACAGACAGACAAACAAGCAGACAGACAGACTGATAGATAGATAGATCCCCTCCAGGGCCTGGGCGAAGCCCGGCCGGGTCAGCTAGTACATATATAAATAAATCTTACCATTAATATAATATTAATAGCTAATATTTGAACGTGTGAATATTGTTCAAGGGGATTGAATGTGAAATTGTATACACTTCAAAGCATCGCTATGAAGTTGTACACATATTTTTGTCAAGAAGCTGATCGCAGGAAACTGTTTCATATTGTTACACATCCCGAAAAAAGAACAGTGCATGCATTGAGTTTGAGTAAACGGTCATTTCGTCGATGGGTGCAAGAATTTGGAATGAAACCACCACGCAATAAGCAAACGGTAGGTAGAAAGGCAATTGTAGACAGCTTTGACAAGGATGTCATCAGGCGAGTTATTATAAAAATGCTGGATACCAAAGAAACAGTGACTGTAAGAAAACTTAGGGTTTGGTTGAGAAAGAACAATGACACAGAGCTATCCAAAACAACTTTGTGGAAAATTATAAGGCTTCACGTTTATAAAGTCATCATTTCCACTCAGTTGGTTACTGCAATATTTATTTTTATATGGGGGAAAATAAATGTGAACGGTATAGATTCATTTCCATTTATCATCGCCAACACCATCCGTGTTTAGCCGAGATGATTCAGGAGCGTAGTATCACAACACGGCTGAAATTCCCTACATATAACCCATTCCAATGGGTTTATTACAAAGGCATGAAAGAAACATTAACAGGTGTGGTAGAATTAAACAAAGCATTCATTTTGAATGAATTATGCACCATGGGTTGGTCAGAAGAAGTCACCGTAGGCATTCAGACAAGCATCCAATTGCTTAGGTAGGCGGCGAATACCGTCCGCAAAAAAATATTGTGGTTGCTCACAGGTGTTCACCGCGTTCATTACGTCTGCATTTGTGTGAATCGTTGCCCCTTGAGAGCTTTTTTTTTTTTTTGGTTAGAGGTCCGAACAAATGAAAATCACATGGTGACAAATAAGACTATAGGCTGGATGTTGCAGAATTTCTCACTTCTTCCAAGCTAATGCTTCATGCACAATCTTTTCATCATGCGGACGAGCATTATTCTGCAACAAAATCACACTGCGAGAAAGCATGCCGGGTCGTTTATTCTTGATGGCTTTTTGCAGCTTGTCTAGTGTTATCAAGTAGTGGGCAGAGTTTATGTTGACACCAGGTTCTTTAAAGTCGGCCAACAATAGCCCTTCATGGTCAAAAAATGCGCTCAGCATAACATTACCAGCGGAAACTTGTAACTTGAATTTTTTGGCTTTTCGTGCTCCAGCATGCTTCCATTGCATGCTCTCTCTTTTGCTGCTCGGCTCAAAGTGGTGACACCATGATTCATCGCATGCCACTATGCGAAAGAGAAATGCACCACCCTCCACTCTGTAACGCAGCAAGTGGTTCAAACACCATCCCATGTGTTCCTCTATTTGGTGGTCGGTCAACATCCGTGGTACTCACTGTGAACACACCTTCCGATATTGCAGTTTCTTACGAACGACCTTTAGAATTGTCCCAATTGACACATCAAATTCTTTCGCTAGCGAACGTATGCTTCGACAACGGTTCATCTGTACTGCTGCATCAATTTTGGCGATGTTTTTTTTTTTCTGTTGGAACAATATGCGCTAGACCTGGCCGTCGAAGATCTGTTGTGAACTTACGTGCTTTCGGAAACATTCGTGCCCAGTCTGTCACTGTTGGCTTTGTTACCTACGCTGCCAGCATTCTTCGATGAATGTTCACTGGTCGACATCCTTCAAATTAAAGAAACTGAATCACCGCTCTTTGAGCTTCTTGGGACGGATTTTGGATCAACCCGGCCATTTTCTCAACGGTCAAAAACAGAACCTTTGCACCATGGGACGATAAGCACGTGCTCTTATATTCTTTGGTCAGTACTTATCACATGACTATGACATGATAATGTTCAATGTACGCAATTACGCTCTGTGTGGCACGAATGGATTTCAAATGAACGCTCCTAATATTTTCATTGGCTGTTTGTAATACTGTGATACTTATAACTGCCTAAATGCATCCATATTTGCAATCATTTATTTTGTCGCATCATACGTTCAAAACCAGCTGTTCTAGTGCTGCGGAATGCTTGTCATGTGCCAGAGTAGTTAGATATGTGATTCCCTTTGAGGACTCTCACTATCTATTATCACCATCAGCATATGCCCTACCAATTAGCCTAGGTGTTCAAGTCTCTCCACAGAACTCGGCCTTCGTGTTCTGGATCAACTATGCTATGATATTCCGCCATGCCACCGTCTCAGTCAATCTGGCATCCTTTCTCTAATTGTTCCTCATTTCCCGCTGATCTTTCAAATTGTCACGATGTTCGATGCCTCTCTTCCCATCACTTGACTAAAGAAAACGGTTTATCTCTTTCTTATAGTTTTATATAATTATCTAGTTTCATTAGAATTTTCTAGGCTTCACAATATTCGTCTCACTAATGTATTGAATGATGTATTGAATTACCAACTTGGCAAGTTGGTCGACTTAACGAATCCGCTCTATGTGAGTTGTCTGTTTCGAGGGAGTGTAATTCATTATTCTATTGTTATTTCATGCATTCACATGTTGCCCAAACTAATAGGGTGTACCTGTCAAAACTAATATTTTATCCTAATGGTGTTTAGTTCTGGGTGTAGCTTGAGGTCTCTGAACTTTGTCCGAATCTGTCGGGTTAGCAACCGCTTGTCAGAAATTTACTAATTACCACCCTAGATCCCAGAGAGAAAACTCAGGACAAATGTCTCTTTTAAGCTGATTTAAAAATTTAAAAAAAATAAAAACATTCCCCGGATACTCAAGAAAACAGCAAAGAATTGGTTCGTTGAAAAGATCGATGTAGCTGCGCTTGAAACCCTCAGATGTGAGAAAGAGTAATTAAGATATGCAGGATAAGCTTTGTGCAAAAGAGTTGTAGGCCTATAGGTAAGTTCCCTCGCTGACGTATCCCCTCCTGGACAGATATAATTGAACCCCCACAACCTGTTTTTGAAATGAAGTTTGCACTAACTCAAGCTACACAAAGATTTACATACAGTTAGAAATATAGAAGAACGGTGAGTTTAAAATACTAACATTGTGTTTATTTAATTTTCTCGATGATGATGTTATTATATAATTTAGTTGCTTTGCCGGATGTATTCGATGAGAGAATGGTATATGAGCAAATGACAAGTATAAAATATCATATACTGAGCTTTAGTTATGCTCAATTGAAAATGCCCTTAGGTCATCCCCAGTCTACCCACAAGGCAGCAAGTTTGTGTGTCTCTTCGTCTGGTCCCTCTCCCTTGGGGGGGGGGGGGGGGGTTTCTTCTTTTCTTGTAGACTTTTATTCTTTTCTCGTAGAATAAGGAATAGATTCTGATGCTGTCGAGGCGTTTAGTCATAGTACGTAATCACTGGTTTCTAATTGGTGTTTGCGCAAACTAGAAAAAAATGAAACGGTATGATAGAATCTCCAATGTGGAGCTCATTGACAAAACCAGACGAGTACCAGTAAACCTACAGGTGAAAAAGAAAAAAAAACGCTGGCGCTGGAAAGACATAAACAGAGAGAATACGATAAAAGTATAATTAGAACAACCTTTCTTCTGGAATCCACAGGGAAAATGAAACAGAAGAAGACCACGCACACGCACGCACGCACACGCACACACACACACACACACACACACACACACACACACACAAAACACACACACACACACACACACACACACACGCGCGCGGAAAAAGAAGAAGAAGAGAATTAGAAACATAAATGAATAATATCTGGAGGACATGCACAGAGCTGCACGGGATAGCTAAGGATATTGGGGCTTGGCGTGGCCAAAATGAGGGATAAACGGTAAAAGAATAAGAATCACTGGTTTGCGAAACAATCGCTATTGTAACGCATGTGTGGCAACGACTAGAAGACTAAGTTGGTAGAGACTTGTACTAGAGTGGTGTAGACCACGGGGAGGCGCGATAGACCCTGTCACAGGGCAATATATAAATTCATAAAATGCGGAGCCATTCGTGTGAGAAAAGTAACAGATACATTTCGAATAAGAACAGAGTGCCACAAGAATGCCTTTTGCCACATTTATTGATCCTGCTTAGACTGAATTATAAAGACAACAATAACTATACCAAAAATAGAATAAGTAGAGTCTAACAGAGCAGCCTGATGATAGGTCATGTGTGTTTATAAATTACCCCGGAAATTATATATATATATATATATATATATATATATATATATATATATATATATATATATATATATATATATATATATATATATATATATATATATTACCATCTCACTCGATCACCAGAGTCGTGGATCAGCTCAGTGTTCTTGTTTCGACCATGCCACGTCGTCAAGCCATCCAGATATTTACTTCTCTGTCTTCCCCTTGTTCTCTTCCCCTCGATCTTGCCAATTGTCATCAAGTTCTCTAATTTATTAAAGGAGATGGCAAAATGCCAAGAAGAACAGAGCTGGTCATCTTAGTCCCTGCATGCACTTAGAAAGAGAGATGCACACAAAAGTAAGCTATTTCAAAAAACTGGTCAAGGTGGTCAAAAGTGAAAAATGGGCAGAGGTGTGTCAAAGAGTAAGCACAGACAAGTCAGTGAAATTGTTCTGGCGACTACATAAAAGCATGAGTGGCGTAGTCAAGAATAAGAACATTTCTGACTTCCAAGGTGCTGACCTCATCTGGCAGAGGACTGACGAGGACAAGGGCAAAGCCCTCTTTGAACGCTATCTAGAGCAGAGCAACCAGACAGACATGGGAGGCCGAAATCTGGCCAAGGAGGTCACCTCAGACAGGTGCAAGGCCCCGAACACTTCGGATGAAGACACAGTGACAGTGAAAAAAATCAAGGCTGTGATTCGACGATCAAAAAACAGCGCTCCAGGGCCTGATGGCATAAGATACGACGACATCAATAGGTGAACCGACAACGAGCTAGAGAAACTAGCAGACATGTACAACAACAGTATAGGGAGTGCTAGCATCAAGGAGATTGCATAAATAGACACACATCGTATTATTTGGCGCTCACAGAAGAAGAAGAAGAAGAAGGAAATAGACACTAGAAGACGCACTAGACAACATAAAATTTGAAAGATACAATAGTTACCAACCGGGATCGAACCTATCGCCTCCAAATGACGACGGCGCCTCGCTGCAGGAACAAGTGTACTTCGACGCACTAGTTGGTCGTGCAAATAATACTATGTGTTTATGTAATCGTCTTAGTGACCTCAACGGTTCTCCCCATTTATTTCTTGTGTTTACGTGTATAGCATCAAGGAGGAGTGGTTACACAGCCATCTGATTCCCTTGCCTAAGCCTGACAAAGACCACACAAAAATTCAGGGATATCGAATTATAACCATGCAGAATACAATAGGCAAGCTGCTGGAGAAGGTAATTGCCAGGAAAATATCAAGCCAGCTAGAGAGACAAGGTGTTTTCCCACCTACCCTGGGTGGTTACCGTCCAAAAAGAGAAACCTGGACCAATGCAGCAGTTTTTGCCAATGATGTCTATGAAGGTTTCCACTCAGGCATTGAAACCTTTGCTGCAGCGATTGATCTTGAGGACGCGTACAACAGAGTACCATTGGATTTTGTAATGCTTCAGCTTCTTGAAGTAAGTCCATTCCTCCTTAGTTGGATCGCTGCAGCCCTCTTCCAACGGAAAGTAGTTTTTAGATGTGGCAGTTGGACTTCGGAACCAACAACAATATATCCTGGCCTACCACAGGGATCACCATTATCTCCGGTACTGTTCAACGCCTACACAGTGAGAATCACCAGTGAGCAGATCACAGGACCTGGCAGGACATTGTCATATGCCGATGATGTTTTAGTGTATCGTCAGGGTAAGGATAGAGAGCAGGTTGCTGTGGAACTACAAACCGAACTCAATCGCATAAGTACTTGGTGTGATGAAGCTGGGGCAATGGTCAACCCAACAAAGGCAACAGTGACTTGGTTCTCGTTGAATAATCATATTGTCAACACTCCAACACCAACTGTAAAGCTGTGTTCAGAGACGGTGGAAAGAACGCAGGCAATGAATTACCTGGGGATACGTTTTGATCGAAGCCTTGCTTATAACGAGCACATAGACTAGGCGATAACAAAGGCCAAGCGGGGTTTAGCTGCGATGCGGGTGATGGCGGCAGCAAACTGTGAGCAGCGCCATCTATGTCTTCTGTACCAGGGGCTGGTTCTGTTTTTGAGTATGCAATGGCGATTCTGACTCTCAGCCGTAAGCAGATAGAAAGGATGGAAAGGATACAGAATGAAGCTATGCGCATTATTCTTGGATGTACAAGAGATACAGCATGCAGGGCGATGCGCTACCTTCTTGATTTTCCAACCATTGAAGAGAGAATACAAGTTTGCAGAGCACGCGCCTACCTCAGAGTTAACGCAAACACACAACATCCACTGCATAGTGAAATTATGAAGGTGAAGGGCAGTAGGTTAAAAAGAGGACGGTCGTGGCTGGGTCAAGCCGAAGACATTCTTCAACAGGTGTGTTCACTTGAGGACTTAGAACCTGGCGAGGAGTGGGTACAAGTGCCAACATATTTCTGCACATTCCTTTTCAGTTTGCATCCAACTAGATAGAAAATGCAGACAAAAATCCTGGCTTGCTGTGGAGGCTGAAGTACAAGCGTTGATTTCGAGAATTCGCTAGACGGTGATGCGGTCATCTACACAGATGGGTCGGTCGTCCGACATGTGAGAAGCTCATGGGCCTTTACGGTTCGGGCCGGAGGGAGAATTGTGAAGGAGGACTGGTGCTTTCACTGAAACCACAAGTAGCCTGACTATGGAAGTCATGGCAGTAAGTAAAGCAATAACATGGCTCGAGACACAGACATTCACTAGGGCATGTTTCCTTAGCGACTCAATGAACATGATCAAGAGGATAGAGGAGGGGTCGATCCGAAGAGAATGGTTGCTGCCTCTGGAGCGGTCTCGGCTGGCAAAGATTAGTTTCATCTTCGTGCCAGGGCATGTGGGAGTACAAGGAAATGAGCGGGCTGACAAGCTCGCAGGTGAGGCTACTGTGGAGGGCGGACGCGCCATGGACCAGGCCGACATTCTGAATGCTCTACGAGAAGTAAGACTTTTGCGTGAACCAAGTGATGACTGTGAATCTACAACCATGGCCAGACTGCGAGAATAGCAAATTAAAAGAGGGGTGGCCAAACAAGAATACTACGCAGGAAGCCAAAGAAGATTGATAAACCAACACAGAACTGGCGTCGTTAGCCGCTACACGCTGCGGGATTTGCTGAGGAGGGGATCCGAGCACTTATGGACTGAATGTTTCGATGTGCAATGAGGATGATCTGTCGACTGACTAACTAACTAACTAATTTATTTCTTTATATAGCATGTCCAAATAATTTTGACGTCTGCGTCTAATTTCTCTTAATAGCTTATGTCATATGTCGGGGTGCCCCACCAGCTAGATGAAAGTATTTATTCACTGGCGAGCAACCCTAAATAGTCAGAAACTGACTAGGGACAAAATCTATATGGCTGAACTACAGATTAAGCCCTGAATATCCAACGTACAGCTCTAAGTGGCTCGTTACAAAATTGAAATGAACTGAGCTGAATATTCGCCAAGGACTAGGAAAGAGAAGGTTAGCTAGGGTAGATTTTTAAGTCTGAATTAAAGTTTAAAGACAACTATCCTAGTACAGGTTTTTCTCCCCTGACTGCTCCTTTCCTTGGTGTGTAAGTGAACCCCCACCAATGTACACAACAACACGTATGCACAATTGAAAAAATATAATGACAGAACTATGAGTTACAATACTACAACATTTATTTGCTAATCATAACAATAGACATAGGATGATTGTCAATATGAGGATGATGAAATCATATACATATTGATATTGATGACAAACATTACGTAACTTTACTTGTTACTCGATCTATCTGGATCTGTGGTCCAGATCCCCACTCTCCAGTAGACTCAAAAAGAAAACAGCTTGCCGGTATTCTGACGATCCTGTCAGTCTTGACACTCCTAGTCAGTAGTCTCTAGTCTTGAGATCTATAACATAGGTGCTCCTTGTGAGAGCTTGAAAGAAAGTCAAGAATGTGTTATATCGAGTTCTACATCAGCGCAATCTTAATACATATCATAACACACACATATACAATGACCAGTCTGGCCAAGTTTATCTTCCAGCTCTACTGTGTTCACCATCCTCCTTCTCCCTACTGTCTTTAGTCTGGGACGGGCTTTTCAATTGTCTCACACGCCTGTAATAATTACATTTCTGCCGCCCCATGTCCATGTCGCTAATACAGAAATTCTGTGTCGTACAGCCGCTCGGTCCAAACTTAGTTTAGCAGCTCACAGGGTCGGTAATGGTATTATAACAATGCCTGATCATCCGGGCTTACAAGCCGTGACCAGTAGCTGTGCCAGGTTTCCATGCATTACCGTGGACGCACACCCACAATAACTGAGAATGTTTAGCACCATATACCCATAACACTTGTGGGTAATGTCTGTACCATTACACCTCTGCTAACAATGCAATCGATGGTTAGTGTGCCAATGCGCACACCATAATATAACACTTCATATTGGTAGGCTTGCATATGACAAATCAATATACCAAACATGAAATACCCGTAAAACATTAATTAAAACTAGACATATTATGATACTTTAACATAATAGCATAATGCACTAGTTAGTTTATGAATTACACATACATACGTCCAAACATATCCGTAAACATTATATTACTTCAAGATGGACATCTAATGATACTCAACATAATAGCATCAGGCATTAGTAATGAGTACTAATATTGTATAGCTACAAATGAGATATACAACAAGTCTTAATTGAAGTTACCACTTAGTTACTGCTGTTGTAATAGTCAGTTGACTATATTCTGTATAACAAATGCACATACCAACAGGCAACTATGATCGTGTACCAAGAAATGACAAGCATCTACCAAGCCACCTAAAAGTATACTTAGACAATGATATGCCTTTCACAAGTTTCTACTTCTCAGAAGAGTAATACATGAAGCACAATGATATTGAACACAGAACTTAGAAAGAACACCAAGTAACTACGCCAAAGATAGTTCTTGAAATAACCTAGATCAATATAGACTGAAAATAAGTAACTAAGAAATAATTTT
>JACEFZ010017718.1:0-26622 GCA_014155875.1 Cepaea nemoralis
CCAAAAAATTTTAAAAGAAACATCTCGACCGAAGTAGGAAAATACGTGATTCAATGTATACAAACGTTGGGTAAATACAGAAAGTTGTCGACCAAACTGATAAAAATCTCCGCCAAACTTATGAAATGTAGGGACATTTGTTAACCAAAAGGGGAAAATTTCAGCCAAATACAGAAATAGCTCCACCAAACTTATGAAAAGTAGGAACATTTGTTAACCAAATAGGCAAAATATTGGTCAGATACACAAATATCTCAATCAAACTTATAAAAGTAGTAAAAAAGGCTAGTCAAACTAATAAAAATGGTGGCCAAATACATAAATATCTCTACCAAACTTACAAAAAGTAGGAAAATTGTAAGTCAAATGTAAAAAAAAAAACAATAAAAAATAAATATGGGGTAAATAGAAATCATATTAACCAAATAGGAAAAATGTCACTCAAACTTATAAATAACACGTCCAAACTTATAAAAAGTAGAAAAATGTGTTAGCCGAATGGTGAAAATATTGCTCAAATTAAGAAACATCTCGACCGAAGTAGGAAAATACGTGATTCAATGTATACAAACGTTGGGTAAATACAGAAAGATGTCGACCAAACTGATAAAAATCTCTGCCAAACTTATGAAATGTAGGAACATTTGTTAACCAAAAGGGAAAATGTCGGCCAAATACAGAAATATCTCCCCCAAACTTATGAAAAGTAGGAACAGTTGTTAACCAAATAGGCAAAATATTGGTCAGATACACAAATATCTCAATCAAACTTATAAAAAGTAGGAAAAAAGGCTAGTCAAACTAATAAAAATGGTGGCCAAATACATAAATATCTCAACCAAACTTATAAAAAGTAGGAAAACAATATTAGCCAGCTCAACTAAAAGGCTGACCAAACTTATAAATATATCATCCAAACTGACCAAAGTAATAAACATATCGGGTAAATATAGAAATATGTCGACGAAACTTTTACAAATCTCCGGTAAATTTATGAAAAATAGGAAATTTTGTTAACTAAATGTGAAAAAAATATCGATCAAACTTATAAAAAGCTCTGCCAAACTTATGAAAAGTAGGAAACTTTGTTAACCAACACGAAGAAAATTATTAACCAAAGATAGAAAAATATCAACCTAAATAGGAAAATTTGTTAACCAAATGGGAAAAATATTGACCAAGTAAACACATATTTCAACCAAACTTATAAATATGTCATCCAAATTTACAAAAAAAATAGGAAAATTTGTCGACCAAGTAAGAAAATATATTACCAAAACTGGAACAGATACTAATCAAAGTGAGAAAAATACCAACCAAACTAAGAAATATGTATGGTAAAGTAAGAAAAAAGTTGGCCAAAGTAATAAATACGCTAGCCAAGTGAAGAAATATTAACCAAGAGGAGAAAAAATTATAGCAAATCAGTATGGTCAGTATGGCGTATACTTTTGGTTAATTTGGTTTATAGCTAACAACTTTTCCTACTATTTACAAGGTTGGATGAGCTAATTATAAGTTTGGTCAGCCTGTTATTTGATTTGGATAACATTTTATCATAGTCTTTATAAGTTTCAATGAAATATTTATAAGTTTGTCTATCGTTCTGCCTATTGTATTACTTCGGTCGACATATTTCTTGATTTTACTAGTATATTTTCTTACGTGTTATAAGTTCGGATGAGATATTTCTATCTTTGACCACCCTTTTCTATCATTGTTTCCTATTTTTTATAAGCTTCTTTGAAATTTTTTCGTTACTTGACCCGTAGTTTTCATCTCTAGTTAACACATTTTCCTATTTGGTCGATATATTTATAAGTTTGTTTGAGATATTTCTTGACTTGCCCATCAACATGTAACACCCGCTCATCCCATGACACCCATATGCACCGTCAACAATAAAACCAACAAGTGAACGCAATTATAATACATATAATTGTTTATTTTACAGTATTTCCAGTAAATTTTACAAACATAAAAATAAACATAATATCAGTATAAAAATGGATGGTGTAATATGGGATGTTATACATAGTATGCTCATATACACACAGTGTACAATGGTGTCGAACGTTGGTCATAAACCTGTGGTTATTTATTAAACGAGACAGAATTCTGGGATATGATAGAGATAAAAACTTATAGCTGGAATCGTCTCTGTAGTGTATTTGGTATTTGGACGTTGTTGCATAGCGTATGTAAGAATGTCGTGTTTGTGTACTGTTTTGATAAAATTGTCAAAGTTTTGTCTGTTTCGAATTAGTTGTGGAATTTCTAAGACAGAAGCGTTATTGAAAGATGCATGGTAGAACCGAAGAGCTTGTGTTTCGATGTGCTTAAGGACTACATGATAACTAAAGTTGATTTTGAATAATCTTTTTTGAGTGTTAAAGATCTTGTACAAGGTCTCTGTCCAGTCTTTAGGGTGTTGTGTCTGTGGACTAATAAAAAAATGTATAGACAGACATATATGTGTTGATCTTGTTATGTGTCTTGAAACTACTCCAGTTGTCGTTGTATACTTGTCTAACATCATCTGGTAGCGTGTGTAGAGAACCCGCTTCATCCTCGGGTTGTGTGTTGGTAGCTGGATAGGCGTTTTCGTTTTGTTTAGTGTTCTTCTTCTTCCTGCTTGTCACATCACTATTGGTAGCCGCTGGTCTCTTACGCACTGTTGGTGAAAAAGGTGTTGACGTTTCTGTTGGTATTACACTGGATGATGATCCTGGTGTTGTGTGTTCTTTTGTAATGTGACGTTGTAGATTGTCTTTCCTGTTAAATTGATGATCACAAGTTTGACACGAATATACACGGGTCTTTGTACTGTGACTGTTACGAATATGGCGAAGCAGACTGCGCTTTTCAGTGAAGCCTTTTCCACAAGTTGCACATAATACGTGTTTCTCAGATGATTGCCGAGTAGCCATCTTTTTAGGCACGTTCGCTAGCGAATTGATAATTAGATAATCGACACTCGACTTGAAACCTGTTCACACTGAGCCTCTGTATATGGTGTTGAATATAATTAGTTTATAACTTGCACTAATGGTAGATAACTCGACGTTGACTAGTTTAGGATTCCAAATATCCAAACAACAAGATGTAATGTTCACTAGTTTAGTATGCGGTATCAAATCCGAACAAGTTGTGCCGGTCTTTGATTCAATCGGTGATGAAATCTTTGCAGCTGCCGTTGTAAACTAAGGCAGAATAATGCTATTGCTTACACTTGGGGTGGGTCTGGGTAAAAAAACTGGTTGATAAATCTTACAAGTCAGCTTGAATAGCCAAAAACTGGGAGACAGATCCACTAAATCGGTATGTCCGTATATGGTTGATAGTCCGTGGATACTGAGACAAACAGGTGCCTGTCAAACTTTCCACACTTGAAGGCAAATAGCAGTTGACTAACCACAAAACTGAAGACTCGATCGTTCGTCGTTCTTGTGTAAAACACAAAGTGAGTGAGAGATGGTGAGTTGGTATTATATTACATAAAGTAAACCCCGCCCACAGTATAGTTGCCAACCAATCAGTGTTTGTCTAACATAAGATGTGGATCAATTCTAAGACCAACACCGTGATTGGTTGTAAGCCACACATCGGTTTGTGTGTTTTACAAGTCAAGCTGCCGCCGCAAGCCACAAGCAGACTCATCTCAAAGGCCGGCGGCCTGCACATATTTTGGCCGTAATATAGAACAGATAGCAGCCATGTTTTTTAATTGTTATGGTCTTACACCACCATCAGGTTCGATCTGATTCAAGTCCGACACCTACGCCGACATGTAGGGTCATCTTTACTTTTTTAATTTATTTTTTCTTCTTCAAGGATTTCCTTTAACGATCTGAAAGTGTATGATGCTAGTGTTCGGGGGCACTTATCTACCAGCTTTCACCACTCACCAACCCCTTAACAACGAATATCACTAAGCCGCCCTCTTTACTTTTTTAAGGTTTTCCTTTATACTATGTAATGGTAGTGCATAAACCACTACAGGTCTCTACAGATCACTAATAACCGCAATAGGAAAACTGGAGCTATTGGCATTACAGCGTAAATTGCGCGACAGGCAATCTCTCCCGCATTGATCGACACACGATTCACTTGAGTTTTCCTTTGTTAACATATAATTAATAGTACCAACTGTCGCCAGCACAACTAATTCATAATACACATTATTTCTTTTACTATAAACCTGCGGACAATACCGACTTTTTGGTCACGGATGTTGTAAACCAACCTTTAACAAAGATAGGAAACACGTGACACCAATGTTACTTTAATAGATTCCCCACACAGCTGGATTCGCTTCTCTGGTGCCTATGTTGGGTATAGTTATCAACCAGCCGCGTTATTCGAATCGTCAATGACGCCACCTAGCTCCGTTACATACTCGACCACTGCCACACTACGCCACCACACAGTAGGTTTCGAACCTTTCAAGCGCTATGGCAGCAACTAGACACCACTGTTATACGTTTACGGCTTAGTATACACTTAAAAAGAGCCGCCTAGGGTGGACATCCTTATCGAACCGCGGCGTGAATCGACTCTCAAACGATGCCTACGGCACCACCTATCCCCGTTACACACTCGACCACTGCCACACTACCCCACCACACAGTGAGATCCGAACCTGTTGCATGGTAGGGCACCCAAGAGACACCCAAGTTACACATTGGTGATATCCCACTATGACAAACTACACACCCCCTATGACAACTAGGTACACCCATACGTGATAAAGTGGTAACCTTACCAACGAAAAAGCATTGAGATTCGAACTCAACGCCGCCAAATGAGGGGGGTCTATGGTACCAACTTAACCTATTATACACCCCAGTTACACATTGGCGATACCCCGACACACTCTATCGAATTGGTTATCGCACCATCTGCAATGCGACTGTGGTACCAACTAACCCCGTGTCTCAATTCATTTATCATTGTTTACATATACCGATGATCTGATTAAAAACGCCACCTATCGCCGACAGGTGTAATTTACAAACCACATTATTTCTGGTACGGACAATATCGACTTTTTTGCTGACAGTTGTTCGCCGATCTTAACAAAGATACGAATACATCAACCCGTAACAGCCGGCGCAAACCAATCGATTATGCATAAATTATGTTCCCCCACTCCCTTTCTTTGAGCTTACTATTTTATTCCGGCACCTCCCCGCACCTCCTTCTATTTTCTTTGTCATCCCTCACAAAACCGCCCTCAAAACTACGGATAGAGACCCTCTCCTACTACTTACAATGTCTTTGATGTCGTAAATCTATTTTCATCCCGGGTGTCCTCTTGCTCTCGTAGCGGATCGACTTTGATATAGGGTTAGTGCTGGTAGTTGATGGTGTTGCATTCTAATGAGATGGCCAACCCATTTGATCTTGTCTTTCAATATATGTTCGTCCGTCATGAATGACGAGGACCATTCATTCATTGCATCTTTTGATTTGATGAAGAACGAATGACTTGCGCTTTAGTTTGGATTATAGCGAGGTAGTGGTCGCGCAACTCCATCGACCTCACTCTCTCGTCTGCGTCCATCTGGTTCCCGTGGCGAGCATGGCAAGACGACTGGAGACGGACGCAGATGCAGTGGATGTTAGGCTGCCACAGGCCAGTTATCATTGTATATATTGGCTCTCAACAACAAATGGTAGCCTAGAGCCTTGTGCAAACGGCCTTTCCGTCAATTCCTTTAATTTTCAGTTTTAAGACTGATTGTACAATGTATTTCATGCTGTCAATCCAATTTCTTCTCGGACGTTCTCTTGCTCTCAAAGCGGATCGTCTTTGATGCAGGGCCAGTGCTGACAGTTGACGGTGCTGCAATCTAACGAGATAGCCAAACAATTTGATCTTCCGTCTTTAATATTTGTGGAACAACTATCTGCCTGATAACATCGTTTCTTATTGGATCTCGGATAGTTAAGTTGGCAGCTCTCCTCAAGCACCTCATCTCGCAGGTGTTGGTTTTTCGCAAATGTGATTTAGATAATGTCCAGTTTTGACATTGGTAGCAGAGGAATGGTGTAAATATGCTATTATTTATTATCTGACACTTTGCAAACATGCATAAGGCATAAAGGTGTAAAATAAGGCGTATTGCCTCAAAAGTTATTTTCTAGTGGGTCTTAGTACAATTTATTTCTGGTATTTTGAGAGCGGTTATTTCTTGTTGAATGTATAGACATAGTTGTATTAGTTGGTTCTGAGGTGTTGGTATTGTGATGATTGGTGTTAATATCATTAATCTGTCTTGTCCTTTGTGTTGTAGTATTGCTTTTGCGTTCTTTTGCAAGATGGAAAAACATACTGACCAAATAAAAGATGTCAATTGCAACGAGAAAAAGAGTGTTGAAGTGCTACAGTTGCATGAATGTCATGTTCCAGGTTTGGTATTGGTAGCATAGAGTTATTAGGACAAGTGTGTTATAGAGTGTTTTCTTAGTAACTACTGATACATGTTTGTTCTTTAGTATTTGTGTCATTTGTCCAGTGAGTTGGTTTGTCTTATTGCATCTAGTTTCGATCTCGTCTTCTGATTTGCCATTTGATGATATTATACTTCCTACGTAAATGAAGCTCTTTACTTGTTTCAGGGGGTGTTGTTTTGCATGAATCTTTGTTGTTTTTTCTTCTTTGGTTGCCAGGAGTTTAGTAGAGTTGAGTTAAGAACCCACATCACTGCACTCAGGACATTCCCATATGTGCTCCGTCCCCTCATTCAACAGCCAGCAAAAAGTCATACTACTAATCGTTCCCACCGCTATCTGATTTAAAGTTTCCTGGTCTTCCCTCTCAGTTTTGAGATTCTTCCAGAACTCCAACCGATCCCCCGCAATCTCATTCTTTCCACATACGGGTTGTCAATCTGTTCCCCCCACCTTCTCTTCGTGACCCACAAAAGCATGACCACCTCTCCATTGTTCCATAAGAAATCTACCACCATGAGGTGCATTCCCTGCCAGCCTATCAGCCTGTTCATTCCCCTGCACCCCAGCATGGCCAGGGCAAAATTTCCATACAATTCTCACAATCTGTGACCTCTGAAGCGACGATAGCCTTTCCAAACGAAACAATCCTTTCTCCACCTTACTAAGCATACTCTGTGAATCCGTAATGAATACGATATGTGTTGTAGTAGTCTCCTCTAACCAACGGAATGCCGCTGTTACTGCTTCCACCTCCATTCTCATGCTGGAGGTCGTAGTCTCATATGCCAGAGTCTCCTTTTTCAAGACTCGTCCATTAGCCTTTGCAATAAAACCCCAACCACTATGTCTGTTTCTCACCACTGACCCATCGGTGTAGATGACTATGTCACCTTGATGCGTGTTACTCTGGACCAGTTGTTGCACTTTAAACTCAGTGCGGCCCGCTGCTCATTCTCTGCACTCACGTACCTATTACATTTTGCCAGTCCGTCATGTCTTCTGGAACTTCAACCCACTCTTTTTCACGATTGATGGTCTCCAGATCACACACCTGACGTATAGATATTTCTGCCTGTGCCATCCAGGACCTGCCTCGTCTTAGTCTATGACCCTTGACCATATCCATGGCTTCATGCAGGGGGTGATCCCTATCTGCAGCAACTCTCAGGTACCATTTGCCAGGACTGAAAGGTCAATACCATTTTTAACACACTAATGTTTAAGGGGCCAGTCTCCCTGGCCGAGGTATTAAACGACTTTCTGTGTAATCCATTTATCCACATAGGGTAACACAGCGTGTGAGAATTGGAAGCGATTCTCGCCACGTTGGTAACTTAGGGGATAAGTGAGCTGGCCGCTCAGAAAGCAACGGCAAACTACTGAGCGTAATCTTGCCAAGAAATCAATGACAGCGGTAAAATGCTGGTGGTGACAGCGATGTCCTGTAAAGGATATGCAAAAGAAAAAATGTTTAAGGGGGCCCACTTCATTCGGGGTTCATGGTGCTAACTTTCCTTTGGACAGATAACACTATGGCCAGACCGCCACTCAACACAGCTATTCATTTTGAAGGTTACGAAGCATGGAATGGAGCCAGTGACAAGTGAGGTAATGTCAAACCATTTCAGTGCTGAGGTTCCCTTTGATCTTGCAATGAGAAAAGAAGCATTAAAAATATCCTGACGACTATACAGATAAACGGTATACGCCACAGGGGCAAACCAAAATAAATAAATACTGGATGACTTAAGGTGGAGGCATAGAGGAATGGCATCAAAATAATTGACCCTGATAACCTAGAACTAAGATCTGCAAAGATAACAGCAACACCATTTGGCAGAACTTATGATGATGATGCTATTGTTGAGTGGCGGTGGTGATTTCCATTCTCATAATATAGGTGGAATAATGTGTTATACTATACCATAGGTGGAATAATGTGTTATTAAATATATTTGTTAATCAGTCAGAAATTACTCCACCTCTGTAATATTTCAAGAGTACACGTATAAATACAGTATTAGCAGTTCAGCAATGTCGAAAGAGCAGCACCTTTATTGATGCCACAGAAAATAAGAATTGAAAGTGATATAGAATAATAGAGAATAGTTGATGTTCTAGCTCCAGAGAGTGGCACAAGTTAGTCTTATTCCATGTGACTGTACAATGTCTTTGATGTTGTCAATCCATGTTCTTCTTGGGCGTCCTCTTGCTCTCTTATACAACACTCTTTAATGTAGCATTAGTGCTGGTAGTTGATGGTGCCAAAGAAGGTTCTCCTGATAGCGAGGGACACTGATAATAGGGAAAGATAACCTTTATGTAAAATCAGTACAGTGCACTCTCTTGTAGTAGCAACTACTAGTAGTAGAAAGATAGGGGCAAAATAAAGAGAGAAGAAGCTGGACAGTTTGATATCATGAAATGGAGGAAAATCAGTATCAGAAATGATTGGCAGTACATGAGACAGAAGGCTGTGGACAGTCATGATTACCAACACCACACGGCATGGGCTATAAGAAGAAATGGCTACAATGGCTATGCTGGCTGACTTTGCCATACAATCCTCTAAAGAAACGAATATGAAGATGTAGTCTTCAATATGTTAAAATTCGTATTTGCATTAGCAAACTTTTAAACATGCAAATAAAAACACACTTGAAACATCTGTGACATGCTCTCAGTAAGATGGCTTTAACATCTTCAGCAGCATATATACTCTTTGACTAATGTTTACACTTATATATTTCAATAAAACAATATTAAAAGAAACAGATGAATAACACATGAGTGACATCAAACATTTATTTCCAACAAAAACAATTACACTTAACAGATACAGGATGTCCCAGACACTGCCATAGAGTTATGAAATATTAGGCCTTCACATAGTCACAGCATAATGAGGTCGGGTGTCCGGTTCCCAATCTGACCTTCCGGACAATTTCTGGAAATTTCTTAAAATTATCCAGCACCAAGTTTATGAGGCTGGGTCGACTCCAGGGTTGTATTGGTCAGAAAAAAAAATCCTGCAAGTGCTCAGGATGGAATCTTTACCAATATCTTGGGTATACTGAGATGGAATCTTGACTAATATCTTGGGTATAGTAAGGATGGAATCTTGACCAATACCTTGGGTATACTGAGGTTGAAATCTTGACCAATATCTTGGGTATACTGAGGATGGAATCTTGACCAATATCTTGGGTATACTGAGGATGGAATCTTGATCAATATCTTGGGTATACTGAGGTTGGAATCTTGACCAATGTCTTGGGTATACTAAGGATGGAATCTTGACCAATATCTTGGGTGTACTTAGGATAGAATCTTCAGCAATATCTTGGGCATACTGAGGATGGAATCTTGACCAATATCTTGGGAATACTGAGGATAGAATCTTGAGCAATGTCTTGTGTATACTGAGGATGAAATCTTGACCAATACCTTAGGGAAAAAGTGCACTAACTACTGTGCCACTGTAGCTAAATTACACTTAAACTTAACTGATTCAGTGCCAAGCAAAATGTATGGTTGGACTAAACCTGGTCCACAATCAAATGAACAAGCATTATAATGTAAAGTTCCATTCCCTGAGCACTGAAATTAAGATACCATGAAACAAAACTAGTAATGACCCTATTATGGCGATATAGTATGGATATATTCTGTCCAAACCGGAGGTCATATTTGACGATATTTTATCTTTCATCACTGAACCAGTTAAATCATATGCAGTTCAAATATCTATTGAATTATGATTTCGGCACTAGGACCACTGCTGGTGATGCAGGAAGATTTTAGAAGGCCTGAAAGCTTAGAGTGAATTGTGGTGCAGAAGCTACCACACTTGCCTGCTAGCCTGGACTTGATAAGTTTGAATCCCTATCGAGATTAATTTAAAAAATTAATTTGACTTGACGCAGCCTAAATGGGTATGAGGAAGTGTCCTGGAAAGTAAAGGAAGCCAACTGACCACATGACCACTCACATGTCAGGTGATCTATAAATACATACAGCTAGCACCATGTACCTAATAGCTCAAGGCATGAGCCAGAGTCCGATACATTTACTAGGTCAAGGGCAGTTATTAGCCCTGCATACAGCATGGTGACTGCTTCAGACAGTGGTATTTATTTCCTCAAACATGATCACAATGTTGCTAGGATACACAAGCAATGATATTGCATGCTACGGCAGTCGTACAGTACACACCAGCAATGGTATAACAATAACCGGTATTGGTATAGTATACACCAGTAGTGTTGCAGGATATACTAGCAATGGTATATTATACATATGCAATGGTATAGCAATGACCAGCAATGGTCTATTATAACCAGCAGTAGTATAGCAATCACCAGCAGTAGTGCAGTATGCACCAGCAATGGTATAGTACACACCAGCAATTGTATAGCATACACCAGCAATGGTATAGTACACACCAGCAATTTCATAGCATACACCAGCAATGGTATAGTACACACCAGCAATTGTATAGCATACACCAGCAATGGTATAGTACACACCAGCAATTTTATAGCATACACGAGCAATGGTATAGAACACACCAGCAATGGTATAGTACACACCAGCAATTGTATAGCATACACCAGCGATGGCTTAGCAACAACCAACAATGGCATAGTATACCCCAGCAATGGTACTGTATATACCAGCAGCAAGGGTGGCACACCAACAATGGTATAGTATAGGTCAGAGATGGCATACAATAAACCAGCAATGAAATACAATACACTAGTAATGGTATACTATAGACCAACAATGGTATACTAAATAACAACAATGGTATATAATACACCAGCAAATAGCCTAGTATAGATAAGCAGTGGTATACTATACATCAACAATGATATACTTTACATCAGCAATAGTTATACATACATGTCTGTCTTCCTTTGCTTCTCTTGCTTAGAATTCTCCCACTTCAGGCTAGCTTGCCTATTGCTCCTTGTCACCGCCTCACCTTTATCAATATTAATTAAAGGGCTGCAACTCCCGCCCAAGGGATAGAAGTGAGTCACTCGAGGCCCGAGTAATCTAGAGCCTTCTCGAAGGACTGGTCATTGAGTCCATGGTTCCGTGGACACTGATGTGGCCCGCCTATTGCGGGGTCCACGAGGAACTCGGACAGAGTTACCACCCGTGTCGGAATGGGACACGTGTGGACCGGGAGAGGACAGACGGACTTGAGAGAGACAACAGGGCCTGCCTTAGAGGGACTCAATAGATATCAATAGATATATATATACATAGGCTAGATAGTTTGCTAGAATGTTTACAATGATTATGTGTGATGATGTTCACTATCTGTGATATGCATACAGCGCGGGATTATTAACCCACTGCGCCAACGCACTATTTATTGAAATACAATAAATGTTGAATAGTATATTTAACGGAGTTATTGTTGCCTGTGTGAACCCGAGCTCAGATATCTAGACACGAGTAAGATGATGACAGGCTTTTTGGGGGCTAGTTCTCCGGTTTTGACATAAAATCTAATGTTACAGAGCTATTGATTGCCATGTAAAATCACCAAATTAATTATATCAAATTGATTTTTTACCACAAATTGTTAACTTTACAAGTTTAAAATATTAGTAGCTATCTAGCGATAAAATAGAATTAATCTGAGTCCCTCAGCAGTGTCTCAGCAGTGCCTCAGCAGTGTGTCCTTCATTATTGTGATTACTATAAACTATTTTTGACATGACTGTGACATTTTTTTGACTGTTACTAATGTTTTCTCACTCTACGAGCAGATTGTTCCGCGAATAGTGGCGCATGCAACCTATGTAACCTTTCCAACAGTGGCGAGAGTACAAGACAACATCGGCGAGTTCTGGGATTGAAAGCTAAGTTTCATATCATACCCATTGCAACTCTAAGCTGTACTTCTCACCATCCATCAATGTATCATTTTGCTTTGCATTGATTTGTTTGTATATTCATGACCTTGTAACCAACATAACCTTGCATTTGGATTTACAAATTTAATAATTAAGGGAGATAACTAAATTTTCTACTCCCCAACATTTTTTCTAAGGGATTTAACTTTATAAACAGTACCAACAAGTAAAACACAAGATGTCTAGCTTAGATAAATGCATTGAGCAAGGAATCAAATTAGGTTATAAAGAAGAGAAACTGTCAGAATGGGCACAGAAAACGCACGCAGAAAACATTGCCCGTGAAGAAAGAGCGATAGAACGAGAAGAAAAACAAAGGCAAGCGCAGGCAGAAGAAAAGAAGAGGCAAATTGAAGCAGATGAGAAAAAGATGCAGATGCAAGCACAAGAGAAACAGATGGAGCTTGAGGCGGCGGCCAAACTAGCCCAATTGAATGCCGATACACAAATAAAACTAAAGCAGATGGAGATTGATTCAACTGTAGAAATATCTGTGAATAAACTAAGAAGCAAATAGCAGGAACAAAAATATAACAAGTATAAAGGCCTCGTGAAGGCATTCTGCTCAGGAGATTCCATCAGTGCATACCTGGAAAATTTTGAGTGTTTAATGTCCTACCATAAGATCATAAAATCAGATTGGGCATTTATTTTAATGAGAAACTTAGCTCTGGAACCGTTAAAAGTAATAGAGACAGTGCCACAAGAAATGCGAAAAGACTATGACTATTTGAAGCAACGCATTCTCCAACATTTTTCTTTAGATACTGCAGGTTACCAACAACAGTTTGCCAAATTATCTCCACAACCAAATCAAACCTTTATAGATTATGTCAGTACAGTCCAAGATGTGTGTACAAAGTGGATTAACTCGGCTAAAACTAACAACAGCCATGACAAACTAAAAGAGCTCATTATTATAGAGAAAATAGTTAGTACCATCCCTACACCTTTTGCTAAGTTCTTAAAACAAATGGACTGTAAAAGTATCCAGGAAATCGAGTCCAAGGGGAATGCATTTTTCACAGCAAACAGAGACATTTTTCATCTAAACATAAGTCAAAACGATACAGCAGCAGCAGTAGTAAACACCAGATACTCTAAACAATCAGAAAGTAAGTTTAAGCCACGCTCAAATGTCAGTAAGCCAGTGAAATGCCAATATTGTAGTTTGAATCACGACCCATACTCGATGTGCGATAAATCGCCGAACTATCCTCACCACCTCAAAATGATGGTGGAGAAGCAGAAGACTAAGCGCAATGCTTACCAGAGAGCGGTCAAATGTTTTTTTTTGCAGGAGTTTTGGCCACTATAGTCGCTTCTGTGATGGCCGAAAGTTATTGAAACAGGCCAATGCTGCACTAGTGGAAACGTCGTGAGACGAAGAGATTGAATCACTGAATGATTGTGATAATCAAAACGAGAATGTAAGTGAGCTTGGAAATGCTGTACAAATTATTGACACCATTACAGACAGTAAGTGTAACACCTGTACGAAGTTCCAACTTGACACAACATTACTATGTGGCCACACTATCCCTATTTCAAATGAAACAGCCAACGCTGCTTTGTCATCTACAGGCAAGCTAGTTTTTTCAACCGGGTTTGTAAATAACAAAAAGTGCACATTAATTCGGGATTCCGGCGCAACGCTCTGTGGGATTATGAAAACATTAATAGACACTAAAGACTACACAGACAAACATGTGACTTGTCGCACATTCTCAGGCACTATAGAGAAATACCCCCTTGCTCTTGTCGAAATTCGAACACCGTTCATATCAGGACAAGTATTGTGCGCTGTCCTCGAAAATCCAGTCGCTGATATTATACTTGGGAACCTGCCCAACATAAAACCATGCTCTGAAAAGGAAATCAGAGATTGGGAGCATAAAAACGGTATCCACCACCCAAACAGCGATGCTACAGAGAAACACCATTCATGCTTGTCTCAATCTGCCAAAAGACCAAGGGAGACAACCACTGAGGTAATTCAGAAAGAATTCACCGAGGTGTACAATGCAGGGGCGGTCGAATCTGTCAGTGATACGACCAAATTAAAACCTCGAATTGAGGATGCTACCGATCTACCAAGTACCAAGCCTGTAGATGTGCAACAACACACACATCACACAAATGCAATAACACGACAGACAACCCATAAAACCAACACCGACCAACTGCAAGAATCACTAGAAATTATAGCACCAAACACTACCAACACTAATTTTGGAGATGAACAGAAAGCAGATCCTACACTTTCACCATATTTTAAGTTAGTAGGACTTAAACCAAAATTAACCAAGAACGCATCGTGGACATTTAGGCTACAGAACAATATCTTAACTAGATTTTACACAACAAATCAGACCACGATACAACTAGTAGTGTTACCACAAGCACATAGAGAGAAAGTACTAAAGATAGCCCATGACTCACCTTTCGGAGGTCATATGGGGTACGAAAAAACTAGGGCTAGAGTCCTGACCCAGTTTTATTGGCCAAAATTTTGCCAAGAGATTAAAACCTTTTGTAGATCATGTGATATATGTCAGAAACTGGTGAAAAAGGGAAAAACCCTACGGCAGAAGTCCAACCAACTACAACTGCCCCGAGGCCATTCCAGATCGTGGCAGTTGACCTAGTAGGTCCGCTTAATCACATTTCAAGTAAAGGGAACAGATATATTTTCACTCTTATTGATGTATGTACAAGATGGCCCGAAATGCTGCCATTAAAATCTGTCTCCTCTAAGGATGTGACGGACATATTATTAAATATTTTCTCCCGTTTTGGCTTCCCGGAGAAAATAATTTCTGATAGAGGAACCCAGTTCATATCGAATGCCACCCAATCAGTAACTAAGTTACTAGGCATCAAGCAATGTTTCACCAGTCCCTATCGACCGGCCGCAAATGGTATCTGCGAGAAACTAAACGGGGACCTGAAACATATGCTATCTAAAGTGACAGCTGAAAATCCAACCGATTGGGATATACTTCTCCCAACGGTGCTGTTCGCATATAGAGAAGTCCCGCAATCAAGCACAGGGTTCTCTCCCTTCGAATTGATGTACGGAGCGAACCCAAGAGGACCTCTCACTATTTACAAAGATATCATATCACAACCTGTAAATATCCAACTATCCATTTCTACCTATGATTTAGTCACAGACACCAGAGACAAAATCATACGTTCCTGTATACTGGCCAGAACATCACTACAGGAGAAAGGTTTTAGGTACAGGCAGTACGCCAACAGAGGTGCAAAAACCATTGTATTAAATCCAGGTCAGGATATTCTACTACTGCTACCTGACAAGAGAGATTTGCTATCAACCTCTTGGCAGGGACCTTTTAAAATTATTAGAAGAATTTCGGAAGTCGATTACGAAATCTCTTTAAATGGAAATTTGAAAATCTTCCATGTAAATATGTTGAAACCATACTATGCTAGACAGGACATTGAGACAAGTGAACAGACGCAGCTAACTGGTGACAGAGACGAAACGACAATTTCCCAACGGAATGACACCTCGACAAATGAAGCATCGTTAACGACAAACTCTCACGACGACAAAAACGACGAAGACATATGGACATTACCGACAATCTGTGATATCGACAACGACGACAAATTTGACGACATATTGACAACGATTGATCTCGACGACGACGACAATGACATTGAAGACAATTTACAAACAGTAGCATCTGTGATAAATCAGACAGACGTAGACAATACTGAAATCCCAGTACCTATTATGACTGACGACGGGAGTATAAATGACATACATATCTCTGACACTTTGACACAACAACAGCGACAAGACATTTTGACTCTCCTTGACGAGTATAAATCTATCTTTTCTAACAAACCTGGACGCACCGACAAGATAACACATTCCATTGTGCTGACTGATCTAACACCGGTCAAATGCAGACCATATTCTATTCCTCTTCATTACAGAGCAAATTTAGACAAAGAAATTTTAGATTTAGAGAAAAATGGAATAATCCAGAAATCGATGTCTCAATATTCTTCACCGATTGTCCTGGTGAAAAAGAAGGACCAGACAATCCGTTTGTGCATCAACTATAGAGTATTAAATACAAGAACCACAACGGATGCAGAGCCAATGAACAGTTGTGAAGATCTCATTTTAAATATGGCTCAATCATCCTTATTTTCCAAGACCGATTTAGCGAAAGGATATTGGCAAGTGCCACTACACCCTTCTTCGAGACATATAACAGCATTCGCAACACCCCTCGGTTTGTACGAATGGCTATATCTTCCATTTGGCCTCAAGAACGCACCGGCCACATTTGTTAGATTAACAAGATTGTTATTACACGGAATTAAAGATGTGGTAGCCTATATTGATGATATATGCATCCATTCTTCTAATATGACTTCTCACTTACTTACCCTCAAACAAGTCTTCAACCAAATCTCTCTTTTTGGACTTACTATCAAACCTTCCAAGGTTGAATTAGGCTATACACAAATAGACTTCCTTGGTCATATAATTTCTGAAGGCAAATTGTTGACAGATGATAAAATTGTTTCCAAGATTCTTAATCTAGAAGTGCCTACCACAAAGAAACAAATTAGAAGTTTACTAGGTCTTATTAACTATTATTCTAAATTTATTCCACATTGGGCAGAACTTACCTCAGTCTTTTCTGATATGTTAACTAAAGATCATCCATTAAAAATTTGTAAAAGTACCAGCTTAGACGATGCAATGTGTAGATTGAAACATATTTTTTCTAATCCACCAGTCTTACGATTACCCAACATAAATTTACCCTTTATTTTGACCACAGATGCGAGTGCTATCGCAATAGGAGGATGTTTAATGCAAGAAGTGGATGGAGTGAGACACCCAATTCTCTATGTAAGCCGGAAGCTAAAGAAGGCAGAGACCCGGTATTCTGCAGTGGAATTGGAGGCTTTAAGCCTACTGTTTTGTATATTGAGATTATCTAAGTTCCTCTTGGGTAGTCACTTTGTGGTCCTCACTGACAATTCGCCGCTGTTGGCTCTTAAGCAAGGTGCCCCGAAAAACCACCGGGTGCAAAGATGGTGTCTTCTTCTTCAAGATTTCGACTTCGACATCCGCCATATCAAAGGCACGGACAACATTATGGCTGACCTATTATCACGGCAAACGAATGCGCCAGTAGAATGACTCTTAGCACATCGACCATTCGCCATACTAGAAACTGTGATACTTTTAGTCTGTGGCATATAACAGTGTAACTCTACACCTGCTAGAGAACTCTCAGTTAATAGGTTACTTACAACACCCACGAACATGAAACTTTAAGAGCTATACTGTAAGAGCTATACTTTAAGAGCTATACTTTAGGAGCTATACTATCAAGGGCCCAAGCTCTAGAACGATCCCAGCAAGAAACGTTAACTGTGTTTCAACAAATAATATCAACCAGTGAACTGACTCTAAATACTGTAAGAACACTTTATACGGGACATTGAGAACAATCCATACTTGCTGTTGCTACGAAACTTTGCAAACAGCCGAAACAGAACGACGTCGACTACAACACTCAAGAGACAGCCATACTAACTTTAACATTCATGGCATAACACACTAACAACAGGAGGACAACGCGCACATCATCGTTGGATTTAGTTACTTAATTAATTAATTACTTTAGTATTAAATATGTATTATATTTGCATTAATGATGTATATAAAATGTGTTAACCTGTAATGTGTACATATTCTACTATAATATGACAGGCGGTTCCATTCATAGGCTAAAGAACCGTCCTATACAATTGTCTCTGTGTAAATTATAACCCATTTTTGAGTCATCGTACAAGAAGTACATATTTTCTTAAAGGGCAAATATCGCCTAGTCCATTTTTTCTAAGGGCAATAACACTTACCTCAACTTTAATTATATATTTTAACCAAATACTATGTTGAATGAAAGGTGAGTGAATGACTGCGTAAATGGATTAAATGAGAGAACGATATACTGAGCGGACAAATTGTACGCAAAACGTATTTATTTTAATTTGTCTGCGTCTTTCATGTAAAATTGCATGACTTGTCTAAATGGTTAATACATGTTTAGTAGTTAAGTTAGTTTAATATACTTAGTTTAGTAGTTAGGATACATCTAAGCACCACTACTTGGAATGCCTGATCATGTATTGCACACAGTGGAGTAATTCATGATTGAGGTTATCCCAACTCGTGACGCTTGGACATAAGCCACACATTCAGCATACACTTTACACAAAAACTTAAAACTCAACACTATCAATTTAAAATACAGTCACTTTATTAGAAACAGCAACTTATTAGTCAACACACTAACAAGTCAACAGGGACACATGTAGTCTGATGGGATAGAATAACAACGTAACTACATATTTAGCATTATACAACATACGAGAGTAAAAGTGTATTGAAATGCACACACAGATCAAGATTTGAAGGTGTACTTAATTAGCCAGGACTTCGGTCTTGTTAATCCTCTTTAATACAGAGGTTAATTGTCTTGGTATCAGTGGGGTACTATGAGAAGGACGGGTTGTAAATACAACTACTAAAACGTCACGTAACTTCGGTCAGATAAGCATTTTTAAGGACACAGGAGAGAGAGTGATCTCTTCACCAAATCAGAGAAGTGGTGTATGGGAGAATACATGAGTTTTAATGCCAGTATGTAGGTTACCAGGTTACTGTCCACCAAACTACAAACACCGACTTTAGGTGATTCGGTGACAGAATTAGAACAGATCTAATTACCCTATAACAAACCGTCATATCAGGGGAGAGGGGGGAATCCTGTCACCGCCTCACCTTTATCGATATTAATTAAAGGGCTGCAACTCCCGCCCAAGGGATAGAAGTGAGTCACTCGAGGCCCGAGTAATCTAGAGCCTTCTCGAAGGACTGGTCATTGAGTCCATGGTTCCGTGGACACTGATGTGGCCCGCCTATTGCGGGGTCCACGAGGAACTCGGACAGAGTTACCACCCGTGTCGGAATGGGACACGTGTGGACCGGGCAGAGGACAGACGGACTTCGAGAGAGACAACAGGGCCTGCCTTAGAGGGACTCAATAGATATCAATCGATATATATATACATAGGCTAGATAGTTTGCTAGAATGTTTACAATGATTATGTGTGATGATGTTCACTATCTGTGATATGCATACAGCGCGGGATTATTAACCCACTGCGCCAACGCACTGTTTATTGAAATACAATAAATGTTGAATAGTATATTAACGGAGTTATTGTTGCCTGTGTGAACCCGAGCTCAGATACCTAGACATGAGTAAGACGATGACACTCCTATTCCACTGACACGCCCCATAAATTGAAATTGCCTTTTCCTTCTGGTTTTGATGTAGCAAAACTTGCTGCTGTTAATACTTTGATCTTTGCTTCCTTTGTATTATTACTCTCACATTGTCATCACTTATATTTAGCAGAGGTGGAGAAATGGGATTATATGCCTTTTTTCTGAAGTCCCAGCAAAAATACATGGAATTAGGGCAAGACAAAAGGGTTATTAATGGCAGAGGATTAACTTCATTGCACTGGTTTTTTTTTTACATCTAACTCATATAACTGAGTCACTCTCCCTAGAGCGGCTGACTGCCTGCTGAACCACCACACTTAGCACAAACTTCTAGGCTCCACTAATGAATTCTGGGGTCTCAGAAAGAAAAAACACTCACAAGCTGAAGGACAGAGTCTGAATACTGACCCACAAACTTCTGAGTGTGAAGGACAGAGTTTGAAAATGAACCCAGAAACTTCTGAGTGTGAAGGACAGAGTTTGAAAATGAACCCACAAACTTCTGAGTGTGAAGGACAGAGTTTGAGAATGAACCCATAAACTTCTGAGTGTGAAGGATAGAATCTGAAAACAAGACCTACACACTTCTGAGTGTGAAGGACAGTGTCTGAAAACAGACCCACGAACGCCTGAGTGTAAAACAAATGGCCTAACTACTTTGTCCTGGAGATCACCAGTTAATAGAAAACAAGCACATTTAAACAGACTGGGCAATTCACTTAGGCAGACGGGAGGTTACTTGGAAACACGGGGAGAACAAGATCATGATAACATCGGACAAAGGCATTTTATCCTCCTTCACTAACTCTAGTAAATATGAGTTGGCATCTGTGGCTAAGAAGCAGTGATTGTAGTTTCACAATCTCAACATTTTAGATTCAAATCAGCCACAGGCAATTTGGGAACAGATCACTTTGCATGGCCATGGTCAACTACTGAATGTACAACTGCCTAGAAAACCAAAACAGCTGAAAAAAGCTGGGGTTGATTGCGATGTCCTGTAAAGGACAGACAACTAACTTTGATCTAAATATGATTCAAGACACACAGAACAACTCGGGTTAAGAACATGGATTGCTGTAGTTACCACATGACACTTCTGTGAACACTGCCAAGCCTAAGACTAGGTCGATGTTGTAAGACAGACCATCCATCTGATTATGAAATATACCAGTTCCATTTGCTCTCATCATCATCTTCATCACTTTCGGTCCCTGTACTCTTCTGCATTCCAGGTATTCCCCTTGTGGAGTTGACCTTTCGCCATATCCTCCTGAAAGATCACACATCAAAATATTATAACAGTGGTTTAACTACGTGGGGAATCAAGTGAATACCTTAAATATTTTTGTGGTGAATATATTCTGAAAAAGTAAAAAAATGAAATGTATCATTTTAACTGTAGATTAACTACGAGGGGGATTCAAGTGAAAACCATTAATGTATTTTTTTGGGGTGAATATATTCTGAAAAACGTAAAGACAAATGTATAATTTTAACTGTAGTTTAACTATGAGGGGGATTCAAGTAAACACCTGAAATGTTTTTTTGTGTGTGTTGTGAATATATTCTGAAAAAGTAAAGAACAAATGCATAATGTTAACTGTAGTTTAACAACAAGGGGGATTCAAGTGACAACCTTAAATGTTTATGTTTTGTGTGTGAATATATTCTGAAAAAGTACAGAACAAATGTATCATTTTAACTTTGGTTTAACTACAAGGGGGATTCAAGTGAAAAACCTTAAATGTTTTTTTTTCCTGGGTGAACATAATCTGAACAAGTCAAGAACAAATGTATCATTTTAACTGTGGTTTAACTAGATGAAACAAAGTACGACCCCCAATTAAATATCAGGAAGCTGTAGTAGTGCAATGGCTGGCATGCTTGCCTTAAAACCTGGCAGTCATGTGTTGCAATCCTCTTCAAGATGGAATTATTAAAAATGTAACTACTCCCCCAAGTCCATCATGGGATGTACAGGTGGTACCATCATACTGATCACATCACCCTTCATGCGTAAAATGACCATACAAATACGGGGTGGTATTATACACCACAATATAATATACAAGTAAATGGGAAGATTCTTAAACAAGTGAATCGGTAAAATTATCTCAGAACAGTTATAACATTTGATGGGAGATGCCTTGAAAAGATTAGAATAAGAATCGCCATGGTGAAGGTAGCCTTTTGCAAGATGAAAAACATACTGACCAGTAAATAGATGTTTGCAATGAGAAAAGGAGTGTTGAGGTGCTATTGATTAGAGAAATTAGATGTAGACAGTCAAAATTTGTTGGCCATGTTATGAGATGAAATAAATTTGAGAACTTGGTAACAACTGGCACGATCGAGGAGAAGAGAGCAAGGGGAAAGCAGAGAAGTAAATACCTAGATGACTTGGCTATATGGCATGGTCAAGGCAAGACCAGAGAGCTGATCCACGATTCTGATGATCGGGTGACATGGTAAAATATGACCATCCGCGCTTATCAGCATGGCACATGATGGATGGATTATATACCAAATATGGTTATGGTTGTATAAAAGGATCTTTTGCGATTTCATTTATTTCAATTTCACTGTGACAAATTTGATATATGGTACTAAGCCTAGATTAACTTGAACAAATGGCATTCAAAAGATGATTACAGTTAAAATGTCACAGTGATGATGATTATGATGAAGAATCATTGTCACCGCATTTGAGGCGAGCATATGAATTGTCAGTCTCTTGTAGTAGAAGTCAAAGAGTTTGGGGGAGGATTTTTCCTGTGAGCTGGTTAGCTGCACATTAGAACTGTTATTATCTATGTTCATTTTATACAATTAAGGTCAGCATGGCTGAATGGATAAAAACGCATGTTCTAAAACATTCAGTGGGCTGATGCTGAGCTACACCTGTCAGTTGGACTAAAATGTTGACTTCTCATCCTTGACTTGGGGACGTAAATTTCAAGCACCTCTGAAGTCAGAGTGGGTTTGCCTGATTGTGAGGGATACTGGTAATAAGGAAAGCTAATCCACAACCAAAATTCAGTCCAGTGTTACTAGAAATAGTGTGTATGGACTACGCTTGAGTTTAAAAAACGAGCGAGAACCCCCCAAAAAATTATTAACTTAAAACTCTATCCCTCTTCTTTGTATGTTTTTAGATCTTCCTCTATTTTTTTTATTTTTTTTGGTTGCCCTGTGGGTTCTGGATACCCTTATGGGGTCATCGCTGGAGCTATGGAGTTTGTGCTTTATGTGCTGCTCTCAGTAGGTGGCTTGCCATTCTGCAGAAACAGACCAAGCCAAATGGTGTGAAACCTGGTGCAATGAAATGGATCCTCTCACCTTTAACATCTTCACAAATGGAAATGCATTCTATTCTCCCATAGTGAATGTGGATAACAAAGATACAAACAATAGAATGCACGATTTATTGCCTGGCATATTTCGCTGTATTTCGTCAGGTTACTTTATGTTGTGTGATTTCTGCAGTATGTACGAGATGCCGCGAAATAATCAAGGAAATAAATCATACAATCTATTTTTTGTGTCTTTATTATTCAAACATACTGTGAGATTTGGTCATGATTGGCATGCATATTGCCTAGAACAAGTAGCACATTCAGACTGAACTTGAGAGAGAAAGGTCTCTTGAAAACGGGGCACTCGAGCTGAGAACGCCGTGGGATGTGAACGGTTCAGAATGTGAGCTGGTGACACAAACATTTAGATTGCCGCCAGATGTGTAGAGTTTTAGTTATTGAGTTATTTTACAGAAGCAGATGACTGTATTTAGTGAGAATGTGATTGTCAATTTAAAGAGAAAATAGATGATGAAAAACCTTACGATGACCTGTGAAGTATTTTATAAGAGTGTTGTTCGTGGTTCCAAAATGGAGGAAGGTGTAAAAGTGCCCACATGGCATTTGAATGGCAATTACAACTATAACTGCAACAAATAATAGAATCAACCCCTGGATGAAAACATAGATTAAATACCTAGACAACAAAATGGTGGAGTTTGGTTGAAGGTTGGAAAAGTCAAATAATTGTGAAGGAACAAACTACTTAGACAACAAGAGAGTAGCATCCTTAAACACCTAAACAATGAGACGAGTTAAACAATAAATATTCCTCTAGTCCAACTTGTGATCAACAACTGTATTCACCCAATATCAACCATGGCAGACACGAAGAGACAAACTCACTCCTGACACTTGAGAAGCTGAAAAACTACAAAAGAAGTATCTATATACCTTGCATCCTTTTCACTTGTGTCGGCTTGTACAATTGCTTCCTTTAATTCAGACTCCATCTCTGCAATGCTTCGCTCAAAATATTCATTCTGTTTCAGCAGCTTCTGAACTTCAACCTGCAACAAAATTTGTCAAAAGCAACAAAATTTGTCAAAAGTAACAAAGTAATGTTGCCATAGTTTTTTCAACAAATCTAACAGACAAGAGGATCAACTTCATTGTACCACGTTTCACCCCATCAGAGGTAAATTTAATGTAATGACCTTAGAGTTATTAAAAACAACATATTGGAAACAACAAGCTGAAATACAGATGAAAAGAATAAAGTAGGGCAAAATCAGCCTACTAAGAGAGGTGTGCGACAGGGATAATGTCTCCAGATCTTTTATCTCTATACACTGAGAACATCTTTTTACAAATATAGAAGATATAAAAGGAATCACCACTGGGAGGAATAACATCAATAACATTAGAAATGTAGATGATATAGTATTGATTGCAGACAATGAACAGGATGTGCAACATTTAGGTTGTTGTACACAGTGAACAACTAGAGTTAGAATAAAATTGAAAGAAGACACAGATTATGGTAGTCTCTAGGAAGAAAGGAATACCGCAATGTAATATACGGATAAATGGGATTATTCTTAAACAGCTCAATTGGTACAACTATCTTGGAACAGTCATAACATCTTATGGGAAGTGCCTTGAAGATGTTAGAACAAGAATCGCTATGGTGAAGATACCAAAAAACATACTGACCAATAAACAGATGTCAATTGCAAAGATAAAAAGAGTGTTTAAATTCTACATAGAACCTATACTTTCATATGAATCTGAAATGTGGACAAGGAGCAGACAAGCTGAAAGACATCTAATAGCAATGGAGATGTGATTTCTGAGGAAAATGCAGAGAATACCATGGACAGACAGAAAAACCAATGACCAAATCCTACAAGAAGTAAATAAGAACAATAAACTGTTTAGAGAAATTAGACGTTATAAAACGAAATAAATTAGAGAACTTGGTTTTCAACTGGCAAGATTGAGGGGAAAAGAAAAAGGGGAAGGCTGAGAGGTTAATATCTGGATGGCTTGGACACGTGACATGATCGAGATAAAAACACAGAGCTAATCCATGACTCTGGTGATCGTGTGAGATGGCAAAACATGCCGCCCAAGCTTATCCACATGGTACATGATGATGATGATGATGTAAACTTCCTATCCAATTAGATCAGCCATTGGTCTGGTTATAAAGCTCATTTGAAGTAAATCTACACTTCAGGAGCATGCAACATAGGAAGCTTCTAATCATCAGAAGATGTCCCTGTCTTTAAGCAAATATTCCAATATCTTTATTTTCTTTATGATGCACTTTGGTCAGGACTGCCAACTGTCTTTTCCCAGTTCACTCAAGGCCTAGTCCCCACCAATCAATAAGTGTTGTGCTGAATCATGAGATAGTTTACATTGTATGTGCCATGGAGTTTCATGGGAACTGACTGGTGGACCATATTACTGCGGGGGTGGTTTTTTTACAAGTTTACTTGTGGTTAAAAAAGTTAAATGTCAGAAGTAAGCTTTGACTTTGGGAAGTGTCAGGGCCCCAAAAATTGGTTGACACAGTGTACCCTCAAGTTTCATTGTATATATCGTTGTTTTTGAGTAAACTGAATTATGAGTGACTGTTTATACTTTTACTTTTATTAATTTTTTTATTAAGGATAAAAAGTGCTTTTTATAAGTCTGATAAATTGTGCCGTTTTTTATCACTTCTCATTTTTACAATTTTTTAAAATACATAAATTTTCCCAAAAAACAAAATGGTGATTAAAACTATCAGTAACGGCAGTAAATGAATGTCCCCATTGCCTAACTGAACGAATCCGACCAGTTGCCTTCGACCACAGTGTCCTCAAGTTTCTGGTTAGGAGAGACCTTCTTTCCTGCCATGCCCAAAACTGCTTCTCCTGTCGGCCTGGACTGCTTCAGTGTGATCACAGCTCACATTTCAGCTGTTGACAATATGTCTCTCCGTGGATGTGAAGTTTCAGTACAGTCTTGCATACCCTGCTGGTTTCAGGTCTTGGAGAGTAGATGTTGGGCTCTGAAACAGTTTCCATGGCAATGGTACTTTGGTACCAGGTAGAAGAAATATCTCTACGCCAACCTCACTCCAACAGATGTCAGGCTGTTTTGAGGATTTAGATAACATTTCCTCATTCCTAATCTTATCTCTCATGGTTCCTTCCGCAGCCTTCCCATGCTCCTAAAAATTTCTAACAATTGTCTCGTACTAATTTTTATGAGGCTGGTTTGACCCCAGAGCTGTATAGGTCAGAGAAATAACCCTGACCTTGTTGGAGATTGAAATGGAACTACTGTCTCGCCAATCAAGTGCACTAACCACTAATCTTCCATGATTCTATGGACCATACTAGGAGGTCCTAAACACATCACACAAACTCTGTAGAATGGGAGAAGGTCAAAATTTGTGTATACCAGAATCTCACAAGCCTGGAATCTTTCCTGTGTGTGGATGTTTTTGTTTTTTTTTGGGCTTGTTTTTTCCCTTATTTAACCCGGTTGTTTTTTAAAAAATTTTGGAAAAAAT
>JACEFZ010017719.1:0-26216 GCA_014155875.1 Cepaea nemoralis
GGTGCCTTCTGAACTTAGAGCATGTAATTTATTTTACAGAGGAAACAGTACAACCTTGACCTAACATCTGTTGGATGTAGGATTTAATATATGAGAATATTTGCTAAGTTTGTCTAGGGGATCCCAGATGGGATGGATTTACATTCTCACTCACTTCTATAAGGCAAGGTGATCAGGGAAATTTACCACAGATACAAGGGGGAAAACAATTCACTCCTTTTGACAATGGTATCTATGTGTATGTATCCCCTTCCACTCGATCACCTTTTGAATTTGATATAGTGTCAGAGAACATTGATTGTTTACAACATATAGAACAACCACTGTTGAACAACATCAACAAGCAATTGACGTAAACATCAACACTGGGACAAACTTGTTCACCAGGAATTAAATCAAGGTCCAGAGTAAATATATGATTGTATTAACAGTATTGAGTTATTAAGATCGTAAATTGATTAGAGAAATTAGACGTAGACAGTCACAATTTTTTGGGCATGTTATGAGAAGAAATGGATTGGAGAATTTGGTGACAACTGGTAAGATTGAGGGGAACAGACCAAGGGGAAGACCTAGAAGCAAGTACCTGGATGGCTTGGCCTTGTGGCATGGTCGAGACAGAAACGCGGAGCTGATCCACGACTCTGGTGATCGAGTGAGATGGCAGAACATGACCGCCCACGCTTACCGGCATGGCACATGATGGATGGATGGAGTTATTAAGGATATGCATGGGATGATATGAAATATCATGAACACATACAAATTTGATAACCCCATGTCCTCACACATCAATACACTCAAAACCGAAACAGCACTCCAAATTCAAACACAATAACTAGACTAATTAATCAGTCCTATTTCCTCTTTCTCTTGTTCTCTTCTGATGATAGTTATTATCTCCAGTGCCTAGCAGATAATATTAATGTCCCCATTATCCAGGGACCGAATTAAATGCATTCATTTGTGTCCCACCCATCTAATATCCACTGTAAATTTGCTCCAGAGGACATCATAATCCCCATTATCCAGGAAATGAATCAATGACACTCTTGTGCTAATGGGCTCTGTGTCCTAGTGAAGCTGAGGCCTAGGTCAGTCAAACTTTCAGGAGTTCCTCTTCAGACTGGGCAGAAGGTATTTATTTCCATACATCATCGACTACAATGAAAAATTGACGATCGTCCAGCATCTCCGCTTATTCATCAGAATCTACAGCTTCTTTTCCCACAAGGCTTTTACACACACCCGATCTCAGGTTCGATAATGCCATCCCAAACTTGTTGATAATGCAATCAGGCAGAGCTGGTACCAGCAACGGCCATCCTTTGATATCTCCATTCCAGTGTAGGAACACAACAATGCTGAGAGTCTCTCATTGGTATTATCTGGGACTATGTCCAGGACTGGTCTGCACAGGCATTGGAACAGAAGAAGAACATTTCCAGCACACAAACTGGGAGTACACAAGACAGTCGGAGGATTCCTTCTGCCGCATGTGTATAAATAGTGACTCCTCTTGTCTCTTTCATGGTGTCTTACCGATGGTGTTCATATTCTAAGGACCTTGGTGTTGAACTTGCCTGCACATGACTTGTGTCGAAGGGTAAGATTTCTTGCGAAGGAAACTGGGAATCCAACAGGCAGTTGGAGGGCCCATTCTGCTGTAGGTTTTGTTCAAACAGGGATAAATAGCAGTCGGAAGATCCATACTGAAATATGGATAAACCAGTTTGGTTCAAATAGGAATAAATAGCAGTCGGAAGATCCTTACTGAAATATGTTTGATAAACTAGTTTTTCCCTTAGTTTCCTAGATAGCAATGTCCTGTAAAGGATATGCAAAAAACATTCCTACTCATGCTAGTTGATATTGAGTCAGACGGAACCTTCCAAAATGCACCAGTACCTAATACTGTAATATCTGTGTACGTGGCACATCCTTTGTCTTGGTAGACATTATAATAGGGAAAGCCATCCTCAGGGATCCCGATATGAGTTGGAAATTATCAACAACATTTTATTTATCCACTTCGTATGTGTCTTTTGCTGGCTGAGTCAGCATATAAGTGCGGCAATCAACATGTTCCTTTTTTAGGTCCAGACTGTATAAGCCCTTCTTGTATGTACCATTCAAAACAGGCTGTTTACCCAGGATCCTATTCGGTGATAACGTCCAAACCACCACCTGCCTCTCTAGAGCTGGGAATGATAAAAGAACACATTCCAAACCATTAATACAAACTCATGTCGTGGCAGTCCTTAACACAACACTTGTCACAGAAAACAAAGGGGAGTGAGAACAGAGGGTATTTCCATTGTTCTCATCCTTCATCACCTGTTGTAGAGTTTCTCCAACTCCAAAAGTGAGTAGGGTATCTGCTCACTGTTCATTCTATTCTGAGATCGTTACTGGGACTTTCTGATGAGTTAGAGACATCCTAACCCTGCAAACATCTTGATATTATACCTGTCATAACATGACAAGGATCTCTGAGACAGGCCTTTTGTTCAGAATTCCCCATCTCCTTTCCATAGCTGCAAACAGCATTAGGCCAAAGGTCAACGACCATACCAGTCAACATTCTCTTCTTGATGTACAGACGTACACACGGGCTTCTTAATCATCATCAATATCTGTTCCCCCCTGGGTAACATTAAAACGTATACTCCAGCAGTGAAAGTAACAATCGTGGATAGAATATATAAATCTCATAACAGAGAAAACATGTGAATCCTTTATATAATGATACAGGGGCCATTCATAGGATATTCCTTCCCACTCATCAAACCATAGACCAGAACAGATGGTCCTCTTCCCACCTTCCTATAGAAGTATGGGGGGGGGGGGGGGCTTAACGAACGCCGATATATAACTCACCAATTGCAGTTAGCATAAGAAGTTCATGACTGGGGAGTAACTTCTGCAGCCTGCTAAGCATTTTGAATGTTGTTGGCAAATTTCTTAACATAAATATTTGCCCAGGCAACCGACAACAATGATGCAGTGCAGACAGACGGGAGGCAAGTCCTGCAAAAGATTTTAATATATATATATATATATATATATATATATATATATATATATATATATTATATATATATAAATATATATATATATAAATATATATATATATATATATATATATATATATATATATATATTGTGCGTTTTTCTTCTTTATTAATGACATTATACTCATCAAACATCGCATTTCCAGGCATATTTATAAAAGGATTACATGTCCATCACACATTTTGTATGGTTACTAAGATGTAAACAAGAAGAAATACCATAAAGGCACGATAGCTCAAGTTACAGGTTACCAGAACTATTTATCCAACATGAACTTATTTCCATAAGATGCGTTAATAGTACTATTTTTTATAGATAAAAGTTTCATGAAATGCACTTAGAGCTAATACTCCACAGCACATAGAACATTTGCAGATTGATATGCATTGATAGTGAGATAGCTTCACAACGCATATAATAAGTTATACATAGGAATTGAAACTGTATTCTTAGGAAAATCGGCAGTGAAGCAAACATGTCCGCTCAGTAGAAAGCAATCGTTCAGGCTATCTTTTCATATGGACTGTTGATCTAAGTGTCTCACAATTTATATTTTAAACACAATGATACATGTACCTTATCAAAAGACATGGTTACACATTCATTATGAATTAATTATAAACATACCTAGGCCCCAGAGAGTTTGTTTGGGTTAATTGCCCTCCCAAGCGGGAGGCGACTTGTCCTTCGAACATTCCAGACTAGTGTCTACTAACCCTTGATAATTTAGCGGCAATGTCTTGGCCGGGTACTCGAATAAGAACAATTATTGGGCTTAAATTTAAATCAAGGCCGTATAAAGTATGACGTCATCAAGACCAAGTCTAGCGCATTTCCCTCAAAGGCGTGGTAACCACAGAGTCCATTCCGAGGAAACCATAAAGACGCCAGATATTTATATCACAACACCCCAGCCAGTCTATCCGGGTTGTGCTGAATCCTGACCTGGCTACATCCGATTATGCCTGTCTGTAGACGAGAAGTTCCTGTACCGGTCTTGCACACCCTTGTTTTCTGAGCTTGGAGAGGGGAGGCAAAACTCTGCAACAGTGAGAACGCCAGTGCTTAAAATTTTAGGCTCAGTCTCCCAGAGGATTCACAACCCATCACAGCCAACCAGCCAACAATTGCATATACACTAGAATTACATTTGCGGTGGTGTTTGCAGTGTGATTACTTTTACAGTGGTATTTAAAGTGCATTTAAAGGCTGCCAGAAGAAACGCTTTAAAGACACTCTGAGAAAAAAACCTCACAAACAACATTTGGAATTCATCATGACACTTTGCAGACTGTTGCCAAAGACTGAAATTCGTGGTGTACATCATTACGCAATGGTGTAGTCACTTGTGAAGCAAACAGGACTGCAAGAGCTGTGGGGAAAAAAAGGCAGGACAAAAAAACCACTGCAGGAAATTAAAAAAAACACCCACTGCACTCTCATGGAACGACAAGCATTCTTTGCCCACATTGTCAAAGAACATTTTGAGCCAAACTGGCCTTACCAGCCATCTTAGAACTTCCAGCTGCAAACTTTCAACCCCACTGGATGAAATGAATGGTCATCATCATTCTTGTTGGACAAACACTACCTTTACAGTGGTATTTACAGTGTGATTACCTTAACAGTGGTATTTAGAGTGTGATTACATTTACAGTGTGAATACTTTTACAGTGGTATTTACAGTGTGATTACTTTTACAGTGGTATTTGCAATGTGATTACCTTTACTGTAGTATGTGTAATCTGATTACTTATTAGTGGTATTTACAGTGTAGTTATCTTTACAGTGGTATTTTCATGTGATTGCTGTACAGTAGTGTATACAATGATTGCCTTTCTAGTAGTATATACAGTGATGACCTATAGATAGATTACTTTTATGGTAGAATTTACAGTGTGATCACCTTTACAGTGGTATCTATAGGGGCATTGCTTTTGCAGTCGTACTTACAGTGTGATCACTTTTACAGTGGTATATACAGCGATAACCTTTACATTGGTATGTGCAATGATTACCTTTACAGTAGTATGTACACTAATTACCTTTACAGTAGTGTCTACAGTGATTACCTGCATAGTTGTATATACAGTGGGGTTACTTTTAGAATTGTATTTACAGTGGGATTACCTTTACAGTACAGTGGGATTACCTTTACAGTACAGTGGGATAACCTTTACAGTACAGTGGGATAACCTTTACAATACTGGGATAACCTTTACAGTACAGTGGGATTACCTTTACAGTTGTATCTACAGTGGGATTACCTTTACAGTTGTATCTACAGTGGGATTACCTTTACACTTGTATCTACAGTGGGATTACTTTTACATTTGTATCTACAGTGGGATTACCTTTATATCTGTATGTACGTGTGGGTTACTTTTACTCATACAGTATTATCTATAGTGGGATTATCTGTACATCTGTGTGAACTGTGGCATTACCTTTGCTTTTAACAGCAGTAGCTGCAATGGAGTTACCACCACGGCAGCATCTACAATGGAATCACCCCTATCTTTCCAGCAATATAAACAGTGGATTTATATGTTAAACATGTTTGTTGACAATGCATTGTTTGTATAGTTTATATTATTTGTGTAGCATTACCTCATTCTTTGTATTTGAAAAAAAAAAAGCAAAGTTAACTGATTCAGTGATGAAGGATATTATATCTTCAAATGTGACTTCTCAGTTGGACAGTTGGGCAATATATCGCCATACTAGGGTCATTGGGTTATTTGTGTTGTTTCGTGGTATCTTCTGCAATTTTAAAGTTCAGTTCATTTGATTGTGTGCCATTTTTGGTCCATACCTACGTTTTGTTTAAAACTACGACAGAGAGTTTGAACCTATAGTATGTCCACATTTGTTTGCCGCAATATAAACATCAATATCTCAGTAACCAACTGAGGGAAAATTATGAAATTTAGTATATAACCTTATTATTATGTCCACCCAACAAAAAAATTTTTGTTCTGGAAATTTTACAGCAGATTTCAAAGTTTGTTTATATGAGATATATAATTTGCGGATCTGACATGAAATTCATAATTTTACATGTATTACAGCGTAGCCAGACAATCAGGGCTCAATTTTGAATATTGTACATGTTTTCACAGGATTGGCACAAAGCACGAACTCCGCAGCTCTAGCGACGACTGTCATAAAGCGTTAAGGCGAGTGCATGACACGCTCCATGAACTAGCACGTTATAAGGGTTCCCAGTGAGCTGGACGCTGTGCGTCTACCCGTGGGCACAGATATACAGGTATGCATACGACAACACAACGGTCGAACATTCTTAAGAACTCAATGACGCTCTCGTGCAGAGATCAATGATATGTATTTATCATTGGCAGGCAATGAATAATGGAGTTGTATGTCTGGATTGATGCTGCCTTCAGGCGCTGTTGCACCACTGACATTCCCACAACATCTGCTGCAAACATGGCTAGAGTCTGAAATGTCTAAAGTTACCTGTCGTTATCTGTATGTGCCACATTCAGAATAGCCCACTGCCGTGTCTCAAACTAATAACAGTTCATTCAGGCCCTCTTAGCTGATATGAGTTATCCGGACCCATTATCGTACTCACAATTACTCCAGTTGAGTTTGATCATCTCGTCCGTCAAGCCAATCCAATTCTTGGACGCATGATTATGTAAAAGCTGGTTAACTGATGTGAGTGTGTGCGTTGATCATGCGAGGTATGAAGTTGAACTCTGTGTGTGCTCTGGTTGTGACCTGCTGTCTGTTTGTCAGCCGATGGTCTAATGAATCCTAATGACGGTTTGGGTGTTATCTCCGAAAAATTTAACTTGTGAACTGGAATCGAACCCACGACGTTTGGAGCCCTAGTCAAAAGGCTTGACCACTTCGCCACAGAGACTCCTAAAATTATAAAAATTTTGGATTTTATATCCAGGATTATCCAGCATTATAAAAATGCTGGATGCCAAAGAAACAGTGACTGTAAGAGAGCTTAGGGTTTGGTTCAGAAAGAACAATAACATAGAGCTATCCAAAACAACTTTGTGGAAAATTATAAGGACATTATCTTCACTATTTGAAAGTACAAGGGCGGTAGAAATAATCTTTGCGAGCAACCGCATTTAGGAGCCATGAGAAGCAGATACCTACGTGAAATAAGGGAAATGCGCAAAGAAAATTATGGCATAGTGTATTTGGATGAAATGTGGATCAATGCGCACCACACAAGTGATAAGGAATGGCAATCAGTGGATGGACAGATAAAGCGATATGTGCCCAGTAGTATAGGACAGCTTTTGGTCATGGCCCATGCTGGTAATTCGCATAATGGCTTGCAACAGAATGCTGGGCTCGTGTTCGTATCAAAGCATACAGACAATAGGGATTATCATAAGATTAATGGTAATGTATTTAGAGATTGGCTCGAGAATACTATATAATAATATATGTCTGTCTGTCACGAAGACTCACAGCGGGTCTGTCGCCCATGTGTACGTGTGAACAAACTACACAGACAGCTGAACAGATCCTTAAAAATGGAAACATGATGACTAAATTGCGGTATCATTTCTGGTCACTCCATAGCACATTAACGCACAGCTATTTGGAAGCGTTCACGAGCTCAATATAAAAAGCTAAATGCATCCTAGTAACATGAATACTTGTGTACAATTATTAACCAGCAGCTGAAGAAACAAGAAGGAAATGAAAAATAAGGTAAGAAATATATTCCTTCTACTTTCCTGTCAATTTACACATTATTTACCCCATACCTCTGTACATTCTCTGTCTTTACTAATATTACACATTGCACCCCTCTCGGGAATCTCCGTGGTGAAGTGGTCAAGCCGTCTGACTCGGGCTCCGAGGGTTGTATGTTCGATTCCTACATTTCACGAGTGCATTTTTTCGGAGACTCCAGAGGGTCGTCGCTGGAGATACGGAGTTCGTGCTTTGTGCCACGATTTCCGCCCTGCGGAAAGAAACTGAGCCATATGGGATAAAAACCCGGTGCAATGCTACTTTAAGCTACTTTTTTTATTGCACCCACTCCCATACGAACCTGGCTACTCCTTGTACTTGTGTCTTTACCAGAAATAACGTGGTTTACTGTAAGACTAGTTTGTTAGCGTGAATTCACTACATTTCTCCCAAAACATCAAAGAAATGTTGCCGCTTTCAATGATTTAAGTTGCTTTTGGACCTATCAAAGACATATTCCTTGGGTGGGGGTAAATATAAGACTGCTGGAAAAATTTCATAACGATGCAACAGACAGTTTTCAAAATAATTGATCGTGAATGAAGGCAAACAAATGTGGACATACTATAGGACTGCACTGGTTTTAGGCCAAGCACATTAGCCATTAGCCGGCTGCCAGGCCGAGGGGTTAGCAGCTTTCTCCGTTAATCCCGAATACTCTCGTAGTCAACGTGAACAGACGAGAATTAGAAGTGGTTCGAGTCACGCTAGTGACTTATGAGAGTATGCAGCCGGTCGCTCAGAAAGTCGTGGCGTGCTGATGAGCGTAATCTCGCCTAGGAATCAACATACAGCTGAAAGATGCTGGTGTTGACCGCAGTATTCTGAAACAGGTCCCTACTCTTAGTGTGGCTGTTTATGTATCCTCTGAAAGATTTCTGAGTTTTAACTTAGCTAACTCCTATGGGATTATTAATCGTCTTAAGCGACTTATCTGCTATTTGCTTATATTTCGTCGAAATGTTGTCATTGCTTTATAATGTTGTTTGTCCATCAAGAATGATGATGACCATTCATTTCATCCAGTGGGGTTGAAAGTATGGAGCCGTGGGTTCTAAGATGGCTGATAAGGCCTATTTTGGCTCGAAATGTTCTTTGACAATGTGGACAAAGAATGCTTGACGTTTCTGGAGGAGAATTTCCTGCAGTGGTTTTTCTGTCTTGCCTTTTCTTTACAGCTCTTGCAGTCCTGGTTGCCTCACACATGACTGCACCCTTGTGTAATGATGCACGCCACGAATTTCGGTCTCTGGCTGCAGTCTCCGAGGTGTCATGATGAATTCCAAAAGCATTCAGAGTGACTTTAAAGCGTTTCCTCTGGCCACCGTGGGAGTGTTTACCACAATGCAGTTCGCTGTAAAAAATTCGTTTAGGGAGCCTGTGATCTGGCATGCGAGTCAAGTGACCAGCCCAACGAATCTGATTCTTCATCAGTAGAGTGTGGATACTGGGCATGGACGCTTTTTCTAGTACTTCAGTGTCTGGGATCTGTCTTGCCATTTAATCTTCAGTAGCTTCCTTAGGCAGACTGTGTGGAAGTAGTTTAATTTCCTAGCATGTCGCTGATAAACAGTCCAGGTTTCATAAGCATATAGCAGTGTAGATAATACAACTGCTTTGTAGACTTTTAGCTTTGTTTGCAGGCTTATTCCAGTTCTGTCCCATACATTCTTGTACAGTCTACCAAAGGCCACACTGGCCTTGGAGATTCTTGCATTCACTTCGTCATCAATTGTGGCAGCTTGTGACACGGTGCTGCCAAGATAGGTGAATTTGTCCACAACACTTAGTCTATGACCGTTCACTTTGATATTCGGCACAGTGTGATTATTCCCTGGAGCTGGCTGGTACATAACTACAGTCTTCTCCAAGTTGATATTGAGCCCAAAGTTGGCACAGGCATGTGAGAAAGCTGAAACATTGTGTTGCATGTCCGCCTCTGAGTTGGCATATAGAGCGCAATCATCAGCAAACAGGAGCTCTCTGACGGTGTCGCTTTGCTTTATAATACAACATATCAGCTACCATATTAACAACTTGTAAGTTATAACTAACAGTGACAACCCTACTTCCCAGTTTCTGTCATTCATTGTTTGCTTGGCCCAAACCTACTTGTTGTTTGGCACAGAATCTGGTATGTCTAAAGCACCAGCATTCATACTGTCTAGGCCCTGAGAAGGGCTTCCTATCTGCATCTATATGAGTGAGAATGGTGTAGAGATTATTCTCTCGACCTGGTACCAAAGTGCCACCTCCATGGGGACAGGTGCTGAGCTCTCTTTCCCATCTTAAAGTTGGACTAAAATGTTGACTTTACGTCCTTGACTTGGGGGCGTAAATTACAAGTACCTCTGAAGTCGAAGTGGGTTCGACCGACCGTGAGGGATACTGATAATAGGGAAAGCTAATCCACTCGTAAAAAGCAGTCCAGTGCACTAGGAGTAGTAGCATGTGGATGCACTACGCTTGAGTTCAAAGTGAGCGAACGCAAAATAAAATAAAAGAATCAGAATTTCACATCTGGAGAGAGACATATTAGAATGTAACCAGGTAAGTATTAAACCAGGTAAGCATTAAACCAGGTAAGCATTAAACCAGGTAAGTATTAAACCAGGTAAGTATTAAACCAGGTAAGCATTAAACCAGGTAAGCATTAAACCAGGTAAGTATTAAACCAGGTAAGTATTAAACCAGGTAAGTATTAAACCAGGTAAGTATTAAACCAGGTAAGTACATATGGACTGTGTGGGGTTAGACCTAGGGTGGTAATGTTTCCTGTACAGGTGTTGGGTATTTCGTTGTCAACAGACTACATCCCAGTGCCCATGGGGGAGACCATACAGTATTCACAGTACAACAGCAGTTTCTTTGTTCCACATAAAGTGTTTAATGTATCTGCCTTTGGCGGAATTAAGATTTAAAAAAAATATCTATAAGAACTAAGCATTCGAAGAAGATGTGTAGAAACCGTTAAAAGTTAATAATTTCCTTACATGTGTAAGAACAGAACAACCAAAGAGGGTGTGCAGAAAGTGTTAAAAGTTAATAATTTCCTTACATGTGTAAGAACAAAACAACCAAAGAGGATGTGTAGAAAGTGTTAAAAGTTAATAATTTCCTTACATGTGTAAGAACAAAACAACCAAAGAGGATGTGTAGAAAGTGTTAAAAGTTAATAATTTCCTTACATGTGTAAGAACAAAACAACCAAAGAGGATGTGTAGAAAGTGTTAAAAGTTAATAATTTCCTTACATGTGTAAGAACAAAACAACCAAAGAGGATGTGTAGAAAGTGTTAAAAGTTAATAATTTCCTTACATGTGTAAGAACAAAACAACCAAAGAGGATGTGTAGAAAGTGTTAAAAGTTAATAATTTCCTTACATGTGTAAGAACAGAACACTCAAAGAGAATGTATAGAAAGCTGGATCTGTTGCGAAGGGGTTACGTAAAAAAACATCCCACTTAACGAGTTCGAAACACGGCTTGGGCGATTTGGAAGATCGCCTTGCGCTAGTTTCCATACAAAAGTATGAGAGCCGGTCGTTCAGATAGCAATGGCAAAGTACTAAACCAGTGGTTCTCAACCTTTTTTGGCCCGTGCCCCCCTTCACCATATTTTAAGAACGTCACTCCCCCCCCCCCCCCTTTCCTGTCAAATATTTGGCCCGTGCCCCCTTCACCATATTGTCAGAACGTCATTCCCCCCCCCCCCCTTTCATATTTCCTACCTAAACCCCCACCCCTACACAGTATCTATACGTAAAAATGGAAGGTAAATATGTTAAAACAGGTCTAGACATCCACATAAAACGTGATTTGTGGGTCTACTTACTTTATAAAATGAATTTTAGAAGGATGAGACGTGCATAACTGTAAAGTATGATGGGAAAAGCAATATCAAGTAATCGGTTCTTGTATTAACGCGATCTTGAGATGATCTTCATTCCCCCCCCCCCCCTGGAAACCCTAAAATACCTCCTCCCCGGGGGGGGGGGAATTCCCCACCGGTTGAGAACCACTGTACTAAACGTAAACATGACAAGAATCACATGGTTGACTGCAACGTCCTGTAAAGGATATACAACGACTTTGGAAAGTTTAAAAAGTTAAGAAATTCCTTAAATCTGGAAGAACTTAACACTCTAAGAGAATGTGTAGAAAGTTTTAACGATTAAGAATTTCCTTATACAGTATCTGTGAGAACTAAGCACCCAAAGAGGATTGTGGAAAGTTAAGAAAAAAAATTCCTTTATTTGCAAGAAATAAGCTAATTGTTTTCATCGTTCCAGTCTTCTCATTCGGTTATTACCTCCGTAATCCCGTTTATCACGCAGAGTCTCGTAGCAGGCGAGAGCTGGGAGCGGTTTTACCCCCGCTGGTGACTTGCGGGATAACTGAGCCGGCCGCTCAGAAAGCAATGGCAAACTACTGAGCATAATCTTGCCAAGAAATCAACAGACAGCTCAAAGATGCTGCTGTTGGCAGCGATGTCCTGTAAAGGATATGCGAATTTTTAAAAAAAAAGGGACGCAGAGGTGTTTCCAAGGCACCAGGGCCGGGTTATATACTGGCCAAGACCTATCGACGCGTCCTCATCGAACGGCCTGGACAACAGGTCCCTTCGGGGTCCTGGTTAAAGTCAGTAGGATCGCCGATTCCTCCGAAGTCGGAGAGTGTCTGCCTGTACGGCGAGGATCCACCAGTCTGCACACCAATAAGCCAGACATGGGACAACGGATACTCACGCAAACCTCAGGTCCTGTATGACATCACACTGATGTTGGACAACAGGATGCCTTCATCCGACATACAGGACTTCGCGTTGGAGCTCAAACCAACGAACACAAGCAAGCAAACAAGCCAAAAAAAAAAAAAAAAGTATCTTCCCGGTTGTTTATACGAGGGGACTTCAAATGAAAACCTTTAGAGTGTAATAGAAATTACAATGACCATCCCGTTGTCTTGTACCTTTCAATATTTTTGTTAAGGACATCCGTATTTATCATGAAATATATGTGAAGATTTTGAATATCGCTGCTTCAAAACACGGAAGAGAACAACCTACATTCTCCTCCCACATAAGAAAATGTTCTAATTGTGCACCAACTATATCACTAATAAGCCATGCAAGCAAAATCCTCTTGCGAATCATCATAAGATAAGGAGTGGGGGTTAGCATGGCGAAAGGATAAGAGCTCTCGCTGGTAAACTTCCGTTGTGCTGATGCCGATGTAGCGGGTTCAGTCCTTACATCGGTCAGTTGGACTAAAATGTTGACTTCTAGTCCTTGACTTGGGAACAGAAATTACAAGTACCTCAGAAGTCGAAGTGGATTCGCCTGATGGCGAGGGATACTGGTAATAAGGAAAGCTAATCCACACACAAAAATAAGTTTGGTGCACTAGAAGTAGTAGCACGTGTATGGACTACGTCTGAGTTCAAAGCAAGCGAGCAACAAACCAAAAGAAATTCATAAGATTTTAGAAACAATGTGAATTACAAAAAAAAGTACATGCCTGTTTAAGGCGTCTGCTCCGTGGCGAAGGGCTTACGGACACAGTTCGTGATCCCGTATACCTGCGTTCAAAACAGATGTGGGCCATTTGGCAGCAGATCGCCTTTCGTTGGTTGTTTGACGAAATGGTATGGCTGCTGGTTGTTCAGAAAGCAATGACAAACTACTGAACGTAAACTTGCCAAGAGATTACAACAGCAAAAAATGCGGGTGTTGACTGCAATCTCCTGTAAAGGATATGCAACTAACTTTTTTAAAAACTATTTGAGGCAGACCAGAAGTATCAGATATTATATTTTCAATAAGAGAATCATATTTGAATAATGCAAAGTAAGTTGTATATATCCGTGCTTGTATCCCAGGCTACAGAAAGGCCGTTGATTGTGTTCGGCATAAGTAATTGTGGAACACCGTGAAGAAGATATACATCGTATCACGAACAACAAGCAGTTGTTGGCGAAGAATCAAGCGTGTTTGAGATGCCAAGGAACGTAAGACAACGTTGTAATATCTCCACATATCTGTTTAATACCTGTTCACAATGTGTAACGATTAACCTGGGAAAATTATGAAGTTTCTGATAATATTGATCCATTCATAATGTGTGGAAACTCGATTCCAGAACTCATATATATATATATATATATATATATATATATATATATATATATATATGCAGATGATACCATCCGTCTCTCAAACATTGCCAACGGATTAGAATAGTTATTTCTATCTTTGAAAAGACGCGGTAAAGATCAAGATTTGTTTCTGAGCATTGCAAAAAGAAGGGAGAGTAATGTCCTCAGACAAAAGTACATGTCAATCAAAAATTACGAGGGCGCTTTAAATGAATACCTTAAATGCTTTTTGTGTGGTGAGAGAGAGAGAATGTTCTAAAAAAGTTCAGAACAAATATATCATTTTTCGATGTAGTCACCACTGCGTTCAAGGCAAGTCCTCCAGCGCCGATAAAGTGCTTGGATTCCTGTGTGTGTAACCACTCATGAAAACTACCTGCTGTACACCTTCATCGGACCAAACAATTTTGAAACTTCCTACTCCACTCATACTCTTGCTGGACTGACAAGCATGCATCACCAAACTGGTCATTCATTTGCCGATGAATTTCTATAAGTTTCACCCATTCACTGATTTAACCAAAAAAAAAAAAAAAAAACCACGGATAACAACAAAGCGTTGTTCCTCTTTGATGCATGTGAAAAATGGGGCGGTCATCTTTAAACTGTCTTTACGACGTCACCATAGTCGTCTGCATCGTGATGTCACGTGCTGAACACTTGACATCCATAAAAACAATATTGGCAGGTTACTAGACAATGACATTGTGACTGTAATTTCTATAACACTTTTAAGGTTTTCATTTGAAGCCCCCTCTTACAATTAATGAGGAATTTTAAAATGTCGCATACTTTTAATAAATTGGCACCTTATTAACAACAGTGGGGACGTTGTGTGTGTGTGTGTGTGTGTGTGTGTGTGTGTGTGTGTGTGTGTGTGTGTGTGTGTGTGTGTGGGTGTGGGTGGGTGGGTGGGGTGTGGGGGGGAGTAAAGAACCCGTTTTCATCTTATGAGGCGTATTGGGTATATGGTGCTCATGATCATGTACCACCCGGGGTCATCTCACACGATCGCCAGCGTCTTGAAGCAGGTCTGTGTCATTGCCCCGATTGTGCCACGTGACCAAACCAACCACACTCAACCAGGTATTTTTGCTCCCTCCTTGCTCTTTTCCGATCAATTTTACCAATTGTTGCCAAGTTTGAAGTTTATTTCGCCCAAACGATCTGGACTGCACACATAATTTCTCTAATTAGTTAAAGGTTCTCATGATATTCTTTGAACTGCCCTCAGAAAGAACTTTCCACTCTCATGAGATGTGCCTCAGCTTGTTCCGTATCTTTTTACACCAACGGATGATGAGGTCAACATTACCCCGGTCACCTTACTTTCCAGAAATTCCCGGTACCATTTTAGGTTTGGTTGACCTGAGGCTCAGATTAATAATAATATTGTTTTTTAAATTCCCGCCTCGGGGTTTTTCGAAACCACGACCACTGAACTGCAAGCAGTCAAACGTGTTGGTCACTGCGCTAATGAGGCTGGCCCCATGTAAATGAACAAATTAGGAAGAGCTTGGAAGCAACAGAGATGTGGTTCCAGAGACGAATGTTGCGAATTCTTTGGACTTCCAGAGTAACTAATGACTTCCTGAAAGAGGCTAATGAAACTAGAACAATGAGAATGACACAAACAGCGTTCTGTGGTCATGTGATGAGAAGAGAGGCATTAGGAAACATCGTGACAACTGGAAAGATCAAGGGGAAAAGAGGCAAAGGCAGAGTTCGTAGGTCAGCATGGCCGAACGCCTGTCTTAAACATCCTGTGTGCTGGTGCCGATGTAAGGGGTTCAATCCCTACACCGGACAGTTGGACTAAATTGTTGGCCTATTGGCCTTGACTTGGGGACGTAAATTACAATTACCTCTGAAGTCGGAGTGGGTTCACCTGATGGCGAGGGATACTGTTAATAGGGAAAGCTAATCCACATGCAGAATTCAGTCCAACACTACTAGAAGCAAATCTTGACAGAACAGATTCAGAAAATTTAGAACTCTTTACTCCAGATGAAACAACTGATCCACATGAAATAAATGAACTTCTATTTGCTTACGATCAGTGCCTGTTTTACAGCGATGAGGGCAGACTACAAAATCATATTACTAATCTGAATTCAACCTGCAGCAGATACAATATGAGTATAAACACAGCCAAAACCGAAGTAATGCACGTTAGCAGATCGCCGGGCCCACTAAGTATACAGATAAATAGCACAACTCTGAAACAAGTTAAAGAATTCAAATATCTTGGAATTATGATAACAGAAGATGGCAAATTCGACAGAGAAATCGAAATCAGATGTCAAAAAGCTAGTGCAGTTACATATCAACTATCACCCTTACTGAAACATCCAAATATACCCATGTCCGCAAAACGACAAATAATACACAGCATATTCACACCAACCCTATGCTACAAATCTCAAACTTAGACTTTATCCAAATCACACTCTCGCAAAATCAACACCTGAGAGATGAGATGCATGAGGAGAGCTGCCAATGTAACAATCCGAGACCGAATAAGAAATGCTGTTATCAGACAGACAGCGAAATCAACACCTTGTGCCACATTATCGAAAGATAGAAGATCAAGTGGTTTGGCCATGTCGTTAGAATGCAACACCAACAACTACCATCACTGGCCTTACATCTAAGATCATCTGCGACGAGACCACGAGGACGTCCAAGAAGGAAATGGATTGGCATCAAAGACATTGTACAATCACAAGGAATGACACTATCCAGTGCCACCCACCGGGCGAAGGAGCGCAAATTATTCCTCCCCACGGCGCTTGACGGCAGAAGTGGAAGATGATGATGACGATGACGACTACTAGAAGTATTGTGTATGGACTACGCTTGAGTTCAAAGCCAGAGAAAAAAAAATCAGCAGCAGCAGAGTTGATCCAGAACACCAAAAATCGAGATCTGTGGCGAGACATGAACGCCTACGCCAGTAGGCAAGGCACTTGATGATGGTGAGCATACAAAGATCTCACGTCAAACGTTAGTGTGCATAATCTCTTGATACATTGCTTGGGGACCATACACAGACTTCATCCTTTTTCTCCACCTCCGAATTCTTCATCTTCTAACGGCATAATCATTCACCCGGATTCGATGACACACTTGTCCACGCCACAAGAACAAGATAAGTATATATATATATAATATATTATATATATATATTATATATATATATAATTGTCGTTGATTTGAAACACGTCCCAATGGCTTTATTACAAAAGTATGAAAGAAACATTAACAGGTGTGGTAAAATTAAACAAAGCATTCATTGGTATTTATCATATTTTTATCAAAGCATTCAGTTTTCTTTTAGAGGTCCGAACAAATGAAAATCACATGGATTACACCCAACATATAACAGAGAAAAACTACAAGACATTACAGTCAAAGAGAAATTTACAGATGAAATAAAATGTAAACTTGAAACTCTGCAAAACCCTTTGGAGGAAAGCATTGACCAAACTTGGTTGAACATCAAGAATACAATTCAGTCTACCGCAGAAGAATGTCTCGGTGTGTTAACCACGCATAGAAAGAACAGATGGTTCAATAAAAAATGTGAAGAAGCAGTCATCAGGAAGAAGAATGCCAGACATGTATGGTTAAATGACATCAATAACATCCAAAAGGAAGAGCATTATAGAAATGAATGTAAAGAGGCTACAAAAATAGTCAGACAGCAGAAGCGAGAATATATGAGTAATATAATCAAAGATATGGAAACTAATCACCAGAAAAATGAATCCAGAAAATTTTTTAAAGAACTGAAGTCAATGAAACGAGGGCACCAACAAAACATATATGGTTTAAAAGACAAAAATGGGAATATGATAAATACCAATGAGGAAATGTGCAACACATGGAAAGAATATTTTATTGAATTACTAAATTGTGAAGCTCCAAGTAACATTTTCTCACAGGAAGAGGTTCTAATATGCGAACCACAAATTGAAGAACCTACATTTGAAGAAATCCTATATGTAATCACACGACTTAAAAACAATAAGGCAACTGGGACTGATGGAATTGCTGCTGAATTTATAAAGGCAGGTGGCCATGCATTACATCTAAAGCTATACGAACTAATAATAAAAATCTGGAGGACAGAAGAATTACCCCATGACTGGAAAGAGTCATTATTGATACCTATCTTTAAGAAAGGAGACAAGTTCCAATGTGGAAATTATAGAGGAATATCACTACTGTCCACAAGCTATAAGATACTATCCGCAGTATTACTAAATAGACTAAAACCATATTCAGAAGACATATTAGGTGACTACCAGGCGGGTTTTAGACAAAACAGATCAACAATAGATCAGATATTTATCTTACGACAAATAGCCGAGAAACATTGGGAATATAAAAGAGATCTCCATAACATTTTTGTGGATTTTAAAAAGGCTTATGATAGTGTCCATAGGAATAGTCTATGGAATGCTATGCAGGAATTTGGAATACCAAGGAAGTTAATCAACATGACCAGACTATGCATGGAAGATACTTATAATATAGTAACATATAAAGGCAGGAAATCAGACCCCTTCCAAATAACATCTGGCTTGAAACAGGGTGATGCACTATCGCCGCTACTCTTCAATCTGGCTCTAGAGAAAGTTGTAAGGAAGGTAAAGGAGGAATGTGATATTGGAGGAACATCCAAGCTGCTTGGTTATGCAGATGATATAGATATTATAGGGCAAAGTGAACAAAAGACATTGGAAATATTGACTCACTTAAAGGAAAAAGCCCAACAGATGGGGCTGGTTATCAACCAAGATAAGACAGAATATATGGTAATTTCAAGAGACGGAATGGCTAGAAACTCTGGCCACATACAAATAGATAATATGACCATTAAAAGAACGGAAACATACAAATACCTGGGTACGATCTTCAACTGCTCCAACATCATAAGGGAAGAAATACAAACTAGAATCAACTCTGGAAATAAGATATACTATGCACTACAACATCTACTAAAATCAAAGGCGCTATCTCGTAACACCAAAACCACAATATACAAAACACTGATCAGACCAGTTGTGCTGTATGGCTCTGAAACCTGGAGTACAACGAAAAGAGACGAAGCCTTGTTACAAACCTTTGAGAACAAAATTTTAAGACGCATCTTTGGACCCATTAGGGATACACAAAGTGGAGAGTGGAAAAGAAGAAGTAACAAAGACATTTATGATCTGTTTAAGTCCCCGCTAATCACTGGTATCATGAAGGCTAATAGACTACAATGGCTGGGGCATATAGAAAGAATGGAAGATAATAGGGAAACAAAACTCGCTTACACTCAGGAAATAAATGACCGTAGACCCCGAGGTAGACCAAGAAGGCGGTGGAGAGATAATACATGTACAGACCTACAAGCACTTGGAATCAACGACTGGCAAGAGAAGGTCCACCAGAGAGACGAATGGAGACGGATTGTATTTGCAGCAAAGAACCTCAATGGCTCGGAACGCTGAAGAAGAAGAAGATTCATTTTGAATGAATTATGCACCATGGGTTGGTCAGAAGAAGTCGCCGTAGGCATTCAGGCAAGCATCCCATTGCTTAGGTAGGCGGCGAATGCCGTTTACAAAAAAGGATTGTGGCTGCTCACTGAACCAAGTGTTTACCGCGTTCATTACGTCAGCATCTGTGTGAAATCGTTGCCCCTTGAGAGTTTTTTTTAGAGGTCCGAACAAATGAAAATCACATGGTGAAAAATCAGGACTATAAGCTGAATGTTGCAGAATTTCCCACTTCTTCCTTGCTAATGCTTCCTGCACAGTCTTTGCGATATGTGGACGAGCATTATCGTGCAACAAAATCACACCGCGAGAAAGCATGCCGGGTCGTTTATTCTTTATGGCTTTTTGCAGCTTGTCTAGTGTTTGCAAGTAGTGGGTAGAGTTGATGTTGACACCAGGTTCTTTAAAGTCGGCCAACAATAGCCCTTCATGGTAAAAAAAAAATGCGCTCAGCATAACCTTACCAGCGGAAACCTGTAATTTGAATTTTTTTGGCTTTTGGCACGCACGCTTGCATTGCATGCTTTATCTTTTGCTGCTCGGCTCAAAGTGGTGACACCATTATTCATCGCCTGCCACTATACGGAAGAGAAATGCATCACCCTCCACGCAGCAAGTGGTTCAAACACCATCCCATGCGTTCCTCTTTTTGGTGGTCGGTCAACATTCGTGGTACCCACTGTAAACACACCTTCCGATATTGCAGTTTCTTACAAACTGCCAAGTGCCGAACTCACACATCATGCCCGACATCTAGGTTTTGGTCTAGGGTTTGGAAGATTTTAGAAATATCACAACAGGCTCGCTTGCTCTCTGTACGAATCTTTCGTGCACACAACACAAGTCCAAAACGCGTCCTCAGAGCACACGAACACTTTATTGCATCACAGTCCTTACCGTGGTCGCCATCACACCCCGCCAGCATCTTGCCTTTCAGCGTTCTGGGCATGACCCACCCACCTACTGTCTAGCAATAGTGCATACATGATACCACTAATCGTCGTTTATTCCTTGCTGTTGTTGCACACTACAGAGTATACAATTGACTGCTAACTGTTAATAATAGTTTCTAGTTACTCACACATAGCTGGTACCCACAAGCTCTGGTCACAGCGTGCCTCTGGCCGCCATTCTCGTTGACATCTCCTCACAACCGGGCCATCACTGCCTCGCCATCACTGGCCTCCGTTTGCGTTCATCAAGCGACAGCTTCGATGTGTTGCTCCATCATTGTCGTCGTGCACACTCGAAACAATCTTCACTCAACTGCATCTCAGATGTTTCCCATTCCTTTGAATACTGTCACAAACTGAAACACTTTCACAACTCTTCAATCGACCTTCTCTTGTTCACGTCCCAGTGCCTTCTGTCCAGATCGCAACCTTTTCCGGCTTCTACCTGGACGCGTCACGTGACCACATTAGCTCCGCCCACTAATCTGCCCGTGTTCGCTTGCATTTTTGAACTGTGTGTCAACGACATCTCTCTAGTTTCTACGATTGACACACTTGCTGTGTTTCGCGTATCCATCTCATGGCACAAACGACCTTTTGAATGGTCCCAATTGAAACATCAAATTCTTTCGCTAACGAACGTATGCTTCGACAACTGTTCATCTGTACTGCTGCATCACTTTTGGCGATGGTTTTTTCTGTTGCAACAATATGCGCTTGACCCGGCCGTCGAAGATCTGTCGTGAACTGACGTCCTTTCCGAAACAGTCAATCAATTAATCAGGTGCCGCCTCCACAATGAAGGTTGGCTACAATTGATCTCGAACACTGTCTGTCTTTTGCCTTGACCGTACATTCTGTCAGGCTGATGTTCGTCCATCTCTTGATGTTATCTTCCCACTTGTAGCCCTCAACCTTGCCCTCCAGTATGGTTTTTATAAGAGTATCATGTCTTTTAACATGGCCGAAATATTTCACTTGCATCCTCTTTATTTCTTTCATCAACTCTCTCTTCATTCCCAGTTTTTCTAGAACCTCTGCATTTAATTGTTTTTGTTTCCATGAAATACGACATATTCGTCTGTATATCCACATCTCCAGGGCTTCTATGCGACTTTCTAGTTGCTTGTTCAATGTCCAGGCTTCAGAGCCATACAGTAGCGTTGAATATACGTAGAATTTGACAATTCTCATTTTTAATGCGTTATTAATCTCTCTAGATGTTAATGCTGATTTCATGTTTTGAAAGCATTTTTAGTCATTCCTATTCTCTTTCTGATTTCTATTTCACTTCTGCCATCGTCTATTATTATATGTCCAAGATAGGAGACACTTGTCACTTGTTGTAATATCTGCCCGTTTATTGTGATGTTCATTGATGACCTTTCCTTCATCATCATCATCATCATCATCATCATCATCATCATCATCATCATCATCATCATCATCATCATCATCATCATCATCATCATCATCATCATCATCATCATCAACTTCCACTTCTGCCGTCAAGCGTCGTGGGGAGGAATAATTTCCTTTTCACTGCTAATTATCATAGTTCTTGTTTTTTGGATATTAATATCTAAGCCACATTATGCATTGTGCCTATTTACTTGTTCCACTAGGTCTTGCAACTCTTGCTCACTTTCTGCTAGTAACACAGTGTCGTCAGCACACCTACGATTGCTTATGATTCCTCCATTGATGTTAAGTCCAGGCATTTCAACTTGTTTAAATATTCTTTCTGTGTATAGGTTGAAGAGGCTTGGGGACAGTACACATCCCTGCCGTACTCCTCCTTTTATCTATGTAGGCGACGAATAGTTATTTCCATATCTAATAGACGCCACTTGTTCCCAGTACAAGTTACTAATACGTTTGATGTCATTTCCGTCAACTCCTATATCTTGAAGGCACGTAATTAGTCGTTCATCTTGTACTCTATCAAAAGCTTTCTTGTAGTCTATAAAATAAATATGTATACTTTGTTGAACTTCTATATATTTTTCAATTAACATCCTCAAACATATAATTGCTTCTCTGGTGCTGCTGTTTTTGCGGAACCCAAATTGTTCTTCAGCTATTTCCTCATCTATTTTATGTTGAATTCTTTCTTGTATGACCGTTAGTAGTATCTTAGTTATGTGGCTCATTAAGCTAATAGTTATGTAATTCTCACAATCAACAGCTCTTGGCTTCTTCGGTAGTGTGATGCAAATGGATTATTTCAAATCCCTGGGGATGTACCCAGTATTATATATATATATCACTAGCAGACCCGGCCCGGCTTCGCCCAGTCCCTGGTGGGGAGCATCTCATTTAATTAATATAAGTAGTCATATAAGCTCCCGTTCCCGTTCCTGTCTGTCTGTCTGTCTGTCTGTCTGTCTGTCTGTCTGTCTGACTGTCTGTCTGTCTGTCTGTCTGTCTGTCTGACCCTGCCTGGCATCGCCTGGCTCCTAGTGTGGAGCATCTCATTTAATTCATATAAGTAGTCATATAAGCTCCCGTTCCCGTTCCCAACTATCTATCTGTCTGTCTGTCTGTCTATCTGTCTGTCTGTCTGTCTGTCTGTCTGTCTGTCTGTCTGTCTGTCTGTCTGTCTGACCCGGCTTCGCCCAGCCCCTGATGGGGAGCATCTCATTTAATTCATATAAGTTCCCGTTCCCGACTATCTGTCTGTCTGTCTGTCTGTCTGTCTGTCTGTCTGTCTGTCTGTCTGTCTGTCTGTCTAATCATTTATTGGTTGCGGTTAGAACAACCTTAGATAAACGAAGACCAACTTGCAAAAAGCATTAGAAAGAGCACTTGAAAGATCTTTACATATTCCCCCAACAATTAACTTGGGTATATGGAACAGTGGCAGCAGCAGAAGAAGAAGAAAAAGGAGGAGTAGGAGGAAGGAGGAGGAAGAGGGTGGAGGAGGGAGGAGGAGGGAGGAGGAAGAGATAGGCGGAGAGAGGAGGAGGAGGGAGGAGTACGGAGGAGGAGGAGGGATTAGGAGGAGGAGGGGGAAAGAGGAGAAGGAGGAGGAGGGATTAGGAGGAAGAGGGAGGAGGAGGATGGAGGAGGAAGAGGAGGGAGAGGGAGGAGGGGAAGAGGGGGAGGGTAGGAGGAGGAGGAGGGGAGAGGAGGAGGAGGGATGTGGAGGAAGGAGGGAGGAGGAGGGATTAGGTAGAGGGAGGAGGAGGGAGGAAAAGGGAGGAGGGTGGAGGAGAGAGGAGGAGGAGGAAGGGCGAGGAGGAGGAAGAGGGAGGAGGAGGATGGAGGAGGGAGAGGGAGGAGGGGGAGGGGAAGCGGAAGAGGGTAGGAATTGGAGGAGGGGAGAGGAGGAGGAGAAGGGAGGAGGGAGGAGGAGGGAGAATGAGGAGGGGAGGAAGGAAAGGGAGGTGGAAGAGGATTAGGAGGGAGGAAGATGAGGAAGGAGGTAGAGGGAGGAGGAGGAGGTAGAGGAGGAGGAGGAAGGAAAGGGAGGAGGAAGAGGAGGAGAAGGAGGAGGAGCAGGGTGGAGTGAGGAGGTAGAAGGAGGAGGAGGGAGGATGAGAAGGTAGGAGAGGTAGAGAGGAGGAGGAGGAGGGAGGATGAGGAGGGAGTAGGATGGAGCAGGAAGAGGGAGAAGGAGGAGGAGGGAGGAGGATGAAGGAGGAGGATGAGGGAGAAGGAGGCAGGAGGAGGATGAGGGAGAAGGAGGCAGGAGGAGGGAGAGGGAGGAGGAGGGAAGAGGAGAAGGAGGAAGGAGTAGGAGGGAGGAGGATGGAGGAGGAAGGGAGAGGAAGAGGGAGAAGGAGGAGTAAGAGGAGGAGGAGGTAGAGGGAGGAGGTAGAGGGAGGAGGAGAAGAGAGGAAGAGGGAGTTCGCCATTCCGAATTCATACTCGTCTAGGTTCTGTGATTTCGGTCCTTCCATTGATTGTTCTTCCCTTCTACATGACTGTAGATAACTTCCTTACACATAAAAAGATGAATTGTTATTGATATTGCCGTGGCATGGAGGAATATCAGCAGCAGAGTTGATCCAGAAAACCAAAGACCGAGATCTATGGAGAGCCATGAATGCCTACGCCAGCCGGCACGGCACTTGATGATGATGATGATTGCCGTGTGACGATTCTGTGTAGTCACGTCATTTTCTTCGCTTTCCCTAGCGTTTTGGTTCGGGGATTCTTTCATCATCATCATCATATATTTACGTACGTATTTTGGGAGGGGGAGGAGGGAGGAGGAGGAAGAAGAAAAAAAATTACAACAGTTGGCAGCGCTGGAATGAAAGGAAGACGTGTAGAAAATTTCATCTCAATCGGATGGACCGTTCGCGAACGTATAAAGGACATACATATATATTTACATACATATATATTTACATACATACATCCTAATTTATATATTACTAGCTGACCCTGCCCGGCTTCGCCCAGATCCTGGTGGGGAGCATCTCATTTAATTCATATAAGTAGTCATATAAGTTATCGTTCCCGTTACCGACTGACTGTCTGTCTGTCTGTCTGTCTGTCTGTCTGTCTGTCTGTCTGTCTGTCTGACCCGGCCCGGCATTGCCCAGCTCCTGGTGTGGAGCATCTCATTTAATTCATATAAGTAGTCATATAAGTTCCCGTTCCCGACTGTCTATCTGTCTGTCTATCTGTCTGCCTGACCCTGCCCGGCTTCGCCCAGTCCCTGGTGGGGAGCATCTCATTTAATTCATATAAGTAGTCATATAAGTTCCCGTTCCCGTTACCGACTATCTGTCTGTCTGTCTGTCTGTCTGTCTGTCTGTCTGTCTGTCTGTCTGTCTGTCTGTTTGACCCGGCATCGCCCAGCTCCTGGTGTGAAGCATCTCATTTAATTTATATAAGTAGTAATATAAGTTCCTGTTCCCGACTGTCTATCTGTCTGTCTCTCTGTCTATCTGTCTGCCTGACCCAGTCCGGCTTCGCCCAGTCCCTGGTGGGGAGCATCTCATTTAATTCATATAAGTAGTCATATAAGTTCTCATTAAATTCATACAACAAAAAAAGTAACTTAAAAGAATGTCCTTCCACACACCATCCATTATTTTTAATGAAAACTCTTTCTAATCACCTGCATGACTACAGTAACTTCTTAAGCAAAAAAAGATGAGTTACAATGTTATGCATTGTGCATTATTTTTTATGAAAACTTTGAAAATGCCTTACAGATTGTATCATTATTTATTATAACTCATATGCCGGTACATAACTATGAACAAAGAGTTTATAAATCTTTGAAAACGATGCCACAATATGACTATAAGTTATACAGAAAAGTTATGCCCCTTGAAATAACTTTTACGGAGTTAGGTCCCCTGAGATATATGAAATTATAATGAAAAATGAAAAATGAAATAATACTGAGTAAGCAGGCGATTTCACACTAACAAAATATCACAGTTGGCAGCGCTGGAATGAAAGGAAGGCGTGTAGAAAATTTCATCTCAATCGGATGGGCCGTTCGCGAACAAATCAAGGACATACATACATACATACATGCATGCATGCATGCATGCATACATACATACATACATACATACATACATAAATACATACATACATACATACATACATACATACATACATACATACATACATACATACATACATACATACATACATACACACACACACACACACACACACACACACACACACACACACACACACAACTACATACATACATACATACATACATACATACATACCAAAAAACA
>JACEFZ010017720.1:0-35013 GCA_014155875.1 Cepaea nemoralis
TTTTCATGGCCAAATTAAAAAAAGTGGAGGGGGTTTAATTTGATCTAACTGCAGTGTGGCATAAGGTAGAACCGATTATAATTAGTCTAATTAATATAGGCTGTAGGCTTGTTAAAACTATAGTGTGATTGATTAGCACTGTTAGTGGAAAACTAACTAGAGTAGGGAAGTGATACTTGGCTCTGTTAGTTGAAAATAGATTAGTGAAGTGTTGATAAGCTTTTACTATTTGAGAATTGAGTAATGAGGGATAATTGGGATTTTCCCGTAGGTGTCCCTGGTGGTCGGGGTTCCGCATTCTGTTTGCTGATATTTTTGTCTTGGCCTGATGATAACCTATGTGGTCAGTTCATCTGTCCCTGACAAGTTCATTATATTTTCTGAGCGAGGCCGATGTCCCACGATCATCTAATAGAGATCAGTGACGGGGAGGCTATCACCAGTTGTATGATTTATTTTACAGGTTCCTCTGGTTGGAATGAAGAACCCGGACCCAATGTAACACCCGATCCCAGATAAAGTATGATGTGGAGAGATGGGCCAGCAACTTTCGCAACGGAAGAAGTTAATACACCTTGCTCGGTGGAGTCTAATGGTATATGTATCCTACATGAGTGAATACCAATCGTTAACACACCTGAAGTGATGGAGGTTCAACCCATGTGGAACTAGATCAGTAGGGACTGATGTTCACAGTAGATGAAACCAAACATTGAAGTGTAGTTGTTCCACTTATCAAGGAAATCAGAACTTTCAGACTATATCTAGTGAATAAAGCAAGCCATTTTATTCTAGATACATTAACTGTTTAATAGTGAGAACTAGTGAACATTTATCAACAGACAAAAAGACTTGTTAGTAGGACAGTGTTCCATGTTTGTTTTCACTGCGCCGGAATTATGAAGCCGGAGTTTCTATAAACTATTAGGAACAGTTGCGTTAGGAAATATACTAGTATTTTCCACGGATTATATTTACCTGAGATTCAGATCTCATGGTCATCAGAGTTCCTGGAGGAGGACATGTCTGGAGAGAAGGATACGACTTCGGTGAGGTTTTTCGTACTGACTCGAATGATGTCGTGTGATCCTTGCCATGATGTGTACACTATGATCCTGAACTTTGAAGGCTGACATACGCATTTATGTTATAACACACGACACACTTTTTCTTCGCATACACGTCTCATATACGTTACACTTTTCTTTTAATAAATTAGTCTTTATTAATTTTTAGAAGCAAGAGTTGTTGAGTATGTTGCGTTGGGGAAGTATGAGAGGGGGCATAGTACGACAGTGAGAGAGTGACAGGAAAAGGTGTCCATAGGCTGATGGAGTGTGTTGGACGGAAGCTGGTGGATTCTCCAGGATATGAATAAGGGGAAAAATATTATAATGTGGGGGTCGACTCTCTTCACTCCAGGGACGACACTTTAAAGGAGGACACGACAGGTAGTCACAATCTCCTGTTATACAGTTACCTGTCTGGTAGTCACAATCTCCTGTGATACAACTGCCTGTCTGGTAGTCACAATCTCCTGTGATACTGCTGCGTGTCTGGTAGTCACAATCTCCTGTGATTCTGCTACCTGTCTGGTAGTCACAATCTCCTGTGATACTGCTACCTGTCTGGTAGTCACAATCTCCTGTGATACTGCTACCTGTCTGGTAGTCACAATCTCCTGTGATACTGCTGCCTGTCTGGTAGTCACAATCTCCTGTGATACAACTGCCTGTCTGGTAGTCACAATCTCCTGTGATACTGCTACCTGTCTGGTAGTCACAATCTCCTGTGATACTGCTACCTGTCTGGTAGTCACAATCTCCTGTGATACTGCTGCCTGTCTGGTAGTCACAATCGCCTGGTAACATAGTTCTGGCCTGAACGTCTTGCATGACATATATGTACGGCACCCTTTCAACAAATGCAAACAAAGCACAACCTCGAGTCTGGGGTCACTTGTGATATCGTTTAACACTACACATATGGGACAATTTGGGATGGGGCGGGGGTACTTGTACCACATTTGTCTGTTTCTGTTCTTATGGTGCGGTGGTTGTACCAGTTATTCACGTGGAACTGATAGTTTTCCTCAGAATTAGAAGGTGAAGAATAGCACTGGAGCTGCATACCTCTCACACAAGATGAATAAATTCTGTCTTTAAGAAGGTATATGTGTTCACACGTTTATACTTACAAGACATATGTAAAATATTTTCCTTGTCAAGACAATGTGAGAGTACAAATTGATGGGAAATGTGTATAACACTTATTTATAAAATACACTAGCAGACCCGGCCCGGCTTCGCCCAGTCCCTGGTGGGGAGCATCTCATTTAATTAATATAAGTAGTCATATAAGCTCCCGTTCCCGTTCCTGTCTGTCTGTCTGTCTGTCTGTCTGTCTGTCTGTCTATCTGTCTGTCTGTCTATCTGTCTGTCTGTCTGACCCTGCCCGGCATCGCCTGGCTCCTGGTGTGGAGCATCTCATTTAATTCATATAAGTAGTCATATAAGCTCCCGTTCCCGTTCCCGACTATCTATCTATCTGTCTGTCTATCTGTCTGTCTGTCTATCTGTCTGTCTGTCTGTCTGTCTGTCCCTCCCTCTCTGTCTGTCTGTCTGTCTGTCTGTCTGTCTGTCTGTCTGTCTGTCTGTCTGTCTAATCATTTATTGGTTGCGGTTAGAACAACCTTAGATAAACGAAGACCAACTTACAAAAAGCATTAGAAAGAGCACTTCAAAGATCTTTACGTATTCCCCCAACAATTAACTTGGGTAAATGGAGCGGCGGCAGCAGCAGCAGAAGAAGAAGAAAAAGGAGGAGTAGGAGGAAGGAGGAGGAAGAGGGTGGAGGAGGGAGGAGGAGGAGGGAGGAAGAGATAAGCGGAGAGAGGAGGAGGAGGGAGGAGGAGTAGGGAGGAATAGGAGGGAGGAGGAGGGATTAGGAGGAGGAGGGGGGAAAGAGGAGGAGGAGGGAGGAGGAGGAAGAGGGAGAAGGAGGGAGGAGGAGGAGGAGTAGAGAGGAGGAGGGAGGAGGAAGAGGGAGGAGGAAGAGGAAAGAGGAAGAGGGAGAAGGAGGGAGGAGGAGGAGGGAGAAGGAGGGAGGAGGAGAAAGCAGGAGGAGGGAGGAGGAGGAGGGAGGAGGAGGAGGGAGGAGGTGGAGGGAGAAGGAGGAGGAGGGAGAAGGAGGAGGGAGGAGGGAGGAAGGGGAGAAGGAGGACGAGGAAGAATGATGAGGAGGGAGGAAGAGTGAGGAGGAGGGATGTGGAGGAAGGAGGAGGAGGGAGGAGGTAGAGGGAGGAGGAGGAGGGAGGCAAAGGGAGGAGGGAGGAGGAGAGATGAAGAGGAGGGAGGTGGAAGAGAGAGAGAGGAGGAGGGAGGAGGTGGAGGGAGAAGGAGGAGGGAGGAAGAGGTAGAAGGAGGAGGAAGAAGGAGGAGGGAGGAGAAGGAGGGGGAGGAGGAGGAGGAATGATGAGGAGGAAGAGGGAGGAGGAGGGAGGAAGAGGGAGGAGGAAAAGGGAGGAGAGAGGAGGTAGAGGGAGGAGGTAGGAGGAGGAGGAAAAGGAAGGAGGAGGAGGAAGAGGGAGGAGGAGGAGGATCGAGGAGGAAGAGGAGGGGAAGAGGAAGAGGGTAGGAGGAGGAGGAGGGGAGAGGAGGAGGAGGGATGTGGAGGAAGGAGGAGGAGGGATTAGGTAGAGGGAGGAGGAAGGGGGAGGAGGAGGAAGAAGAGGGAGGAAGAGGAAGAGGAGGGAGAGGGAGGAGGTGAAGAGGAAGAGGGTAGGAATTGGAGGAGGGGAGAGGAGGAAGAGGAGGAAGGAGGAGAAGGGAGGAGGGGAAGGAGGGAGGAGGCGGAGGGAGAAGGAGGAGGAGGGAGGAGGGAGGAGGAGAGAGAATGAGGAGGGGAGGAAGGAAAGGGAGGTGGAAGAAGAGGAGGAGGAGGGTGGAGGAAGGACGTAGAGGGAGGAGGAGGAGGAAGGAAAGGGAAGAGGAAGAGGAGAAGGGAGGAGGAGGGTGGAGGTAGAGGGAGGAGGTAGAGGGAGGACGAGCAGGTAGTGGGAGAAGAAGGAGGGAGGAGGAGGAAGAGGGAGTAGGATGGAGGAGGAGGAGGGAGAGGGAGGAGGAGGGAAGAGGAGGGAGGAGAAGGCGGAGGGAGAAGGAGGAAGGAGTAGGAGGGAGGAGGATGGGGGAGGGAGGAAGTGGGAGAAGGAGGAGGGGGAGGAGTTAGAGGGAGGAGGAAGAGGAGGAGGAGAGAGGAGGAGGGAGGAGGTAGAGGGAGGAGGAGAAGAGAGGATGAGGGAGTTCGCCATTCCGAATTCATACTCGTCTAGGTTCTGTGATTTCGGTCCTTCCATTGATTGTTCTTCCCTTCTACACGACTGTAGATAACTTCCTTACACATAAAAAGATGAATTGTTATTGATATTGCCGTGGCATGGAGGAATATCAGCAGCAGAGTTGATCCAGAAAACCAAAGAGTGAGATCTATGGAGAGCCATGAACGCCTACGCCAGCCGGCTTGGCACTTGATGATGATGATTGCCGTGTGACGATTCTGTGTAGTCACGTCATTTTCTTCGCTTTTCCTAGCGTTGTGGTTCGGGGATTCTTTCATCATCATAAAATTTACGTACGTATTTAGGGAGGGGGAGGAGTGAGGAGGAGGGAGAAGAAAAAAAAACTATGACAGTTGGCAGCTCGGGAATGAGAGGAAGACGTGTAGAAAATTTCATCTCAATCAGATAGACCGTTCGAGAACGTATAAAGGACATAAATACATACATATATACATACATCCTAATTTATATATTACTAGCTGACCCGGCCCGGTTTCGCCCAGTCCTTGGTGGGGAGCATCTCATTTAATTCATATAAGTAGTCATATAAGTTCCCGTTCCCGTTACCGACTATCTGTCTGTCTGTCTGTCTGTCTGTCTGTCTGTCTGTCTGTCTGTCTGTCTGTCTGTCTGTCTGACCAGGTCCGGCATCGCCCAGCTCCTGGTGTGGAGCATCTCATTTAATTCATATAAGTAGTCATATAAGCTCACGTTCCCGTTCCCGACTATCTATCTGTCTGTCTGTCTGTCTGTCTATCTGTCTGTCTGTCTGTCTGATCCGGCCCGGCTTCGCCCAGCCCCTGATGGGGAGCATCTCATTTAATTCATATAAGTAGTCATATAAGTTCCCGTTCCCGACTGTCTGTCTGTCTGTCTGTCTGTCTGTCTGTCTGTCTGTCTGTCTGTCTAATCATTTATTGGTTGCAGTTAGAACAACCTTAGATAAACGAAGACCAACTTACAAACAGCATTAGAAAGAGCACTTGAAAGATCTGTACATCTTCCCCAACAATTAACTTGGGTAAATGGAGCAGCGGCAGCAGCAGCAGAAGAAGAAGAAAAAGGAGGAGTAGGAGCTGGGAGGAGGAAGAGGAAGGTGGAGGAGGGAGGAGGAGGAGGGAGGAAGAGATAGGCGGAGAGAGGAGGAGGAGGGAAGAGGAGGGAGGAGGAAAGAGGAGGAGTAGTAGGGAGGAGGAGGGATTAGGAGGAGGAGAGAGGAGGAGGAGGGAGGAGGAGGAAGGAGGAGGATGAGGGAGGAGGCAGGAGGAGGGAGGAGGAGGTAGGAGGAGGAGGGGAGGGAGAAGGAGGGAGGAGGAGGAGGGGGAGGAGGAGGGAGGAGGAGGGAGATGGAGAAGGAGGAGGGAGGAGGAGGGAGGAGGCGGAGGGAGAAGGAGGAGGGAGGAGGAGGGAGGAGGAAGAGGGAGAAGGAGGACGGAGGAGAAGGAGGGGGAGGAGAAGGAGGGGGAGGAGGAGGGAGGAGGAGGAAGAGGGATGTGGAGGGATGAGGAGGGAGGAGGAGGAAGGAGGTAGAGGGAGGAGGAGGAGGGAGGAGGAGAGAGGATGAGGAGGGAGGAAGAGAAGGGAGGAGGAGGGATGAGGAAGAGGGAGGAGGAGGGAGGAAGAGGGAGGAGAAGGAGGAGGAGGGAGGAAGAGGGAGGAGAAGGAGGAGGAAGGAGGAGGGGGAGGACGTAGGAGGAGGAGGAGGGAGGAGGAGGAGAGAGGAGGAGAAGGGAGGAGGAAGGAAGAGGAGTGATTAGGAGGAGGCGGGAGGAGGAAGAGGGAGGAAGAGGGAGGAGGAGGAGGAAAGAGGAGGAGGAAGGAGGAGGAAGAGGGAGAAGGAGGAGGAGAAAGAGGGAAGAGGAGGAGGGAGGAGGGAGAGGGAGGAGGGGGAGGGGAAGAGGAAGAGGGTAGGAGGTGGAGGAGGGGAGAGGAGGAGGAGGAGGAATATAACGCATATGCCTGTAGATTTAATAATGGCTGAAGTTGTTCCATGTCTTCTTAGAGTTGGCGACAGTGTAAAGAAATATAAAATCTTCAAACTTGATAGAGATAAGGAAACTATTATTTATTTATTCTTTAAGCATAAAAAGATGAGTTACAATGTTATGCATTATGCATTATTTTTATGAAAACTTTGAAAATGCCTTAAAGATTGTATCATTATTTATCATATGCCGGTACATAACTATGGACAAAGAGCTTATAAATCTTTGAAAACGATGCCACAATATGACTATAAGTTATACAGAAAAGTTATTCCCCTTGAAATAACTTTTACAGAGGTAGGTCACCTGAGATATATGAAATTATAATGAAAAATGGAAAATTAAATAATATTGGGTAAGCAGCCGATTTCACACAAAAAAAATATGACAGTGGGCTGCGCTGGAATGGAAGGAAGACGTGTAGAAAATTTCATCTCAATCGGATGGGCCGTTCGCGAGCGCATAAAGGACATACGGACATACAGACAGACGGAGATCGTCTTTTATATATAAGACTAGCTGACCCGGCCCGGCTTCGCCCAGTCCCTGGTGGGGAGCATCTCATTTAATTCATATAAGTAGTCATATAAGTTCTCGATCCCGTTACCGACTATCTGTCTGTCTGTCTGTCTGTCTGTCTGTCTGTCTGACCCGGCATCGCCCAGCTCCTGGTGTGGAGCATCTCATTTAATTCATATAAGTAGTCATATAAGTTCCCGTTCCCGACTGTCTATCTGTCTGTCTGTCTGTCTATCTGCCTGTCTATCTGTCTGCCTGACCCTGCCCGGCTTCGCCCAGCCCCTGATGGGGAGCATCTCATTTAATTCATATAAGTAGTCATATAAGTTCCCGTTCCCGTCTGTCTGTCTGTCTGTCTGTCTGTCTGTCTGTCTCTGTCTGTCTGTCTGTCTGTCTCTGTCTGTCTGTCTGTCTGTCTGTCTGCCAACCTGCCTGTCTAATCATTTATTGGTTGCAGTTAGAACAACCTAGATAAACGAAGACCAACTTACAAAAAGCATTAGAAAGAGCACTTGAAAGGTCTTTACATCTTCCCCAACAATTAACTTGGGTAAATGGAGCGGCGGCAGCAGCAGCAGCAGAAGAAGAAAAAGGAGGAGTATGAGCTGGGAGGAGGAAGAGGGCGGTGGAGGAGGGAGGAGGGAGGAGGAGGAGGGAGGAAGAGATAGGCGGAGAGAGGAGGAGGAGGGAAGAAGAGGGAGGAGTAGGAGTAGGGAGGAATAGGAGGGAGGAGGAGGTATTAAGAGGAGGAGAGAGGAGGAGGAGGAGGGAGGAGGAGGAAGGAGGAGGGAGGATGTAGACGAACGAGGAGGAGGAGAGAGGAGGAGGAGAGAAGAGGAGGAGGGAGGAGGAGGGAGGGAGGGGGATAAGGGAGGAGGAGGAGGGAGGATGAGGGGGGAAGGATGGAGGAGGGAGGAGGAGGAGAAGGGAGGAGGAGGGAGGAGGAGTGATTAGGAGGAGGAGGAGGGAGGAGGAGAGCAAGGAGGAGGGGGAGGAGAGGAAGAGGGAGGAGGGAGGAAGGAGGAGGAGGGGAAGGGAGGAGGAGTAGGGAGGAGGAGGAAGGAGAAGGAGGAAGGAGGATGAGGGAGGAGAAGAACGCAGGAGGAGGAGGGGGAGGAGGAGGAGGGAGGGGGAGAGGGAGAAGGAGGGAGATGGAGGAGGAGGGAGGAGGAGGGAGGAGGAGGAGAGAGGAGGAGGAGGGAGGAGAAGGAGGGAGGATGAGGAGGGAGGAGGATGAAGAGGGAGGAGGAGGAGGGATGTGGAGGGAGGAGGAGGGAGAAGGAGGGAGGAGGAGGAGGGAGGAGGAGAGAGGATTAGGAGGGATGAGGAGGGAGAAGGAGAGGGAGGAGGAGGGAGGAGGAGAGGGAGGAGTAAGGGGAGGAGGAGGAGGTAGGAGGAGGAGGGAGAAAAAGGGAGGAGAAGGAGGAGGAGGATGAGGGGGAGGACGTAGGAGGAGGAGGGAGGAGGAGGAGAGAGGAGGAGAAGGGAGGAGGAAGGAAGAGGAGTGATTAGGAGGAGGGAGGAGGGCGAGGAGGTAGGAGGAGGAAGAGGGAGGAGGAGGAGGAAGGAGGAGGAGGAAGGAGGAGGAAGAGGGAGGAGGAGGGAGGAGGAGGAGAAAGAGGGAGGGGGAGGAGGATGGAGAGGGGGAGGGGAAAAGGAAGAGGGTAGCAGGAGGAGGAGGGGAGGAGGAGGAGGATTATAACGCATATGCCTGTAGATAACTGCAGCGAAAAGGTGGGTCTGTCTATCTATCTGAACCCAGCGTGGCTTCGCCCAGCCCCTGGCGGGTAGCGTCTCATTAAATTCATACAACAAAATAAAGTAACTTAAAAGAATGTCCTTCCACACACCATCCATTATTTCTAATGAAAACCATTTCTAATCACCTGCATGACTGTAGATAACTTCGCAAGCATAAAAAGATGAGTTACAATGTTATACATTATGCATTATTTTTATGAAAACTTTGAAAATGCCTTAAAGATTGTATCATTATTTATTATAACTCACATGCCGGTACATAACTATAGACAAAGAGTTTATAAATCTTTGAAAACGATGCAACAATATGACTATAAGTTATACAGCAATGTTATTAAACGTTATGCCCCTTGAAATAACTTTTCTAGAGTTAAGTACCCTCGCTGTATATAAATTATAATGTAAAATGAAAAATTAAATAATATTAAGTAAGCAGCTGATTTCACACTAAAAAAATATCACAGTTGGCTGCGCTGGAATGAAAGGAAGACGTGTAGAAAATTTCATCTCAATCGGATGGACCGTTCGCGAACGCATAAAGGACATACATACAGACGGAGATTGCCTTTTATATATAAGAAGATTAAAAATGTCCCGCCATCGTCTCCCCAAACTAAACACCATTCATGTAACTAAGCCACTTAATATGTAGGGTTGTTGTACAATAACCATGTATGTGAGGATCTGTGGTGGTGTCCCATACCTTACACTGTGTGGATTGTCAGCTAACAGCATGTATGAATCCCTGTTGCACAGTGTGACATTGTCTTCGGGAAATCATATTGATGGTGGGTATCTTTTTAAATTCTTTTGCTTCTTCCGTGTGAGCTTTTATCTTCCAAAACAGAGACCTCCTTTATAGTCTTCTCTCTTCATTTAGCACGAGTACCACGGTTGTTTATCATTATCCCTTAGACTAATGTATTGTATATTTTGTCATATTTCTTCCACACTGTGTTGTTGGCTTTCTTAAGTTCTGAATGTCAAGTTATTGTGTTTATAACATATCTGTAACAATGTCTATGAGCAACCAGGGCAGGAAGTTGGACGCCCCCATTTACTGTTCATAGATAGTGATGAGACTGAACGCTTGTTGTTTCTCATAATGATGCCTGTTCTCAATATGTGGATGTACAAATACCCCTAGACTTTGGTTAAGCTTTGAGCCATATGTTGTAATCAACACTCCACATATTTGAAACTGGCCAACATCCAGTACAAATTCTCAAGTCACAGAGATGTGATAGCACTAGGAGAACAATTGGAAATCGTGGGTGGATATATCAATATATAGAGAGATGGTGCCTCCTTCTCTATTCCTGCCAAAGTGACCATGTTACGTCATCATATGTCTCTCTGCTGATGTGAGGTCAGAGAAGCAGACTTGAAGACCTCACGGCATTCTTGGCAAACTGTCTACATCTCGACCAGAGTGTGTAACTCTGTACATATTACCTGTGTCTCCTTTTAATACCGGTCTCTGTACACATTTCTTGTGTCTCCTAAAAGCGTTTGTTTCTGTATACATTTCTTGTGTCTCATATAAGCATTTGTCTATGTAAGCATTACCTGCGGCTCCTTTTAATATTTTTCCCTCTAAACCAGTGTTTCCCAACCTTTTTTGTGCCATGCCCCACTTAAGCCTTTCTAAAATTCATATTGCCCCCCCCCCCCCCCCAACATATACATTATTTTTAATATTCAAAAATTGAAATGTTCACTAAAGAAACTTGAATGATAGGTTTTAGGAAGAAATCACTAGGTAATTATTGAGCAAACACAGTAAGTAAATTTTCAAAACATATAATGGAGAACTGAAATTCAAGTACAAAATAATTTTAATGAAAGATTTTTCTATATTATTTTAATTATTAGTAATTATTTATTATTTAAATTTAGTGAGATCCTTGCGCTTGATGCTTGCTGCAAAGTGATCTTATGTCAGGTTCCAATTTAGTTAACTTCAGTCTCAAGTCTCCCCGTTTTGTTATATTCAGCCGATTTCTTCCATTTTCGAATTGCCCCCCTTAACAGTCAAATTGCCCCCCTGTGGGGCGTGGGCCCCACGTTGGGAAACACTGCCTAAACAGTATATATAAGCACTAACGGTCCTGAAAGTGCTGATTAATATATATATATCTATATACTTATTTGGACAACGACCTTGGAACGTTAAAGGACTTTTGAGATTTGGAACATGGAATGTACGGACACTATATCGAGCAGCTGGAGCGGCCGAAGATCTAACCCGGGTGCTGGTTGAATATCAAATGGATATAACAGCAATTCAAGAAATAAAGTGGCCAGGAGAAGGTACTTTATAGCAAAATGGAATAATTGTAATATATGGAGGAAACACCCAAAATAAACATGAATTAGGAACAGGATTTGTCATAAAAAAGAGTTATGGGGGAACGTTCTAAACATCAAAGCAGTTAATGTCAGGATTAGTAAATCACGAATAAAAGGTAAATGGAAAAATATAACGATGATTAAAGTACATGCACTACTGAAGAGAAAGAAGATGATATTAAAGAAAACTTTTATAATGATCTGGAAGATGTCATAGAAGAAACCCCCAAACAGGACATCCTGATTGTGTTGGGAGACTTCAATGCAAAAATAGGTAGAGAGCAAACTCAAAAGAAAATTGTCGGTATGGAAAGACTGCATACAACTTCAAATGACATGGATGGAGAGTCATCAACCTAATAGAAGCCAAAGGACTGCAGATCAGCAGTACCAGACTGCAAAGAAAGGATATACATAAACAAACTGGGAACTCATGTGACAAGAGAACCCATAATCAAATAAGTCACATTTTAATTAACAACAAAAATGCATCAAACATATAACAAGTTAGAAGTTATAGAGGAGCTGAGTGCTACAGCGACCACTTCCTCGTTGGAGCAAAATTGAAAATAAAACTTAAGAGAGCTTTCTATGCTAAACTACAAAGGTTACACCCAATATATAACAGAAAAACTACAAGAAAGTACAGTCAAAGAGAAATTTGCAGATGATATAAAATGTAAACTTGAAATTCTACAAAACCCGTTGGAGGGAAGCGTTGACCAAACTTGGTTGAACATCAAGAATACAATTCAAACTACCGCAGAAGAATGTCTCGGTGTGTTAATCACGCATAAAAAGAACAGATGGTTCAATCAAAAATGTGAAAAAGCAGTCATTAGGAAAAATTAATGCCAGACAGTTGTGGTTAAATGACATCAACAACATTTAAAATGAAGAGCCATATAGAACTGAATGTAAAGAGGCTACAAAAATAGTTCGGCAGCAGAAGTGGGAATATATGAGCAATACAATCAAAGATATGGAAAAACGAATCCAGAAAGTTTTTTTAAAGAACTGAAGTCAATGAAACGAGGGCACCAACACAACACATATGGTTTAAAAGACAAAAATGGGAATATGCTAAATACCAATGAGGAAATGTGTAACACATGGAAAGAATACTTCGTTGAATTACTAAATTGTGAAGCTCCAAGTAACATTTTCCCACAGGAAGCGGTTCTAACGTGTGAACCACACATTGAAGAACCTGTTTTTGAAGACATCCTATATGTAATAGCACGACTTAAAAACAATAAGGCAACTGGATGGAATTGCTGCTGAATTTATACAGGCAGGTGGCCATGCATTACATCTAAAGCTATACGAACTAATAATAAAAATCTAGAGGACAGAAGAATTACCTCATGACTGGAAAGAGTCATGATTGATACCTATCTTTAAGAAAGGAGACAAGTTCCAATGTGAAAATTATAGAGGAATATCACTCCTGTCCACAATCTATAAGATACTATCCGCGGTATTACTAAATAGACTAAAACCATATTCAGAAGACATATTAGGTGACTACCAGGCGGGTTTCAGACAACACAGATCAACAATAGATCAGATATTTATCTTACGACAAATAGCCGAGAAAAATTGGGAATATAAAAGAGATCTCCATAACATTTTTGTGGATTTTAAAAAGGCTTATGATAGTGTCCATAGGAATAGTCTATGGAATGCTATGCAGGAATTTGGAATACCAAGGAAGTTAATCAACATGACCAGACTATGCATGGAAGATACTTATAATATAGTAACATATAAAGGCAGGAAATCAGACCCTTTCCAAATAACATCTGGCTTGAAACAGGGTGATGCACTATCGCCACTCCTTTTCAATCTGGCTCTAGAGAAAGATTGTAAGGAAGGTAAAGGAGGAATGTGCTATTGGAGGAACATCCAGACTGCTTGGTTATGCAGATGATATAGATATTACAGGGGAAATTAACAAAATACATCGGAAATATAGACTCACTTAAAGGAAAAAGCTCAACAAATGGGGCTGGTTTTCAACCAAGATAAGACAGAATATATGGTAATTTCAAGAGAAGGAATGGCTAAAAACTCTTGCCACATACAAGTAGATAATATGACCATTCAAAGAACGGAAACATACAAATACCTGGGTACAATTTTCAACTGCTCCAACATCATAAGGGAAGAAATATAAGCTAGAATCAACTCAGGTAATAAGATATACTATGCACTACAACATCTGCTAAAATCAAATGCGCTACCTCGTAACACCAAGAACACAATATACAAAACACTGATCAGACCAGTTGTGCTGTATGGCTCTGAAACCTGGAGTACAACTAAAGGAGACGAAGCCTTGTTACAAACTTTTGAGAACAAAGTCTAAAGAACCCATTAGGGATATACAAAGTGGAGAGTGGAAAAGAAGAAACAACAAAGACATTTATGATCTTTATAAGACCCCGCTAATCACTGGCAGTGACTGGTCGTCACATTGGTCGTCACTAGGAAGAACGAAGTACATCAATGTAATATACAAGTAAATGGGAATATTCTCAACAAGTGAATCGGTATAATTATCTCGGAACAGTTTTAACATCTGATGGGAGATGCCTTGAAGAGATTAGAACAAGAATCGCCAAGGCGAACGTAGCCTTTAGCAAGATGAAAAACATTCTGACCAATAAAAAGATGTAATTTGAAACGAGAAAAAGAGTGTTGAGGTGATACATAGAGCCTGTTTTTTTTTTTTTTTTTTGGTATGGATGTGAAACTTGGACAATGTGCATTCAAGCTGAAAAACATATGATGGCTGCAGAAATATGGTTTCTGATGAAAATGCAAGTAATACCATGGACAGACAGAAAAACCAATGACCAAGTACTACAGGAGACAAATGAAAATCGTAAATTGATTAGAGAAATTAGACGTAGACAGTCACAATTTTTTGGACATGTTTTGAGAAGAAATGGATTGGAGAACTTAGTGATAACTGGCAAGATCGAAGGGAACAGACCAAGAGGAAGACCGAGAGGAAAATACCTGGATGGCTTGGCCACATGGCATGGACGAGACCGGAACACTGAGCTGATCCACGACGCTGGTGATAGAGTGAAATGGCTAGTCATGACCGCCCACGCTTTCCGGCATGGCACATGATTGATTGATTGACACTAAATTTAAGTCACGAATTATAAAGGAAATGCTTCTAGATCAAAGAAACTACCTTTATTTTCCATTTTGCAATCCCTATTGTGCAGAAATTCGAAAGGTTAAAGTAGCCTTTTTCAGAAAAGTAAGGCAGATCCTCACGAATTACATGAAGAACTATGTTTGCATTATGAGAGTCTTAATAGTATGATTTATGATACCAATAATAAGAAAAAAGATATTTCTAATGTTGATTTTGGCATCAAATTCCTGTCAGAGTGTGATAACTACATTCAGAAAAGTTCTGATACGAAAATTAATTGCCAACAAGAGGTCTTAGATCTCAAAGAAAGATGCTTATCAAAGCTAGAAGAAGCACTCGATCAAGTTTGAAAGGGGCTTCCTTCAGCAAGAAATATATTTAAAGATCTATCCAATTTTAGCCCTGGAATAATCTTAAACCAGGCTTCTAGACCACTATATTCGAAATTGCCCGTTTTGAATTTGGCTGAAGAAAACCACCACACTATTATTGAAGAGCAATACAGAAAATTGCCTTTTATAGATTGGAAGGAAGAATAACAATTTAAAGAAAAAGAACTGCCTAAAGATACAGAGCAGTTCTGGCAAGGAGTCATGAAACATCCCCAATTTAAAGAGCTTGCTTCTTTTGCTCTTATTTGCTTAACAACACCTATTAGCAATGCTGCTGGAGAGGATGTTCTCTCTTTTAACATGCATAAAAACCAAAGCAAGGAATAGACTTCATCTGTCTCTCTTAGAAGCAATTATTAGGAATAGAGCAGAACTATTATCTTCAAACAAGTGCTGTAATGAATTTGTTCCTTCATCCAAAATGTTGAATAATTTCAAAGCTGGAAACTTAATCTAATGAATCCTGTACTGAATTTCTCAACAATGAAGAGGAATACTTATTTGAAGAAGAGGTCTTCATGTGATATGATGTAATATATCTTTTTAATTGGGCAATGCTTGGCTTTTTTTGGCTTTTTCATTTTCACTGAGAAAATGTTTGGTTTTATTTTGGCTTTTTTTTATTTTGTGACTTGGCTTTTTTTTAATCACGGCGATCTGGTCACCCAGACCAGAATGTTTAACTCAATTGACAATATGGCGTCTAGGATGTACTGCTACTAGTACTACCGTTAGGCGACAGTCGTATTTGTAATTGATTTAACTGACACGACTAATAAGTGTATAATGTATGACATAAGTATAGTAAATGTATACACTTACCATGGAGGTTTAGAAAAGTATTATCTGAATATCTTACAATGTGGAAAGAGATTTAAAAACCCGGTCTATCATCACTAACGTATATCCTTTCTCCTGAGTGGTCTGGAACAACTTAACGCTGACACTCCAACTCAATCAGCTCACTCCAAGACTGGCTCGCAACTTGGTCCACTATGGACTCTTTAATCAACAATTAACAAACGTCGCACAAATCCCAAATGGATTTGGTTCGCTACGTAAACATCATTTCGTCTTAATAAACAACAGTCGAAATGGATGTGCTGGGGGAGGATCTGAGCACCTATGGACCTGTCCGGAGTGCAAGGAAGATACCCCAACTGATAACTGATAACTGACATTGGTCATCTGCCTTTGCGATCCAGTTGTCCAAGGTTATCCACCCACACAACCGATGCCTTGTCTGGATTTATATCGGCCCCTGCACGACTCAGCCACCCTCCTGTAGGAGAACCTCTCAAGGAAATAGAAAGTGGCATTGGGGAATGCCTCCCTCAGAGTAAGAAGCACATAAGGGCAGGTCTTATACAGAGGTCTAAGACAAGCCAATGTGATTCAAATAGAGCTATCTGTATCAATAGACGCTATCTGATACTGACTAGTATCTCCTAGTACGCTGGTGTCAACGTATGGTAGGAATGATTATCCTGAAGTCAATTGTGCGTGGGAATCTCATGTACTGAAAACTTACAAATTGATTGTTTTAATGGGAGGGGATGAAACCCCCTATGGTATTCTTTGCATTTTCCTCAGAAACCACATTTCTGCAGCCATCAGATGTTTTTCAGCTTGACTGCTCATTGTCCAAGTTTCACATCCATACAAAAGAACAGGCTCTATGTATCCCCTCAACACTCTTTTTCTCGTTTCAATTGACATCTTTTTATTGGTCAAAGTGTTTTTCATCTTTCTAAAGGCTACTTTCGCCATGGCGATTCTTGTTCTAATCTCTTCAAGGCATCTCCCATCAGATGTTATTACTGTTCCGAGATAATTGTACCGATTCACTTGTTGAAGAATATTTTCATTTACTTGTATATTACATTGTGGAACTTCGTTCTTCCCAGTGACGACCATAACCTGTGTCTTTAGTGTCATAATTTGCTAATTCAGCAGAAATAAAATAAGCATTGTGTTCTTCCCAATTCATTAGAATGTTGAACATTACTTTTCCCCGGACAAGCCAGTGAGTAGAAGACATTTTCTCAAAAGGAAGTGGTACAGTTCTAGCTTGCTGAAATTCTGTCGATGAGTTCATAGTTTTGAATAAATCTTTAAATGCTTCTCGTCTTAGATTGCTATATGTAAACCAATTTGGTATTTCTGTCAGCAAAACTCCAATTTTTAAAGGTAGTTCTGACACTGCATATTTGATGCACAATGCTAATGAATGGCAAACACACTTATACTGAACACATGAAGGAGATACATCTGTCAGTCTGTACCAAACTGAATTGTTGCATCCAACCATACTGGAAGCACCATCGGACGCAACACCATTGCAATTTTTTAATGATTTATTACATTTTTCAATTTCAGTGTTAATCAAATTAAATATATTCTCCCCTGTAGCCTTCTGAACTGGAATCAAACTTAGAAAACTAGTAGTAATTTCATTTCTTTTATCGCTGAGGTATCTAACTAAAATACACAAATACTTTTGGGTCGAGACATCAGTGGACTCATCAATGATGAGTGCATACTTCTTGTTTTGCAGATCGTGAATTAGATCAGATCATAAAGACAGTAAAATAAAAAATTTTATTAGTGATATGCACTTCGTTCTGTGCAATTGTATATGACCAAGAGTGCTGCCACATCCATGGGCTACCATTAATCCATTATTTCACCTAAGTGATCGATGGTGCGTATGGCACTATGGCAGGCCATGCTAACAGCAATTTGTAACTCTGCTAATTTGACTTTATCACCAATTTTCTTGCTTATTGTCACCAATGAAAGTGCTTTTTGTGAAGAAGATGGCGCGCTCCGCTTATGTTTTTCTGTCGTTGCATGATTTGTGAGATTTGAAAATCTTGGAACAATATTACAATGGCACAATTTGTAATATGCCTGTTCAGAACCGTCAGTGGATTTCTTGAGCCGCAAAAATGTCTTTTCCCATTGATCATTATATTTCCGATTAGTATCATAAGATAGTTTCCACTTTGGGATGATAATAGGCTCAATAAGAAGAAATACTTGCCATGAAGGTTGTGACGGGACAGCCCCGGCAGCATCCGAATTACACAAGTTTGAAAGGAATTAAAGAGCCCACAAGAATTATTCTATCATTCTCTAAGTAAAAGAATAATTGTCCACCAGAAAATAATCTAGTCCCCAACCAAGGAATAAGGAAAAACTAACAGAGATTGAAAACAAGAGAACATTACATTTTGACCACGCACGCCCCATCATTTCTGTAATGCTAGGTCTGAGAAAGCTTTGATGTCCAGATCAAACGTAAAACCCAGACACCACGGCACCAGTCGGCGGGCGCTATCAAAGGTTGAAAACTCACTGTTTTCAGTTGATACATCGCGGAGCCAGTCAGTTGAGATTGACGTGTTAGTTTAGAATCCTGCGGTTGGAATGGGGACTGACACCTAACACCTTACGGTTAACATGACCTAATGTGTAAACCAGCCACGGCAGAATGGGAGATAAGAGGGTCAGCCAGACCCGTCTGAAATAAAACATGTCCACCACAAAGGAGCAATTAGGACCAGATGCTTAACACCTCACTGCAATACGGGCGGCAAAGTAGGAACACATGGCTGACACATTCTGCCAGCAACCAGGGAAGGCTTGTGTTAACAACAGATTGGTATGTAGTTATGACGCAACGTCTATTGCATCGCTAGCGAAGCATGTTTTATTGTTTCAGGCCATGGTGGGGCATCGGTCAATTTGATTGACAGATGAAACTACCTTCACAGGAATGGAGGAGGGGTGAGAAAGAAGTTTGGGACTTAATCCATCTCGGTAACTCATCCTACATGGAAATAATAGGCGGAGTTAATTAATAGGGGATATATTAATTAGCCAACGTGGAAACTAGCCAGGGATGAAGAGAATAAAACTACATGCATGGCCAGCAAATCCTCAGACGCAAACTCACATATAGCAAAAGGATACCTACTGGAGAAATATTAACATTTCGTTCTGTTGGACTTCTGTACGAAGTATTATGACTGGAATTTCCTAAGCTATAAACCCAGGTAATACCATTACTCTGATTAGTTTGTCTGCTAGTCTGAAGGCTTGTGTAGTTTCCTGTTTTACATATTCTCCCAAACTTTACACTCGTGAATTTTCTTTGTACTTAATGTTCCAGTTCTAGCTTTACGATTTCACTGAGAACTATTTCTTCTTTCATTCACCTACTTGGTTGTCTGATTTGTTGTATGTGATAATTTGGAGAAATCCATTATCCAAGCTACATGAGCGTGTGGCTTATGCATGTACAGGAGATACATTTAGATTCATCCTGTATGATGTTAAACATTGGGGAGACTGACTACTTAGGAGAAATTCCTGAGAGCTACCAGTCTCTTGATAGCGTCCAATTAACATTGATTATTTGGACCAACACTTTGAGTGCCTACCAAGATTGTGGTGAAACCACTTGGTTTGAGGAATGGCACCAGTTCACCTTGTCTGCATGATGTCTGCATGAGGACAGACATGACTTAGGACATTCAATATCCCAGACAGATTCAGGGAAGGCATTTAATGTTCGACAGGACTGTGCGACCAGCCCTTCCGACAAGACAGTATGAATGAATCAGAAAGGGAAAGAGTAAGTGAGGTGAACTTATATGGGAAACACCCATTACATAAATGTATGTGATGATGTATGTTTTGAGCTATAGATGTTCTAAATAGGTTTTATGAATATATACATATATATTTATTTATTTAGAACTGATATATGTTTATGTAACATGCCATCATCTATCATCATACCATCATATATTATGACTTGAATGTATGTTTATATGAATGTATAGACATATGTGTTTGAGATGTGTAGACGTAGATACTACCCATCTCCGTTCGTTTCATTCCAGATCTCTTAGGAGCAATGGACAGTCAACAACCCATATCAGGAAGTGACTTAGCCTTGTGAGGGACCAATTTGGACTCCTTCAATCTGACAGTGAACTGCGTCTCACTGGGGAAGCATGACCTATGTGACCTCATTAAGTTACGTATACCATACCTATAATCATCATCATCATCATCATATGATCATCAAGATTAGAAATAATAAACACAGTTGTTGTATTTTAAAACTCAATTTGTCCGTATAATTCTAAATGTTTATAAATGTTTGTGTAGCGTATCAAGTACACACATTATTGTATCATTTAGTGGGGGTTCACACATATTGTCCAGAAGTGGGAATCTATGTCCGGGAGGTATCTTGCCTATGCAGTCATAAGTAACCAGATTACGTTGCATGTCTTAACTCCTCCTTTCTCACTTCTGGTGATACCAAGTACAGCCAAAACTATATAGATATATTCTATCTTCAACGAGCCACTTCTTGGCTGTTTTCTTGAGTATCAGGGACAGTGTCTTAAATCAGCATAACAGACATTTGTTCCACGTTTTCTCTCTGGGATCTGGGGTGGTAATTAGTTCCTTCTGACAGAGTTAGGGGATCTTAAACTGCATCCAGAACTAAACACCAGCAGAAGAAAATGATGTTGGCTGGGTGGTTGCCCAACCGGGAGCTACCTCAAGCCAGTTGGTGACATATTGGTCTGCTCGTCCGCTATAGAATCCGGGAGTAAGCCCTAGAACACTCTGGTTCGCTTCCAAGGAACGAACCTATTTCAAATCTATTAGTCTGGTATTATTCTGGTCTTGCCCATGGATAGAACCTAGGTCATTCTCACTTAATTCTTAGCAGCAGTAGTTAGTTATAATTTATTTCTAATGTAATAGCTTGCTCGATCGTAAGCAAGATTTTGACATTAGGACTTCTCTGTCCATGATAGAATCAGAGAATAAATTCTAGACTATTGATTTTCATAAACCATTCTTTCATTCTTCACCCATTACATTTGCTAAGTATTAACTTAGAAATTTGTTTCTAGGGAAGTCTGTAGAATTTAAATAACTTTTAAAAAGTTAATAACGGATAATATCATATGAGTTAATTTACATCATTCACCACTGTAGAATTAATAATCACATTAATTAGTGATATTAATTAGTTTATTGATGATTTACTTGATGATTTTTTGATTACATGCTTTATCATTTGATTTAATCATGAATAATTTGATAATGCATAATTACTTCAGTGTATGACAGACTGCTTTGCATCAACTTTCTCACTCAAATTCACTACTATCATTCTCATAGCAGTGTCAGTTCCTCTTGTCACTATCCTGCTCTAGCATAAATCTGACTAGCTCTCTGTAGGGTAATAATATAATTACTTACCTGAGTTTAAGCTGTAAAGAGATCATGGATGCACGCACAGATTTCTTAGAGTCCGCTAGAGGATGGGGCATAAGGCTCGGCTTAGTAGGAGAGAAGCTAGAACTATTTATTAGAGATGAAATGGATTGGTGGGACAAAGAAGATGAACAGATGATGAAAAGACTTGCAGAATTAGAAGCAGATATGCGTCACAAAGCTGAAGAAGATGAGATTAAGAAGAAGCAAATTGAAATACTGAACGTGGAGGAATCTACCAGCTCGACTGAGGAAAAGCCAATCACTCAAGCCGAAACTCTGATAGAAAGCGGGGAAGCTGACTGTCACAAAGAAGAGGCATGCATTCCTTTGCAAATCCCCATGGCTCATAAAAACAAAAACTTAGGCACAGAAAGGCAGATGCTTCCCACCTCAATTCCGAAAAATAAACGGAATGGGAATAAATGTACCAAGCGTACAGTAAACAGTCACAAACGTGATAAATGTTTACACCGCAATAAAAGCGGATTAGCTGGCTTGGCAACCCAGCAATCTCAGGAGCTTCCTAAGACTTCCCAAAGGAGAAAAATCCAGGACGAGGAGGACCTGAGGAAAACTATTAAAGAGATCGAAGGCGAGACCTTACCCGACTCTTTTATTCCCTTCAGTTCAGAGAAACTAGGAGTGGAAATGAATTCAGCTGAGACTGGAATGGATGTAAAACAGGATTCTATTGTTTCTCACGGTGTGGCCACACAAGATGAAATAATTATCAGTATGAATTACTTATCTCAGGTGGGAGATGGCATTGAAAATGACACCCTCACAACATTCACTTCTATTGGATTTGGCACAAGAAAACCAGACCAGGGAGAGAATACCTCAATTGGACTTGGCACAAGAGAGCCCTGGCCAGGGAGGAAAAACAAGACACGGAGGAGAATTCTTACGATGTCAGTATCTTGGAGTCTTTCAAAAAGGAAATTCAAGATATAGAAAGCATTCATGTAGATTATACTACGGACTCTGATTCAGGGACGATACACATGTCTGCTACAACAAAGAAAAATACTTCTTTGGACAAGATGAAGGTAATACCTATCATCAACACAGCTGAAGCTAGCAGGGGATCACAGTTGATGGACTCTGCAGCGGAACAAACCAGGAGCGGTTGGTATACTCAACACTCAGGACCTTGTTTACCTTTCACTTCAACCAATGTTGGATGTGGAGAACAGCTGTTTATGTATACTTCTACAAGGAGTGAAACAAATTCACAGTTCTTGGGGAACAACATGATTTCTCAAAGCTGGACAACTTCTACTAGCCTTATACTTTCAAACACAGATTCAAATTGGAACTCTGTTGAAGAGGAACTCACCTGGATAAAGAATTATCGAGGGAAGAATCTCTTAAATCAGGAGGGAGTAAACGGACGCCCTACCAAGAAAGAGGCAAGTACAAGTTGAATGCACATCATAAAATTATGATGTTTAGCAAATTTCCTGCCAAAAGGAGGAGATTAAAGGATTTTATTATGATCTTTGGCCGACTGGAGGAAAAGAAAATGGAGCAACATTACTGCGACCAATTCTTTTAAGAAAACACTGATGACACTTCCTCTGCTGATAGGACAAGGGCTAGAAATTGAGTGGACAATAACAGTCTCTGTGCGGCGCAGGAGAATCTTGTTATACATTTTGCAATTTCCCGGCTGGGAAAAAGTAAAACCTCCAGAGGACAGGATATTACCAAGCAATAGCCCGGAAATCCGACACAACACCAGGAGCAAAGATTTGCAAGATTTATCCTGGGAGGATGGACATGAGATATTTCTTTTGACTCATAGAACATACCACTGCCACAAAGAATATTGGGAACCCAGACTTGGAGGCAGTTCGGGAAGGGAGATAACTTAGATACATTCTTGAATGCTGCCGAGGCTCTGTTATAGGCTTCATTGCTGAACCTACTTAAATGGGGGAGCTATGTGACGGGACAGCCCCGGCAGCATGCGAATTACACAAGTTTGAAAGGAATTAAAGAGCCCACAAGAATTATTCTATCATTCTCTAAGTAAAAGAATAATTGTCCACCAGAAAATAATCTAGTCCCCAACCAAGGAATAAGGAAAAACTAACAGAGATTGAAAACAAGAGAAAATTACATTTTGACCACGCACGCCCCATCATTTCTGTAATGCTAGGTCTGAGAAAGCTTTGATGTCCAGATCAAACGTAAAACCCAGACACCACGGCACCAGTCGGCGGGCGCTATCAAAGGTTGAAAACTCACTGTTTTCAGTTGATACATCGCGGAGCCAGTCAGTTGAGATTGACGTGTTAGTTTAGAATCCTGCGGTTGGAATGGGGACTGACACCTAACACCTTACGGTTAACATGACCTAATGTGTAAACCAGCCACGGCAGAATGGGAGATAAGAGGGTCAGCCAGACCCGTCTGAAATAAAACATGTCACCACAAAGAAGCAATTAGGACCAGATGCTTAACACCTCACTGCAATACGGGCGGCAAAGTAGGAACACATGGCTGACACATTCCTGCCAGCAACCGGGAAGGCTTGTGTTAACAACAGATTTGTATGTAGTTATGACGCAACGTCTATTGCATCGCTAGCGAAGCATGTTTTATTGTTTCAGGCCATGGTGGGGCATCGGTCAATTTGATTGACACATGAAACTACCCGTCCACAGGAATGTAGGAGGGGTGAAAGAACTTGGGACTTAATCCATCTCGGTAACTCATCCTACATGAAATAGAATAGGCGGAGTTAATTAATAGGGGATATATTAATTAGCCAACGTGGAAACTAGCCAGGGATGAAGAGAATAAAACTACATGCATGGCCAGCAAATCCTCAGACGCAAACTCACATATAGCAAAAGGATACCTACTGGAGAAATATTAACATTTCGTTCTGTTGGACTCCTGTACGAAGTATTATGATGGAATTTCCAAAACTATAAAACCCAGGTAATACCATTAGTTTGTCTGCTAGTCTGAAGGCTTGTGTAGTTTCCTGTTTTACATATTCTCCCAAACTTTACACTCGTGAATTTTCTTTGTACTTAATGTTCCAGTTCTAGCTTTACGATTTCACTGAGAACTATTTTCTTCTTTCATTCACTACTTGGTTGTCTGATTTGTTGTATGTGATAATTTGGAGAAATCCATTATCCAAGCTACATGAGCGTGTGGCTTATGCATGTACAGGAGATACATGTAGATTCATCCTGTATGATGTTAAACATTGGGGAGACTGACTACTTAGGAGAAATTCCTGAGAGCTACCAGTCTCTTGATAGCGTCCAATTAACATTAATTATTTGGACCAACACTTTGAGTGCCTACCAAGATTGTGGTGAAACCACTTGGTTTGAGGAATGGCACCAGTTCACCTTGTCTGCATGATGTCTGCATGAGGACAGACATGACTTAGGACATTCAATATCCCAGACAGATTCAGGGAAGGCATTTAATGTTCGACAGGACTGTGCGACCAGCCCTTCCGACAAGACAGTATGAATGAATCAGAAAGGGAAGAGTAAGTGAGGTGAACTTATATGGGAAACACCCCATTACATAAATGTATGTGATGATGTATGTTTTGAGCTATAGATGTTCTAAATGGTTTTATGAATATATACATATATATTTATTTATTTAGAACTGATATATGTTTATGTAACATGCCATCATATATCATCATACCATCATATATTATGACTTGAATGTATGTTTATATGAATGTATAGACATATGTGTTTGAGATGTGTAGACGTAGATACTACCCATCTCCGTTCGTTTCATTCCAGATCTCTTAGGAGCAATGGACAGTCAACAACCCATATCAGGAAGTGACTTAGCCTTGTGAGGGACCAATTTGGACTCCTTCAATCTGACAGTGAACTGCGTCTCACTGGGGGAAGCATGATCTATGTGACCTCATTAAGTTACGTATACCATACATATAATCATCATCATCATCATATGATCATCAAGATTAGAAATAATAAACACAGTTGTTGTATTTTAAAACTCAATTTGTCCGTATAATTCTAAATGTTTATAAATGTTTGTGTAGCGTATCAAGTACACACATTATTGTATCATTTAGTGGGGGTTCACACATATTGTCCAGAAGTGGGAATCTATGTCCGGGAGGTATCTTGCCTATGCAGTCATAAGTAACCAGATTACGTTGCATGTCTTAACTCCTCCTTTCTCACTTCTGGTGATACCAAGTACAGCCAAAACTATATAGATATATTCTATCTTCAACGAGCCACTTCTTGGCTGTTTTCTTGAGTATCAGGGACAGTGTCTTAAATCAGCATAACAGACATTTGTTCCACGTTTTCTCTCTGGGATCTGGGTGGTAATTAGTCCCTTCTGACAGAGTTAGGGGATCTTAAACTGCATCCAGAACTAAACACCAGCAGAAGAAAATGATGTTGGCTGGGTGGTTGCCCAACCGGGAGCTACCTCAAGCCAGTTGGTGACAAAGGTATCTTCTTCTTCTTCTGCGTTCATCCAGTTTTTTTTTTTCCGGATGTGATTGCGTTGTGCCTGTTTACAGCAAAGCTGCGTTCTTGCGCCGTTAGGCCGACACATCCGACTTCTGCGGGCATTTTCTGACGGGTTAACCATCCCGGGCGATGAAGGTATAATGAATTTGAAAACTGAACTAAAAAGTAAGTTGCACAATGCGTCAGTTCGCATAGAATAGGACCAGGTACAAGTACAGTACGAAAACCATACGTGTTTAATACAATAATTAACGTGTTTTTTTTTTTGTATTTCAGTGTTTTAAAAACATTTTTAAGCGTTTTACATTTTAAAAAAGCCCAGACAAAAGCCAAAACGCCAAACTGACTCCAATCCTGTGTTGTTTTTTTTTTTAAACCAAAAAAAAGCCTACACGCCAAACTGATTTTCTGACGCCACACCTGTTTAAAGAAAGCAAAATATGTCAAATTTGGCGTCAAAAAAGCCAATCTGGTCACCCTGATTCTGGTTGGTGTGGCGAAGTCAACTGTAGTATCACGGGTGTCAGTTTCACAATCACGAGTTTGGGGCAGTTGTCTGTATAAGAGTTCGCGGATGTCGATACAAAGCTTTGACTGCATTTGTTCATGCTATTTCAATGACCACAAGGGTTTCTCAAAAACTGACTTTTCTGTTTATTCTGTATAAGTAGTTAGTATTGTATGAATAGCCGCCCTTCCTGGCCCAGGGGTTACGGACGAGATTCGGCAGCGGATCGCGTCGCGTTGGTTACTTAGGAAGTATGTGAGCCGGTCGTTCAGAAAGCAATGGCAAACTACTGAACGTAAAACTTGCCGAGACATTAACAGTAGCTGAAACATGCTAGTGTTGACTGCAATATCCTGTAAAGGATATGCGAAAAAAAAAATTAAAATATTATGAATGAGTGTGTGTTTGTGATATATATATATATATATATATATATATATATATATATATATATATATATATATATATATATATATATATATATATATATATATATATATATGCGCGCAGTGGCATAGTGGTAAAGTGGACCTCGGGTCTAGTTTTTTTCCCGAGCAGTAGCTGGATTGTCACTTCCCATCACCAGGTCTTTCGTCGGATCGATCCCAGCTTTAAAAAAAAACAGAAAAAAAAAAGACGTGCACCGTATAATTTGCAGGGATGTCTTGGAATTCTCCTGAATGAAAATGCGGCGAGGAATTAAAGTGATCATGCTAACTCATAATGCCGGGAGTTATAATATGTGAAAGCCTAACAGTACATCCCTACCAAATTATTTGTCTCGGAAGTAACTTATCAATGAATGAGATGGGTATGTTTGGGTGGCCGTGCGGGCGCTCATACGCACCACGTATTTGTGCATTAATGAAACAATGGGCGGACAGAGAGTAGGTAGGTAGGTAGGTAGGTATGTAGGTATATAGGTAGGTATTTAGGTAGGTATGTAGGAAAGTAATTGATGGCTGGATAGATTAGAAGCCTGGTGGGTGTTACATGGGAAGGTGGATAGACAAACAAATGGGGGGATGGGTGGACTGATAAATTCTTAGTTTGATTAGTGGATGAATGAATGGATGGACGAATGGATAGTGGATTTATAGATATATGGATAGACAGAAAGACAGACATTCATAGCAACACAGACAGACAGACAGACAGACAGACAGACAGACAGACAGACAGACAGACAGACAGACATGTAAGTAGATACAGTTAGTTAGTTAGTTAGTTAGTTAGTTAGTTAGTCAGTTAGTTAGCAGTGGTTCGAATCGCGTCGGTAACTTACGGGCCGCTCACATAGCAATGGCGTAATCTTGCCAAGAAATCAACAATCAGCTGAAAGATGTTGATGTTGGCAACGATGTCCTGTAAAGGATATGCAACAACAACAACAAAAATTGACTAAGACTGTGACAACATTGATAGAGAATCCCTCGGGAAATTAATTCAGCACTCTGGGACACTACAGGGAATGATAAACTCAATAACGACTAATATAGAGATATGAAATGTAGATTTCCTCTTGATGAAAATATTACAGAAACATTTGAAACAAGAACAACAGTACGACAGGGGTGTCTTTTTTCGCCTTATCAGTTTTACTGACTGTAGGCTGTATTATGTGGACAACAATAATTACTTCTGTTCGAAAGCTGGAATTCAATACTAAAAATTGAAATTCAAAAGTCAATAGCTTTCATAATCCTAAGAAATTTGGGAAAAGCAAAAGAAATTAAATCGAGCACGGGACACAGAATATTTACCTCTAACTTTAAATCTGTACGGCAATGAGGATCAGAAACACGGGGAACGACCAAAACAAACACTAAAATAGCACAAATATTCATCAACGAGTACCTATATTCAGAACAGACGCACTAAAATGGTAAGACATATTAACTAATTCGGAGCTTAGAAAGAGAACTAGACAGGTTCCAGTGAATCAAGAGGCGAGGAAAAGATTTGGACACACATTTAGAAAACCTGAAAATACTAAGACCAGAAAGTCTTTGGTCTGAAACCTGAATTATGGCAAACGAAACATAGGGCGATCTAACCATAATCGAAGTAGGAAACTGAAGACAGTGATGCGTAAGGCGGGTAGAACACTGGGCGAGCTTCAAAAGATAACAAATAATAGGAAGACTGTGTGTGTATGTGTTCGTTAAGGACCTATGCTTCAGTGAGGAAACATGGGCAGAAGACGACGAGATTAAGGGATTAGCCTTACTCTGTCGTACTCTAGCTAAAATCAAAGTCCACCCTTCCCGGCAGACATCCCGTCTCTAGAGCTGCGTTTGCCAGGAGGACTCTAGCATTTCCTCTAGCACAGTGTTTCCCAACCTTTTCTGTGCTATGCCCCACCCAAGCCTTTCTAAAATTCGTATCCTCCCCCCACCCCCCCCCCTTCTCCACACCCCCAACCTCCCCCCAACATATACATTATTGTTAATATTCAAACATTGAAATGTTCACTAAAGAAACTTGAATGGTGGGTTTTAGGAAGAAATAACTAGGAAATTATTGAGCAAACACAGTAAGTAAATTTTCAAAACATATAATCGAGGACTACAATATACAAAACACTGATTAGATCAGTTGTGCTGTATGGCTCTGAAACCTGGAGTACAACTAAAGGAGACGAAGCCTTGTTGCAAACCTTTGAGAATAAAGTCTTAAAACACATCTTTGCGCCCATTAGGGATTCACAAAGTGGAGAGTGGAAAAAAAGAAGCAACAAAGACATTTATGATCTGTTTAAGTCCCCACTAATCACAGGTATCATGAAGGCTAATAGACTGCAATGGTTTTTTACATTGGCACCTTTCCGTCTTGACAGACGATAGTTTGGTACATTGTGCTTCAAAAAGGCTTAATAACTACGATCCATGGCGGTGGCGAGTGTGGCTGGTAAGGCCAATTCTTGCTGCAAATGTTTGCCCACAGTAGGTGCATGTGAAAACATGGTCACTTCCAACATTTTGCACCATCTTACGTCTCTCACGCTCTGTGTGTGCTTTATCTGCAATCATTTTCTCCTTTGTCTTTATTCCGTTTCTGATAGTTGCCCTCCATGCAACACATTCAGCGGCGACGTGCTCCCAATGTGCATTATCAATGCCTGTATCAATCATGTCCCGCTTACACACATCTTTGTATCGTAGTAGAGGCCGACCCTGAGATCTCCTACCCGTCTGTAATTCACCAAAAAAGATGTCCTTTGGTATTCTACCATCATCCATCCTCCTAACGTGTCCTATCCATCTAAGTCTACGAAGACTGAGCATGGAATACACCGTCACACAACCTGATCTTTCCAATACTTCAGTATTTGTGATTTTGTCTTGCCACTTAATACCAAGTATTCTTCGCAGACACCGCATATGAAAGCTGTTTAAACGTTTCTCTTGGCGTGAGTAAGTTGTCCAGGTTTCACTGCCATAAAGAAGAGTACTAAGGACACAGGCTTGGTAGACGAGGACTTTTGTTTTGGCAGTAAGCTTCCTGTTCTCCCAGACTCTTTTTGCTAACATGTTCATTGTTGTTGCTGCCTTGCCAATCCTGATGTTGATTTCCTGATCGAGGGATAATTTGCTATTTACCTCTGATCCTAGATATGTAAAATGGTCTACTATCTCCAGTTCGGCGTCGTCAATAAAGATTGATGGTACACCATGTGCACCTTGTGACATAATCTGTGTCTTCTTTTTGTTAATTGTTAAACCAAATTCAGAACAAGCATTGGAGAATGCAGATAGTAGATGTTGTAATTCTTCCTCAGAGTGGGTCGTAATCGCAGCATCATCCGCAAAAAGCAACTCTCTGATTAGTACCCTGCTAATTTTGGTCTTGGCCTTCAATCTCTGAGCATTATAGAGGCCACCATCTGAGCGTGAGTGAATGTATATACCGTCATCCTGATCACGAAAGGCATATTTCAGTAGAAGTGAAAAGTATATCCCAAAGAGGGTGGGGGCTAGTACACAACCTTGCTTAACTCCACTCTTGATTTCAAACTCTTCTGAAGTTGAGCCATCAAACTTGATTATACCCTTCATGCCTGTGTGGAACGATTCCACAATGGACAGAAGAGTTGGTGGGCAGCCAATCTTCTTTAGTGCTTTGAACAGACCCTCACGACTGACCAAATCGAATGCCTTTGTGAGGTCGATGAAGGCAATAAACAGTGGCTGATTTTGTTCCCGGCATTTTTCTTGCATCTGTCGCAATGAGAATATCATATCAATGGTAGACCGGTTCTGACGGAAGCCGCACTGTGATTCGGGGTAGACTTGATCTCCCAGGACTTGAAGTCTGTGCAGGACAATTCTGGCAAATACTTTCCCAACAATACACAGAAGTGAGATACCCCTATAGTTGTTACAGTCGCTCCGATCTCCCTTGTTCTTGTACAGCGTTATGATGTTTGAATCTTTGAAATCCTGTGGGACTTGTCCTTCTCGCCAGCATAGCTCTATTAGCTGGTGGATCTGTAGAGCGAGTGTGTCTTGCCCACTCCTGATCACCTCTATTGGAATCCCATCCTTACCTGGAGCCTTGCCAGATGCAAGCTCATTTATAGCACACTTAACTTCTGTTATAGTGGGAAGTGTGTCCAGGTGGTCAAGAGTTGGCAGGGCCTCTATAGCGTTGAGGGCATCATCCGCTAGCTTGGTCTCACTTGAGTAAAGCTCTAAATAGTGCTCGACCCATCTATCCATCTGCTGTTTCTTATCAGTGATGATTTCTCCAGTCAAGGTTTTCAGCGGTGCACTTCTTTTGATCATTGGACCACAGGCTTTCTTTATCCCTTCATACATGCTTCTGATGTTTCCCTTATCACTTGCGATTTGAATGGACTCACATAACTTGATCCAATAGTCATTCGCACACTGCCTGGCAGCCTTTTGTACATCCTTCCTCGCTTGCTTCAGCTCACTCAGAGTGTTACGCGTTGGTCTTTCCTTGTTTCTTAAGAGAGCTATCTTCTTTTTATCAATCAAGGGCTGCAGTATCTGGCTGTTTGCCGCAAACCAGTCCTGCCTCTTATGATCCACAGTGCCGTAAACCCCTACCGCTGTTTTATAAATAGTTTCCTTAAGTTTACTCCATTTATCATTTACTATACAATTTTCTGATGTATCATTGAAAGCGTCTTCAAGTTGCTGTTGAAATTCAAAGCACTTTCCAGGATCGTGAGTGTTAGTAATATTAATCCTGGGGCTAGACTTGTGTTTAGCTGTGTAGATTCTCTTTGGTCTCAGTCTAACCCTTGCAACAACCAAAGAATGATCTGTATCACAGTCAGCACTGTGGTAACTTCGAGTTAATGATGTATGGTTCAGATGTTGTCTCCGTGTGATAATGAAGTCCAGCTGATGCCAATGGCTGGATCTTGGATGTTTCCATGTGACCTTATGCATCTCTTTTGTTTTAAAAAAGGAGTTTGTAATACATAGGTCATTTCTAGTGCAATGCTCCAGCAGCCTTTGCCCATTATCATTCATGCGACCGATGTTGTATTTTCCAAGGCACACTGGCCATGAACTCGAGTCCTTGCCCACACGAGCATTGAAATCACCGAGCATATAAATGTAGTCGGATTTTGGAACTGCCTTGATCGCAGAGTCTAGCTGCTCATAGAACGTATCCTTCACATCATCAGAGGAAGCGAGTGTCGGTGCATATGCAGTGAGAATGGTGGCAAATCCACAAGAGGTTGCCAAGCGCAGTGATAATAATCTGTCATTACCTCCAGCTGGGATATCAATCATTCCCAGTAGCGAATTCTTCACTGCAAAGCCCACACCATGTTGCCTTTTTTCTGCCTGCCCTCTTCCCTTCCAAAAAAAGGTGTAATTGTTTTCCCTGAGTGACCCTTCCTCAGCGAGGCGAGTCTCCTGCAGGCCAGCAATATCAATGTTAAGACGATTGAGTTCAGCATCAATCACAGCCGTTTTTCTCACATCGTCAATATTTGTCAAGTCTCTCGCTTTGATTCCGAGACCGGTTAAGACCAGGGATGGAGTCATTGCCTCTCCATAGCACAAAGCCTGGGCTAAAATAAAGAAACCATGTGTTGCCCATGCAGCATGATCCCTCTCTCGGCCTGCCTAGTTCACTCCAGAGGAAAGTTTACACCTATAATCTGGAACAAGACAAGCTGCAGAAGCTGCCGGATCAGCAAAGCAATGCTCTAACTGTCCGCCTGTCGGAGCTTCGATCCTAGACCAGCTGCCAACCAAGGCTTAGGGCCTGGTCTGCCCTGCCATGACTTATTTTGTCTTTCGGTTGCATTTCCTCGCACCAGGATAAGGCTAGTACCCTCCCAATTGCGCTCTTCCGCCCGAAGCCGTTGGCACAATGTGGGGTGTCGGGTTTGGTAAGCGCCGCCCAACATTCGGCGCTGACAGAAAGCAGGTAGTACCGTCTACTGTCATACGGTAGCTCAGTCATATCTGACTAAGACCTGACTCACGATAGACTGCAATGGCTGGGGCATATAGAAAGAATGGAAGACAATAGGGAAACAAAACTCACTTACACTCAAGCAATAAATGACCGTAGACCCCGAGGTAGACCAAGAAGACGGTGGAGAGATAATACATGTACAGACCTACAAGCACTTGGAATCAACGACTGGCAAGAGAAGGTCAACCAGAGAGACGAATGGAGACGGATTGTATCTGCAGCAAAGAACCTCAATGGCTCGGAATGCTGAAGAAGAAGAAGATAATGGAGAACTGCAATTCAAGTACACAATAATTTTAATGAAAGATTTTTCTATATTATTTTAATTATAAGTAATTATTTATTATTTAAATTTAGTGAGATCCTTGCGCTTGATGCTTTCTGCGAAGAGATTTTATGTCAGGTTCTAATTTAGTTATCTACAGTCTCAAGTCTCCCGTTTTGTTATATCCAGCTGATTTCTTCCATTTTCAAATTGACCCCTTAACAATCGAATTCCCCACCCCCCCCCCCCCCCCCCCCTGTGGGGCGTGGGCCCCACGTTGGGAAACACTGCTCTAGCATTTCCTCTAGCACTTAGAGGCGCAGTTCCGATCTTTTCTTCTTCAACTTATGACACCATGCTGGCATTTCTCAAACTCTTCAGTACATTGTAGAGATAGGTACTTGTCCCACTTTTATACCACCAACTTTTAACTGTACGGGGTCAGGATCAATGTTTCTATGGGCGGGGTCAATGTCTCTTATATGACCATTATTTGTGATATTGTATTAGTCAAGCTGAGATTCTTGTCTTTACTAGCTAAAACCGCTCAATTAATAATTTCCTGTAGTTCCGTCTTTAGTGATTAGTGATGGACATCATCGTCGCACATCATCCTTGCACTCCGGTCAGTTCGGTAAAAGCTCCGATCTCCCGCTTAACATCCCCACTAGCGTATATCCACTGACTACACTAGTTCTGCGTTAATTAATCAAAGGTCATTTGCCCTTGACAAAATGTCAGGTTTCACGCCCTCACTTTGGTCAACGAAGCAGATACTCAAGTTATAGTTCCGTCTGTCTTGCTGTCAAGACATTGTCAACAGCATAATATGAATTGTCTATATTATGATCACAAACTGCAATCCCTAACATGTTGTCTTTAGATCTCATTATTTGCTAATCTATAAAGAGGGCACTTGCCTGTCGGCACGGTGGCCAGGTGTTACAATTCCCATCCAGGGGGATGTTTGTTTAACTGACCTGGAACCCCAGGTCGACCCAGCCTAAAATAGGAACCAGGAAATGCCCTTTGCAGTAAAGGCGGCCGCTATGTTTAGTTTTGTTTAGTCGTTGGATCAACAATATGGCGTGAGTACACATCTAACAAACCTATGTAGAAGTTTATACAACAACAGTGAATGCATAGTGAGAGCAACTGGAGGACACTCAGAACCCTTCACCATAAGATCTGGAGTACGACAAGGTTGTGTCCTGTCCCATCTCTTGTTCATAACATATATAGACAACATATGTAAAGAAACCAGCCAAGCAGAGACAGCAAGAATACCGCATGATGAGAACACAGAAGAAGAACCATCTGCAAATCTAACCATTAGAGAACTCCTGTTTGCGGACGACCAAGCACTAATAGCAAATCAGAAGCTGAATTACAAGACCACATGAATAGTCTAAACGAAATGTGTAGGGAACATAACATGAAAATTAGCACAAGCAAAACAGAGGTAATGACTATAACTAAAGAAGAACAAACAGCAACAATTCACCTAAACGAACATCCCTTGAAACAAGTAAAGAGCTTCAAGTACTTAGGAAGTATAATATCATCAAATGGCAGATCAGAAGACGAGATCGAAAATAGGTGCAATAAGGCAAATCAACTCATTGGACAAATGGCACCAGTACTAAAGAACAAACATGTATCAATAACTACTAAGAAAGCACTTTACAACACAATCTTCCTACCAACTCTGTGCTACCAATGCCAAACCTGGACAATGACAGAAAAAGAGAAAAGAAAAATCACAACAACAGAAATGAGGTTCCTGAGAAGAATACTCAACGTATCAAGAAGAGATAAGATCAGAAATGAAGAAATCAGGACTAAAGTGGGGGTTAAAGCTGCTCTAGATTTTATTAGAAAGCAGCAAGTCAAATGGTTTGGCCATGCAAGTAGGCTACCAGCCAACAGCATGCCACAACAAGCAATGATGTACAGACCAGATGGAAACAGAGGAAGAGGCCGACCACGTAAACGTTGGACGGAGGGAATAACAGAATCCATGGGAATGTCGATATACGAAGCCCATAACCGGGCACTCTCACGAAGTTTATACTTCACCTCGACACCGCAAGGTACAAGAGGAACACGATGAGATGGTATGAGATGAGTTGGATCAACATCACGGCACACGGTTTAACCCATAAGTGCTTGTAGCATGATGTCTTCAGACGTTCGCATCCCCAGTCCATTTACATTTCTCAATACTTAGTAGTTAACCACAGTAAGCCGTATTGATACTCTAACTAAAAATAGAATCGTAGATTCTAGATCGAGAGAGGGTAGATGAATGGTGGGGTCTCAATTTGATTGGGTAACCCTTGGGATGGTAACGCTCCTTAATACATAATTAATTAGCCCGCCAGTCGAAGCCTTGATTCCATCCCGTAAGTGTACACTAA
>JACEFZ010017721.1:0-25912 GCA_014155875.1 Cepaea nemoralis
TTTTAAAGGTTTTTCAAAAAAACCCAAATTTTTTTATTTGCCTCAAATTTTGGTTTTTTTAAATATTATGAAAATGAAAAAAGTCCCCCAGTTCAGTGAAGACCCCCTGGGATCTCTAGCATCAGTAAAGACACCCTGGGATCTCTGGCACCAGCAAAGGCTCCCCCCCCCCCCAGGGATCTCTAGCACCAGCGAAGACCCCCAGGGATCTCTAACACCAGCGAGCGAAGACCCCCAGAAATCTCTAGCACCAGCGGAGACCCACAGGGTTCACTGTTACAACTGCACTTCTGGTCGAAACAGTGCATTATGGAAGTGAACCCACGTCCTTCAGAGCTCAAGGCAGATGGCTTGACCACTTCATCACAGAGACCCCTGGAGTCACATGAAAACAGGCAATGCTACCATACTTAATGTTTCAATTTTGCTCTTCAGACTATGAAAGAAAACATGACATGCGAAACATATTAGTTAAAAACCCTGAAGATAAGAATAGGAATGGAGATCAGCATGCCCGAATGGACAAGAGAGCTCACTCTTAAACTTCTGGTGTGCTGATGATGAGGTAGCGGGTTCAACCCCTGCACTGGTCAGTTGGACTAAAAGTTGACTTCTCTTCCTTGACTTGGCGATGTAAATTATAAGCACCCCACAAGTTGGAGTTGATTTACCTGATGGCGAGGGACACTAGTAATAGCGAAAGATAATTCAAGAGCAAAAATCAGTCCAGTGCACAGGAAGTAGCAGCTCATGTATGGACTACGTTTGAGTTTGAAGTGAGCAAATAGGATTAAAAGAAAAGAATAGAAATACTCTGGAAACATTGCTGAATATTTACTTTTTTTTTTTTTTTTGTAACTGCAAAGATCAGTATCAGTTGTTGAGTTGAGTTGAGTTAAGAACCGACATCACTGCACTCAGGACATTCCCATACAAGCTTCGTCCCCTCATTCAACAGCCAGCGAAGAGTCATACTACTAATCGTTCCCACCGCTAACTGATTAAAAGTTCTTCTGGTCTTCCCTCTCAGTTTTGAGATTCCCAGAACCCCTGCCGATCCCCCGCAATCTCATTCTTTCCACATATGGGTTCTCAATCTGTTCCTCCACCTTCTCCACCTGGTATCATCTATAAATATATATTAGAAAGGGAACAGAGATTTTGTAGCACTTATCTGGCATATTCATCTATTATTTTCATCATCATGTGAGCAAGGGTGTGTTACTGTGGGAGCTGAGAAATCAGGATGTTATGTTGTTACTTGTGTGGTTGTGATTTGCTTGTTGTTATGTCGTGATCTAATTCAATGCTTGCCAATAGATGCTGTAATAATAAAGGCTGTGAGATGAATATAACTATGATACTTGTGATATTTGTTAAGACTACTTGATCTGTTTTCTAGTCTATCAAATATATTTGTTTTTAAAGCCTTCATTCCGTACGTGTCAGTAGATGTTAAATCAAATTATCACTTTCATCGTTTTTCAGTAAAAACCTAACCCAACTTTCAACACTTTGGCTTAACAATGCTTATGAAATGTTTCATTTGCTGTCATTCTTTGAGCTTGAAAAGCTTTGCAATTACAACAGCTTTGTAACATATTGCTACCACCTGCACCAAGCTGGCAATGGTCATCAGAGAAACATGTCTGACCTAGCTTCTTCTCTTGTGAAACTATTTAACCCTGTTAAATCTGAGATGCCAGCATTTCTGGTAACCTTCTTTCAAAGCAGTTCATTTTTTCCCAGCGTTCTAATGCTGAATATTAAAGGTACAGTCAGATCTCACAATTGCTTCTGTTGATAATTATTATAGGCACAAAAAGGCTTCTCTTATGCTTCTGATGCTGTGTATTTGAAATACAAGCAGATTTATCTGTTTCTATTGCTTTATAGTATCTCTTGTGCTTCTGGTGCCAAATATTACAACTTCTCTCAAGCTTCCATGTTGTACATTCAACATTTGTTTCATCACTTCTGCAGCACAGTCATCGATAGGTTAAGTTCTAAACACTTCAAGATCGAAGATCGAGGTTGCCAGAAAATAGCAGCACGTCGAGTGCACAAGTGGGCTCATCAGTCATGACCAAACTGGCAAAGTCTGTTTCTGGTAACTGATGGATTTACTCTGAGGATGATTGGTGCATCTATGGAAATGCCTGGAGTAGACGATGATAATCTCAACTAAACTTAACTGGGTCATTGATAGGTGATAAAATGGATTGTGCTTTGGGCTAATGGCAGTTGTCATTGATTGGTGACAAAATGGACAATGCTTTGAGCTATTGACAATTGTCTGGAACCTAACATATTATTCATCATTATCATTATTATTTTACCACTTAACCCAGAGTGTGGGTCATTGGGCAGTCCTAATGGAAGAAGCATCAATACTCAATGTAGACTAGTCATCATATGAGTGTACGCCAGTCAATAAGTCACAAAATGATATTTGACAGTTGAGAAATTGTTGTTGGTAGTTTATAATGGTATCATCATGTGGCATAACCATCTAGCTTGATGTCTTTGTGGCAGATGATAAATGCTACATCACTAGAGCATGGGCATACACAATTTCACACACGTGATGTTGAAAATGTTGGCCATACTTGAACATTGCACCACTGAAGAACAATAAGCTGTGAGGCTTTTTAAGGCCACAAGACTTACTGCCAAGGATATCCATAAGGAAATGTTCCCTGTTTATGATGGCAAGGATTTGTCATGAAAAGTGATACACAATTTATTTGCTGATTACAATGAAGAGCATGAGAAACAAATAATACTAAGGCAGCTGCCCAAATACTTCTGTGGTGCAGATATTGAAGGACTGATAAAATGATGTGATACATGTGTCAATGTTCATGGAGACTACGTTTGGAAATAACGAGAGATGTAAGTACAATAATAAATAGTTTTCAAGTTGACATCCCAAATAGGATATTTTTAGTAGTAATTTCCAAGACCTAGTGGAACAAGTAAACAGGCACAGTGCAGAATGTGGCGTAGATATTAACATTTAAAAAAAAACAAAAACTTATAATTAGCAGTGAAAAGGAAAGGTCATCAGTGAACATCACAGTAAACTGGCAGATACTAGAACAAGTGACAATTTTCTCCTATCTTGGACTATAATAACAGATGATGGCAGAAATTAAATAGAAATCAGAAAGAGAATAGGAATGGCTAAAAATGCTTTCAACAGCATGAAATCAGTATTAACATCTAGAGAGATTAATAACACATTAAAAATGAGAATTGTCAAATGCTACATACATTCAATGCTACTGTATGGCGCGGAAGCCTGGACATTGAATAAGCAACTAGAAAGTCGCTTAGAAGCCCTGGAGATGTGGATATACAGACGAATATTTCGTATTTCATGGAAACAAAATCAATCAAATGCAGAGGTTCTAGAAAGACTGGGAATGAAGAGAGAGTTGATGAAAGAAATAAAGAGGAGGCAAGTGAAATATTTCAGCTATGTTAAAAGACATGATATTCTTATAAAACCCATTCTGGAGGGCACGGTTGAGCAAGAGGTAGGCAACGATATACGTGGGAAGATAACATCAAGAGATGGACGAACATCAGCCTGACAGAATGTACAGTCAAGGCAAGAGACAGACAGTGTTGGAGATCCATTGCAGCCAACATTCATTGTGGAGACGGCACCTGATTGATTGTGTAGTAATTTGTGACTTACTAACTTACCCTCATAAAATTTCAAAAGAGCAAGAAATGCTCTTCATGCTTCCAATCTCCTCCCTATGTATCCAAGTATTCCATAAATATTCTGAGCATTTTTAACCCTACCTGAGGCCCTGAGCCTAACTGTCCCCTATACCTGGGCTCCTGAGCATTAAAGAGAAAAAACCAACTATGATATAGAAAAATGTTAGTTACATGCAAACATGTGGTTAGAATAAGATGTAACTTGGAGACATTGTAGAAAATAGGTCTACCTTTCATCTAGCGCCAATATTCCACCTTTGTGTGCCAATCCACCCAGCAGGATGAGCCTTGTTTCACACAGAGGTACTTCTTGCAAAGTGAGCACCAGATGTTGCTCTTCACCTTCTTGCATGGATTGTCTTTGTACGCCTCCCTTCTCTTACTATCGATCTAGCTCTAGATCTATAAGGTTCAAGATTCTCCTCATCACTCGAGCTCTCACTGTCTGTGTCACTTGAACTGGAAATGTATTCTTGATGAAATTCTGACTCCTCAGAGTCTGAATCAACCAAAGTATCGATCACCTGTTGGACTGGAAAAGCCTAGACCTACTTTGCTTTCTTGTTGAAGTGCTTGGTTCATCAGCCGCTCGTTTCATTGTGAATTTTCAGAATTTTTTCACGTTAAACCTCACAAAGTCAATTCAAACACAAGGGGGCAGACATTTGCAATGGCTAACAATGAGGTTTGACCATGATTGGTTGGTTATTTTTAGTTTGTGGGCATTTTTTTCATGTACTAGGCAAAGTACTGAAAATTCAGGTACAGTGGTATAGCAGAAGATTAGGAAATTACCGAAAAATCAGTACAGCGGTCTGGTAGAGTTAAATTCCTATATTGTCTTTGATATCTCTACCTCATCTACCAATCTCTTGTGTTGTCACTGTTATAAGATGTTCAAGCCCTGAACATGTTCAGTTCGTTTCTCTGTCTGACTTACTTGGTTTATTCATGTTGAATTGTTGATATATGTTTTTTTTTATTAAACTGCTAGTTAATTGTAGCTCATGGCAGTTCAACTTCATTTCATCAAGACTGTTTGTTTGTGTATTCAAGTATTGTTTTCCCCTTATCTGAATCTGATTATTCTATTTTAAATGCATTGTAATAATACATGATCCAGGCCGATTTGTTGTATGTTTTTTTTTTTTTGCCCTGTGAAGAAGCTACACAGTTTTGAGCCCTATTAATAGTTAAAGGCAGTCACATAGCCGAAACAGTCATTTGGGCAAGCAGACCAAATGGAAGCAGAAGAAGAGGCTGGCCACATAAACAATGGACAGAGGGAATGGCAGAGTCCATGGGAATCTTGATACATGAAGCCCATAAACAAGCACTCTCCCACTGTTTATGCTTCACCTCAACACTGCTAGGTACAAGAGGAACACAATTATATGAGATGAGACTGTTTGTTAAACTGTGGAGCATAAAAATTTCCTAGTAAATCACTCAAACGGCCAAAACATACCGGGACTGATTGTGATGTCCTGTAAAGGACACGTTATGAGAAGAAATAAATTGGAAAACTTGGTGACAACTGGCAAGATCAAGGGGAAGGAAATTAGGGGAAGGCAGAGAAGTAAATGCATGGATGGCTTGGCCACATTGGCATGGTCGAGACAAGAACGCGGAGCTGATCCCTAACACTGGTGATCGAATGAGATGGCGAAACATGACACCCCCACCCCCCACGCGTATTGGCATGGTACACACATGATGATGATGTAAAGGACATGCAGCTAACTTGTAACTATTTATTATATCATCCTTTACTCATACTTCTGTTGATGAATTTTAGAGTTGCAAACACTTCACTAAATCTTCTATTGATGAATTTTAGTGTTACAGACACACTTCACTAAATCTTCTATTGATGAATTTTAGTGTTACAGACACACTTCACTAAATCTTCTGTTGATGAATTTTAGAGTTGCAAACACTTCATTAAATCTTCTATTGATGAATTTTAGTGTTACAGACACACTTCACTAAATCTTCTATTGATGAATTTTAGAGTTACAGACACTTCACTAAATCATTAGAAGTACAGACAGACTTCTCTAATGCTTCTGTTGATAAATATAGGCACACACAGACTTCTCATATGCTTCTATTGCTATATATGTGAAATACAAGCAGATTTATCTAATGTTTTGTTTGCTATATATTTCAGGCACAGACTTCTCTTGTGCTTCTATTGCTGAATATTAGATTTGCAGACAGACTTTACTAATGCTTCTGTTGATAAGTACTATAGGCACAAGCAGATTTCTCGTATGCTTCTATTACTGTATATTTGAAACAAAGCAGATTTCTGTGTTTCTGTTGTTGTGTACTTCAGGCAAGTCTTCTATTATGCTTCTATTATTAAATATTACAAGTATCAACATACTTATCTCAAGTAGAAGCTTCCACTGCTGTATATTAGAGGTACAAACAGACTTTTCTCATGCAACTTTTGTTTGCATAATAGAAGCATCAAAGTATTTCATGTTTTTGAAAACTGTGAGCCTCTACCTGATAGTAATGTAGAGCATATGCTGTAGTGTAAATGCACTCAGCAGTAACAGTGTGGAGTCTTGATTCCCTCTGAAGCATCCCACTTACTGAGGTAGCATCCCTTGTCCTGGAGCTGTAATAGCGTTGAGGCTAGCACACTTGGTCATCTATTGAGGCGGATTTGTCAAATTGACCTGAGCTGCCTGGTCAACCCAGCCTAACATCCTATCAAGAATTGTTATAATAAGTCAAGACATTCTATGATATTAACCATCTCTTGAATGGAGTGCTGATTAATCTGTAAGTATATGTAGCTAGCATCATTTACCCAGTAACTTCATGGCATAGAAAATGGACCTCTACTTTATGACCTACTAGTTGTTGCAATATATTCCTGTTTTTCTTTTGGCACTGGTTTTTCTTATGGTGTGGCCAAAGAATGATTATTTTTACCCGTGGCTGCTTGTGACAAGTTCCCTTGGGTCTTAAAATACATAGCTGACCCAATTAGACGTCTTGAGGCATACTGGGTTTCTGCTATAGCCCTATATTTTGTATAAACCAATCAGCACTCGATGGATAATATGATTAGTATCACATCAGCTGCCTTAACTTCCCAGGGAAATTGTGGTGCCCATTTCAAACTAGGTCGACTTAATAGCCCAGGTTAGTTTTAAAAATTCAGATTGATGGGGATCTGAACCCATGACTACCTGGCCAGCTAACAAGCAAGCACCATTATGTCTCAATCTCTTTTGTTCATTACTCGGAATGCTATCACATGCCATGAGATAGTCCAGTGTTTTACACTTCGGGGAAACCTTCATTTTGTAGATCACATTATGGTAAAATAAACAACCATCATAAGCTGCACACTTGGGGAAAGATGAGGGTGCATGTACCATATTGTGGTCACACACATAACCACAGGCTCTAGAATATTCCTAACCAACTATGCAAACATTGACATGCAACAGTTTCAGTTCTGATGGACTGCTGCAAACATAAATATGTGTGTACCTTTAATTATGAGAAATGTGATTGTCTGAATGTAACAAAAATGCATTTGATTTCTTTTTCTGATTGGCTTATTTAGAGATAGTGTTTCCTACCCATACTGCATTGCATTGCTAGACTATGGAGGTTCCAGCAAATGTGTGATAAGGTCTGGCTAGAACATGTCATTGTAGAATTTGTCGATATTTAACATTCCATAAAGAACAAGATCTTGGAATCAAGACTTGTCCAACTTCTTCGATGTGTCTTGTACACAAATTCCATAGAATTGGTGAGGATCCTATGTCATTGAAATGTTGTATGTTGCACATATAGCACCATTGTTTGAATTACACGGTGACCAAGTATATGTATAGGTCACTTACTAACATTGCCATTGTGCTACCAAGGCCTATAAGGGAAGCACAGAATAGCAGCACTGTAATCTGCCATGCTTGTCATAAGAGGCCCATAAGGAGGGTTGGTTTGAAACTGGCTATCTCATGCAATAGAAAATTGTAGCTGCAAAATCCACCAAATCATGAGCAAGTCTAGAATGGGCTTGGTGTGAGTTGGTTGATGGCCTAGCAAGTCTAGAATGGGCTTGGTGTGAGTTGGTTGATGGCCTAGCAAGTCTAGAATGGGCTTGGTGTGAGTAGGTTGATGGCCTAGCAAGTCTAGAATGGGCTTGGTGTGAGTTGGTTGATGGCCTAGCAAGTCTAGAATGGGCTTGGTGTGAGTTGGTTGATGGCCTAGCAAGTCTAGAATGGGCATGGTGTGAGTTGGTTGATGGCCTAGCAAGTCTAGAATGGGCTTGGTGTGAGTTGGTTGATGGCCTAGCAAGTCTAGAATGGGCTTGGTGTGAGTTGGTTGATGGCCTAGCAAGTCTAGAATGGGCTTGGTGTGAGTTGGTTGATGGCCTAGCAAGTCTAGAATAAGCTTGGTGTGAGTTGCTTGATGGCCTAGCAAGTCTAGAATGGGCTTGGTGTGAGTTGGTTGATGGCCTAGCAAGTCTAGAATGGGCTTGGTGTGAGTTGTTTGATGGCCTAGACTTCATTGGGAGACGAAAGGCAGAAGAAGCCTTACAGACACAATCAAGTATGTCGTGCTTGCCAAGTTAATGGTATTAGCTTTGTATCAAATCTTGTTAACCATGTTGATTTAGTTTCTATGAAGTTGTCCCCCATGTAAAATGAATGAATTACCTCTTCTTACTGTGTTATATCTGTTTACATCAAATCGTGTATTATATGAACATATAAAGAACATGAAACTGGTTTCTTATTTTTGTGTCCAGTGTGGAAATAATCATATCTGCCGCACATTTATTTTGCTTATAATAACACATTATGTGTAATGTTGTTTCTCTGGTGTGTGTATTTTTGGTCTATGTTGACAAAGTTATATTTTGCCCATCCTTGTAATCAGGAAAGGAAAAGGTGATTGTAGAAGGCACACAGAATTGCTCATGTTCGCACCTTTGGTGTGTTGGTGCCATACATTATGTATAATCTTATTGTTGTAATGTCTATTTCTCATTATGCTGTATTTGTGGAGTTGGATCAACGGCTATATTTTCTGAACTCTTTCAAGTTCAAAGCAGACGGCCAAAAGGACGAGAACCTCAATGGAAAAAAAAACAACATTAGTGTTTTACTTTAATAAGAAAGAAAACATACACACACATACACCATATGCTGTACTGCAAGGTTCAGTTAGGTGAGTCAAGAACTGACATCACAGCACTCCGGGCATTCCCATATGTGCTCCATCACCATCTTCAACAGCCAGCCAATAGTCCCAACACTAATGATACCGGTTGCGGTTTAATTATGTGTCCATCGGGCTATTCCTTGGAGTACTAAATGTTGGCCAGATCCTCCGGTAACTCCTGCCACACCATTCTTTCCAGGCCACGATGATTTATCTGTTCTCCCACATTACCACAGGGCCCTGACAACGTCTGCCTTATCATGCACCAGTACCCAGTGGTGCAGACTCAGCCAATCCATATGCCTGTTCATTTACCAAAACACCAGCAAGACTTGGAGAAAAGATCCAACAGATACTCCCTGTCTATTCTGCATGTTACAATATCAAACCAGATTTCTTTAGCAAGCTGAAACCAAATCTAAAAGATATAACACACCATGTGCAGTATGATACACAGGGACAATAGTTTATCACACCTGGTCTGTTGCTCGGGACAGAAAGAGTTTACTCCTCTAGCTTGGAAAGAGAAGGATGGGGATACTGAAGACTATTCCTGAGAAAAGCAACTAATTCTTGTACACCAGTAATTTCTAGCTGTTTTCTGTACCAGTAATTCCTAGTTTTTTGTGTGTATACTAGTAATTCCCAGCTCTTTCTGTACTAATAACATTTAACCCTTTCTGTACCAATAACTCTTAATTCTTTCTTTATCAGTAATTCTCAACTATCTCTGTACATATAATTCTTTGCTATCTTGTATCAATAATTCTTAGCTCTCTCTGTATAAATAATTCTGAGCTTTTCCTGCTGTACTTTTACCCAGATTATTGAGGCTTTTTTGTACCAATCCGTAGCTCTTTCAGTATCATTGTCAGGATCTTATATTAGGCTCGTTTGCTAACACATGTGAGACAGTACAAGTACAACGTGATTCGACGTAAGACACAGCAACACAAGTTCTATGGATTTATTACCACATTAAATACATAACAATAGTTACAGCAATGTACAACATATAACAACTCACTACCACAATACAGCTCATAGGTCTGACGCTCACAATATCAGTCGTTCAGCTCACAACCACGGAGATTCACACAACGCCTTGCTCTCGACACACACGTCCGTTCAGATGTCCAGTCGCAGCGTGGTCTGCGATTAACACACACACTGCCCACTGCCTCAGGTGGGGTCACGTGGCTTTGCGTCGTCTGTCGTCAGCGCTGGTCGCGTGTCAGGTAAGAAACTTGCCAGCCGACAACTCTTGTCCGCCGGGTGCCGTAACGATGTCACTGCTAGGCTCTGACATTCTCCCCGGGTACTTCAATGAAAGATGCCATCTTTCATTCATGATGTATGTATATACTCGGGTAGTGTTAATATCATGTCAGAGACTACCTTTTCCCCAGTGCTATGCATGAAACTACATATAAGGCATAGAAATATATACAAAAAAATGTAAGTTGCATTAAAATGACAAATGAAGTACAATTTTTAACACAATTCAGGTTTCATCCCCCTGATGCCTGGTTACCTTCATTGCAATAATACCCAGTCAGATCAGTAGTTCCAGCTTCACGCATCTACCTCGCAGCCATTTTGAAAAAAACGTAATAATATGATTGTTTTGCAACAACCATCTAGGCCAGACTGAAATACGGCTTTGTATTAGTCGTATTAAACACTTAAACTCTGCCCTCATTTGGTCAGGAGCTCTTATGTTGGTTTGCAATGTTGGCAGTTCTATGACATGCTTGGTGGACGCCTACCTGGCGTGCCAAATATTTGAGCAACAAAATGTCTATCTATACAATATACATTAATGAATATATTTTAAATTATGGCCCTTGATGTAATTCACAAATGCAAGGGAAGTAATTTTGACATTTAAGAAATTTCATACATTACAATAATTATTTAATTTCTTAGCGTCATTGCTTGACGTTTCTTCCTATTAACGAGAAAAAGTCGATAATATGAATACATTAATCAAGATATGATTCTAAGATTACAGTAATCAAAATAAATAAGTAGACAATTTGTATATTATATTTTATAGATTCGAAAGGATTTTACAAGTGTCATAAATTTTTGGAAGTTTTTACATAGTCTGCTAATTAAGTTATACTTTTTAAACTACACCGGAAATGCACACGAAACGAAAAATTTGGTTGATGTTACATTTTCTGAACACAAATGATCCGGTTTAATTTCGGAACTGATAGTAGAATGTTCTCACAGTTCGTGTCTGATGTTATTGTAAGACAACGGATTATGATGGAATGTTCTTATTTCCGATGTGTTCACACGTCGCACAATTTGGATCACATTTGCTGTAGAGGTGATGTAGGAGTCAATGTTCGGTCTACATTTGCACATGTTAAAATATCACGGTGAACAAAAATCACCCACAAATGTCACAATAGTAAAGTTCGCTTCTGATAATTGGTTAAGCGTTTGTGACACTGTTGTTGGTGTCTATGTACAATTAATATCGTTCTCATTCTAACACACACTACACAATTATACTACACTCATTACATGACTTGATTAAAATAAGTATATTATACATGTCGGTATGCAAACCGTATCACAATTTTGATTATTGACCTTACACAGTAGGTGAATGGAAAAAAATTCACTCATTGGTGGCTGTGTTGGGCTGAGTGTAATATTACACAGTGCACTCAGACATTGCTTCCTGGGTCTGTCGGACAACGGGACAAAAGGTCGGCGATTGTATTCATTCTGCCGGGAATATGGCGAACTTCAAAACTGAAATTCTGAAGCTTTAAGGACCAGCGAGCAATCATGTTATTTGATGGTACTGTGGAATTGATATACCTTAATGGACTGTTGTCAGTTTCGATGATAAAGTGACGTCCTAGAAGATATTTGGACAGCTTTGTTACACTTTCTACTAAGGCCAATGCCTCCAATTGCGGAATGGACCAGGCCCGCTCTCGGGGTCTTAGTTTTCTTGATAGAAAACAGACGGGATGCAAGATGTCGTTGTATTCCTGCAAAAGGACTGCACCGATCGCAATGGAGCTAGCATCTGTTCTCAATCTGAAAGGTAAACGAATGTTGGGCAATTTAAGGATGAGATTAGGTGTATTCTTATCAGAAAAATGTGCCAAAACTTTATCAAATGCATTTCGTAGGCATTCATCGTTTACAACTTTTTCGGGTTTATTCTTGGTTAGTAAATTAGAAAAAACCTCAGTTAGCTCTGAAAAATCAGGAATAAAGTTTCTGTAATAATTAATAAGTCCCAGCAAACTGCGGACTTGTTTCTTATTTGTTGGAAGTGACAGTTTTAGAATTTTCGAGACAATTTTGTTGTCTGTCATGACAAAGCCATTGGATATTCTGTACCCCAAAAATGATATCTCTTGGTAAGCCATGCTCACCTTTGAAGGCTTCACTGTCAGTCCGTGCTGTCTGATACGTTCTAGTGTCTGTTCCAGTATCTTTATATGTTCCGTCATTGTCTCTGTATGGACACAGATGTCGTCAATATAGGAAACTATATTAGGAATGTCAGATAGGAGGAGTCGTGTCATGCGTACAAATGTGGCTGGGGCATTGACTAGCCCAAATGGAAGTTTGCACCATTCGTACAGTCCCCAAGGCGTGGCGAAAGCTGTTAGATGTCTGCTGTCTTCATGTACAGCAATCTGCCAGTAACCTTTAGCCATGTCAAGGGTCGTGAAGAACTTAGCGTCAGTCAGTTCTGTCAGAAGATCGTCCGTATTGCCATTGGTTCAAGATCTAAAACAGTTATTTTGTTCAGTTTTCTGTAATCTATGCAAAGTCGTATTGTGTTGTCCTTTTTCCGTACAATGACCATGGGTGAAGAGAAGTCTGATAGGGATCGTCTGATGATGTTGTTTTTTTCTAAGCTGATGATTTCCTGATGTAGTTGTTCCTTGTAATGTAATGGTATGGTGTATGGTCTGCATCTTATGGGTGTGTATGATGTAAGTGTGATGTGATGCTGTACTAACTCTGTTTGTCCTGGGTTGTCTGAAAAGATGGTGTTGTACTCTTGTATCAACTGTTTGCAACTGTTTGTCTCTGCTTGACTTAGGTTTGGATTGATATTGATCTCCTTCAAGCAGTTTGTCGTGTCTAATGTAGGTGTTGGAATCTCGTCGCTAGAATCGTCATCTTCGTGATCTATTATCACGGTGCAAGCTGTCGTATCGTCTTGTTCGTTGTCTCTGTTGAAGTATGGTCTTAGCATATTGATGTGAAATATTTTGTGTTTGTCTTTTATCAGGATTTCGTAGTCAACAGGAGAGAGTTGTCTTGTCACTTTAAAAGGTCCCTGCCAAGAATCTGTCAGTAGCTGTCTGTCACTAGGTAGTAGTAGTAAAACGTCCTGTCCAGCTGTCAATGTTATAGTCCTGTTACCTTTGTCTGCGTATTGTCTGTAAGTAGCACCAGATAGTTTTTAGTGCACTTTTAGCAATTTCACATGATTTCATTATCCTTTCACGCAATGATGTTACATACACAAATGATGATATGGGTTTCAATACTGGAGTGGACTCAGTTAGCATTTGGTGATAAATTGTTAATGGGCCGCGTGGTTTGGCACCATAGATGAGTTCAAAAGGAGAGAAACCGGTACTAGAATGTGGTACCTCGCGATAAGCAAAAAGGACAGCTGGTAAGTATAGATCCCAGTTATTGGGGTGATCTTGAGTTACTTTGGCTAGCATGTGCTTCAGATCCCCATTAAGCTTTTCTATTATCCCGCTCGAGTGAGGATGATAGGGGCTATTGAAGACTTGCTTCACTCCTAACATTTTAGTGAAAGCTTGAGTGGATGCGGCGATAAATTGAGTGCCTCTATCAGACTGGATAGTATCTGGAAACCCAATTCTGGAGAAAATATGGAAGAACACTTCCATGATATCGTTGGCAGTGATGTTCTTTAACGGAATCGCTTCTGGCCAGCGACTACATTGATCAATAATTGTTAGTATATATTTATTCCCTCTAGTAGTTGTATGACTAAGAGGGCCCACAATGTCAACTGATAATTTTTCAAAAGGTCGACTGGCTAAGTCAGTGACTTGTAACTTTGCATGTGGGTGTTTACCTTTCTTTACCAGTTTCTGGCATGTATCACAACTTCTGCAATATGTTTTTATGTCATTACAGAATTTTGGCCAATGAAACTGTGTCAATAGTCTTGACCTGGTTTTAACATATGCCATATGACCTGCAAAAGGTATATCGTGAGCAAGATGTAAAGCTTGCTTGCGATAAGTGGTTGGTAACACAGTTTGCTTTGTTGTAACGTCACCTTTGGTGTAGTACCTGGTGAGTATATCGTTGTATAAAGCAAAATGCCATTTAGCATTTTTCGTTACTCTTGGCTTTTTGCCGATCAGGTCAAAATACTTTGACAGTGAAGGATCAGCTTTTTGAGCTGTTATGAATGTTTCCTTCATCGAGTCACTAGGTGGTACTTCTGGGCTAAGCATTTGAATAGCCTCAGTTTGGTTACTATCATCTTGCACTCTAGCAGTAGCTCTTGTTACTGCGTTCACACACTCAATGACATCAGATGATGATGGAATAATATCGTCAATGATGTGATGAGAACTTAGTGCTGCGTTAGCTAACATACATTCAACTGGTGATATGACATTTTCAATGACATTTGATGGTGATGTGTTATCATTAATACATAGTGATGTTATGTCATGGTTATGATGTTTGTCATTCACTTCCGGTAAATTTCCGATGATTATATCGCACACTGGGTTTGTAAGTGCTGCGACCTTTACTTTTCCGGTGAGGAATGGTGTTTCGATGTATGCCCAAGCTAATGGATATTTTTCAATATTGCCTGAAAATGTTCTACATGTGATATGTCTACCTGTGTAGTCTGTAGGTGTTATGAATGTTGTTTTCAGGCCAATAAGTGTACTCCCGGTGTCGCGAAGTACTGTAGCAGACTTGCCATTAACGTACCCGTGATAGATGTCTAATTTGCCTTTTGAGTCTATTACTAAGTTACCTTCCTCATTAGCAATAGGGATGGCGTGCCCGCATGTTAAGATACCATTTTCAAAGAAGGTATTACAGACAGTGCATGTGTTGGAACTAAATACGTCACAAGCCTGTGCTGCATTTACAGGATGTTTTTCTGTATTTTCGTCTTCTGACGCTGAACTATCGAACAAGGCGGCATTGGCTTTGTTGGTCATATGCCTGCCTTTACAATCCATGCGATGGTGACCGTACGCCTTGCAGAGAAAACATTTTCGTAAGCTTTTGAACGATTTACGTTCTCTGTCTTGTCTGTTTACCATATTTTGCAAGTATGTTTGGTACCCTGGGTTTTTATCGCACATATCGTTCAAATAATGAGACATTTTACAATGAACACAATGTCTGAACTTTTCAGAGGTAGGCCTGTTTGGTTTTTGCCTACTATAGTTTTTCTCATAGTTGGCAGCTGCTACCCAGTTACTGTCAGTAGCTTCAGTGGCAAAACACTGTTTATTTGCCGTATAATAGGCCGACCCACGTCTTTCCATTTCTTCCACACATGTGCATTCATTCTCTTGCAAGAACTTAGAAAAAGATGTTGGGATAGAAGAAATAACCTTATCTCGAATAATGAGATCTTCTAATTTATCATAATTTTTGTTAATTTTGGCTGATGAAGTCCATTTGCTGAAAATGTCTCGGACTAAACAGAGGTAGTCAGAGAACGTTTGAGTTGACTTTGGACTCAGTTTACTGAATTGTTCTCTGTACCCTGATTCATCTAGCATGAAATGTGCCATTATTTTAGATTTAATGTAATGGTACTCTTTTCTGAGGTCTTTGGGGATGGTTTCAATGACTTTCAGAGGTTCCCCAGATAGACTCCTCATATATAAAATATTCCATTCCGAAAGTGGAACTTGGTAATGTTCCATTAAAGTCTCAAAATTTTGGGTAAAGGCTGCTATGCAGTCACCCGAGGTATAGTTACGAACGATACCTTGGTACTTTTTATACTGGTTTTCTTTTTCCAGTCTTTCAGATTTCTTTGACTCTTTATTCATTGCAGTCTCAGTGTCCAGTTGTTTCATTTTCAACTGTAATTCTAGTTCTTCCCTCTTACTCTGCGCTGCTATTTCTGCTTGCTTTAGAGCTGTTTCTGCTTCTATCTGCTTGGCAGCTTTTTCAATTTCAGCATGTTTCAAGGCTGTTTCTGCCTCTGCTTGTTTGGCAGCTCTTTCTGCTGCTCTATCTTCGCGTTCACAGTACTCAGCGTATTTGTTCTCACTCCATTTTGTCAATTCATCACCTTGTAACTTTAATTTCAAACCCATATCGATGAAATCAAACAATGACGACATGATGGAGAAAATACGTCAATGACAATCAACCACACAAAATATATTATAAATGGTTAGTAGAAAAACAACTTACAATTGATTTGACTCTACGATGCGTGCCCACTAATGCATACGTAAAGTTAAAGTGAAGAAAAAAAATATACTCAAGTGCCCTTGGATATGGTGACGAATGGTTGGGCAACTGGGCTAGGAAAACTGTAGGGTTGTACTTCGGAACTACTAATGACCTCTACGGCAGGGTTATGGATGGTACGCAAAAACCTGCTTTGTTTTTGGAGAGAAATAAGTTAGCGTGTGTTTGTTGGTGTGTGCCTGTAAGTCACTAAGTGTTGATTGGGTTTGGATGGCGTCGAGTATAATTGTATGTCGTAAATTTGTCGTCAACAGTGTTTCTTTCAACAGAAGTTACACTCTTTCCAAAACTCTTTGCGTTCCACAAACTCAATACACAAAAACAATCTATCTGTATTTGAACACTCAATAACATTGATGACACATCACTTACATCAAGATGACATTCAGTAAGGACAAAGACATCAAGTTTACAAGATGGCGACAAGGTCAAAATGGTGGCAAAATCACAAGGTTGACAAGGTCAAACGGTGACAAGTTTTACGATTTACAAATGTTTTAACACGTTTACAGGATCAAACAATATGTACTGTACATTTACTAATGATCTTAAACATATTTAGACAATGTAGTAATGGATCACACTGAGACTTTTTCGATCACATGTAAATCACTATAACCTTGACAAATTTTACAAGTACAAGAATTATAGTTTTAAAGCACAAAGACGAACAACACACGTCTAAATATATTAGGTTCTTAAATAATGACGAGCAACCCACGTCCACACATGTCAGGATCTTATATTAGGCTCGTTTGCTAACACATGTGAGACAGTACAAGTACAACGTGATTCGACGTAAGACACAGCAACACAAGTTCTATGGATTTATTACCACATTAAATACATAACAATAGTTACAGCAATGTACAACATATAACAACTCACTACCACAATACAGCTCATAGGTCTGACGCTCACAATATCAGTCGTTCAGCTCACAACCACGGAGATTCACACAACGCCTTGCTCTCGACACACACGTCCGTTCAGATGTCCAGTCGCAGCGTGGTCTGCGATTAACACACACACTGCCCACTGCCTCAGGTGGGGTCACGTGGCTTTGCGTCGTCTGTCGTCAGCGCTGGTCGCGTGTCAGGTAAGAAACTTGCCAGCCGACAACTCTTGTCCGCCGGGTGCCGTAACGATGTCACTGCTAGGCTCTGACAATCATTAATCTTTAGCTCTTTTTGTACCAGCTGTTTTAGCTATTCAGAGGGATAAAGGTCGCTTGCCCCAGCAATCACCAGGTTAGGATGTTTATTTCACCTCCGATAAATGAAAACCCTTTTAAATGTCGAGGAAATGACCATACACCTAAAATGTGCGAAACTGACATCCCAACCACTTGACAACACACTTGGGTAGAACAATAATGACTATCATAAATATATTTTAAAAGCCTGACTTTTTAAGTCATTATGAAATAAAATAAATAGTACCTACATTTCCATTCTGGTTACATTTAGTTTATTTCATGTGCACTGAATGGGCAAGAACAAGACTCAGCATACACACTACTCATAGGCAAATAAAGTTAAAGATAAGTTGTACTTGCGGACAGGCATCTCAAAATTGCAGCACACATACTACAAACTGTCTACCAAATACAGTTAATAAATAAATACACATGATTGTCTGGCGCTCACATAAGTTAAAGAAAGAAGTAGTGATTAGAGAAAGCACTGTCTGGCGCTCACATAAGTTAAAGAAAGAAGAAGTGATTAGAGAAAGCACTGTCTGGTGCTCACATAAATTAAAGAAAGAAGTAGTGATTAGAGAAAGCATTGTCTGGTGCTCACATAAGTTAAAGAAAGAAGTAGTGATTAGAGAAAGCACTGTCTGGCACTCACATAAGTTAAAGAAAGAAGTAGTGATTAGAGAAAGCACTATCTGGTGCTCACATAAGTTAAAGAAAGAAGTAGTGATTAGAGAAAGCACTGTCTGGCACTCACATAAGTTAAAGAAAGAAGTAGTGATTAGAGAAAGCACTATCTGGCACTCACATAAGTTAAAGAAAGAAGAAGTTATTAGAGAAAGCACTGTCTGGTGCTCACATAAGTTAAAGAAAGAAGTAAGTGATTAGAGAAAGCACTGTCTGGTGTTCACATAAGTTAAAGAAAGAAGAAGTGATTAGAGAAAGCACTGTCTGGTGCTCACATAAATTAAAGAAAGAAGTAGTGATTAGAGAAAGCACTGTCTGGTGCTCACATAAATTAAAGAAAGAAGTAGTGATTAGAGAAAGCACTGTCTGGTGCTCACATAAGTTAAAGAAAGAAGTAGTGATTAGAGAAAGCACTGTCTGGTGCTCACATAAGTTAAAGAAAGAAGTAGTGATTAGAGAAAGCACTATCTGGCACTCACATAAGTTAAAGAAAGAAGAAGTGATTAGAGAAAGCACTGTCTGGTGCTCACATAAGTTAAAGAAAGAAGAAGTGATTAGAGAAAGCACTGTCTGGTGTCACATAAATTAAAGAAAGTAGTGATTAGAGAAAGCACTGTCTGGTGCTCACATAAATTAAAGAAAGAAGTAGTGATTAGAGAAAGCACTGTCTGGTGCTCACATAAATTAAAGAAAGAAGTAGTGATTAGAGAAAGCACTGTCTGGTGCTCACATAAGTTAAAGAAAGAAGTAGTGATTAGAGAAAGCACTGTCTGGTGCTCACATAAGTTAAAGAAAGAAGTAGTGATTAGAGAAAGCATTGTCTGGTGCTCACATAAGTTAAAGAAAGAAGTAAGTGATTAGAGAAAGCACTTGTCTGGTGCCTCACATAAGTTAAAGAAAGAAGTAGTGATTAGAGAAAGCATTGTCTGGCACTCACATAAGTTAAAGAAAGAAGTAGTGATTAGAGAAAGCACTGTCTGGTGCTCACATAAGTTAAAGAAAGAAGTAGTGATTAGAGAAAGCACTGTCTGGTGCTCACATAAGTTAAAGAAAGAAGTAGTGATTAGAGAAAGCACTAGACAACATTTCTTATACTTCTATTAGTGCCAAACAATACATGTATGTGTTTATTTGTATAAACTGTCTTAGTGGCCTAATAGAGTTCTCCAATTGATATTTCTCTGCAAATTTGGTTAAGAAAGGGTTTTTTGTTTGCGCTCACTCGTTTTGAATTCAAGCATAGTCCATACACACTACTTATAGTAGTGCTCGACTGAATTTTGTGTGTGGATTAGCTTTCCCTATTAACAGTGTCCCTCACCATCAGGCAAACCCACTCTGACTTCAGAGGTACTTGTAATTTACGTCACCAAGTCAAGGACGATAGGTCAACATTTTAGTCCAACTGTCCGGTGTAGGTTTTAACCCCTTACCTCAGCATCAGCATACCGGATGTTCAAGAACATGTGTTCTTATCCATTCGGCCATGCTGACCTACTTAAGAAAGGTTTCATCTATGGCCTGATGAAACAACCCCTAGATGTCAGGTCACGAATTGCTGCTACTTCATGCAGGAAACAAAGGTACAAAGTATAGATGTAAGATGATTCCAAGCAATTGAAAATAGTAATAATAATATGAGGGGCTTCACGTGAAAACCTTAAAAGTGTGATATAAATTATAATAACTGTGCCATTGTCTTTTAATCTGTTAATGTTGTTGTTAAGGATGTCAAAAGTGTTAAGCATGTGATATCACGGTGCAGACAAACTTGGTCACATCATAAGGACAGTTTAAAGATGGCCGCCCCACTTTTTACAAGCATTGAAAAGGATCAGCATCCTGTTATGCATTTTTTGATCAGTGAATTGGTGAAACCTATAGAAATTCATCGGTGAATGAAGGTCCTGTATGATGCATCCCTGTCAGTCCTGCAAGTGTATGAGTGGAGTAGGAAGTTTCAAAACGGCATGACTTCTGCCACACCCTCTGAGTAGTGATCCCAGAGTGGTTACATATGCAAACCAGATAATTTCTTTTTTCTACAGGAATGCAAGCACTTTAACAGTGGAGGACTTGCATTGAATGCAGTGGCAACTACATTGAAAAAAATGATACATTTGTTTTTTACATTTTCAGAATATATTCACCCAAAATAAAACAACATTTAAGGTATTAACTTGAAGTACCCTAAGAAGAAGAAAACTGAATACATCAAGGTTTGGCCTGCTCCCTGTGTAATGGAATAGGCACAAAACTTGCATGATTAAACGATAATTTGCTTTACATTTTATTTAATTACTGAATTAAACAAAAATGCATCTACATGGCCATATTATACAGTTAACTTTCTCAGTTACAGAAGTTGTTGTAATAAAGATGTCATTTTAGAAGTTGTACTTTATTTTAAAAAAGTTGTTAGAAGCTTCACAGAAGTTGCAAAATCATTCACATAATTGTAACTTTTAAAAGTTTGTTCACAAACTATTATAATCTGTTTATTAATTTGCCTAAATTACTGTCAGCTGCAACATGATTTTCATAGATTATTATAATCTAAAACATGATTTTTTTTTAAAACTACTTATGAAACAAACTGATTTTTATAAACTATTTATTGTAAGGTGTAACATGACTTTCATAAAATATAACCTGCTACATGGTTTTTTGTAAAACTATTATAAGTTCTAAAATGATTTTCGTAAACTATTATAATCTGTAACATGATTGCCATCAATCATGAGTTGTAACATGATTGTCATCAATTATTAGTTATAACATGCTTGCCATCAGTTATTAGTTGTAAAATGATTTTTAGGCTCAGGTTGACAATCTGCAATGGACTAAACTGATGACAAACATAGTGTTCATAACCTTGTATAAATTGTATGTTTATCATAAATTGTTATAAGCTGTAGTTGTTTTTTGTTGTGGCTCACTTGAACTCAAGCATAGTCCATACATGTGCCACTACCAGTGCCTGGACTGATTTTTACGTGTGGATTAGCTTTCCATATTATCAGTGTCCCTCGCCATTAGGCGAACCTTCTCCGACTTCAGAGGTAATTGTAATTTACGTTCCCAAGTCAAGGATGAGAAGTCTAACACTTTAGTCCAGCTTGCCCATGTAGGAGTTGAACCCGCTGTTTCAGCATTAGCACACCGGAAGTTTAAGAATGAATGCTCGTATCTACTCACCAATGCTGACTACCAGCTTTTCATCAGTTATTATCAGCTGTAAAACAATTGTCCTTTAACTGATTAAGTGAAATGGGATGATCAATATTCTTAAGCAACTTTTCGTACCTGCCATGGGTTTATATATCATCAGAATATTGTCATTGTGTTATAATACAACATGTCTGTTACCATATTAGCAACTTTTAAGTCATAACTGTGACACACCCCTACTTCCAATTTTCTGCCATACAATTGTGTTTGGTCCTAACCTAATTTTTTCATTGACACTGAATCTGTTAATCATTATGATCTGCAAAATATGTTGTGGGTTAAGGGATAGTAACACTGTTTCACAATTCCTTGGCATACCGAGTTGAGAGTTCAAAATATGTTGTGGGTTGAGAGATAGTAACACATGTACAATTCCCTGGCATACCGAGTTGAGTGTTCAAAATATGTTGTGGGTTGAGAGATAGTAACACATTTACAATTCCCTGACATACCAAGTTGAGAGTTCAAAATATGCTGTGGGTTAAGGGATAGTAACTCTTTTTTTACAATTCCTTGGCATACCAAGTGGAGAGTTGAAAATCGGTTGCAGGCAATTTGAACACATATCACTTTATGTTGATTTCAATGGTATTAGGTGTCGGCCATTCAGAAAGCATTGACAAACTATTGAACTAAAACATTGTCAAGTAAATCATAAACAGCCAACAAATACTGGGCTTCACTGCAATGTCATGTAAAGGGGTTGACTTTAACTGTGAAATATTTACAACAATCACTAAAAAGTTAGCTGCATGTCCTCTTATGGGACGTCACAATCAACCCCAGCATTTATTGGCTGTTTGTGATTTCTTGGAAAGTTCACGTTCAGTAGCTTGCCATTGTTTTCGACTGGCGCTCATACCACTATATGGGAAACCAATGCAAGGCGGTCTGTTCCCAAATCGCTTGCAACTGTGTTTTGAATGTGGTATTCGGGATTACATATTGCATTCCATAACTCTTTCGCCATTGAGCCGGCTCGTTAAGAGGACACTCTGATAATGACATGAGTGTGGCCGGACAAGAGGTCGACGCCTGTGCTTACATATTCGCTATGAAGGAATCAAACTGGCCGCTTATTCCTCCTGTGCATTCAGGTCTACAGAACATGAGGGCCGGCTCCGTGGTGATAGGGTTACAGACACGGTTCGTTATCTTGCATACACGCATTTGTCAGACACAGCTGTAGGTGATTTGGCAGCAGACCGCCGGTTTTCTATGAAATGGTATGGGTGCCGGTCGTTCAGAAAGCAATGACAAACTGCTGAACATAAACTTGCCCAGAGATCACAACAACAAAAAATGCTGGTGTTGACTGTGACGTCCTGTAAAGGATATGCAGCTAATTTAACACCTCACAAACCATTAGCTGATTGTTGCTACCAAACTTGATTTTGTTATGTTTTGTTGTTTTTGCTGCATGGTGTAGCTCATCTGTAAGAAGCTAACCACATGGCTTTGGATAATGACTGTTTCTGACATATTTCTTGTATTTGTTTACCTTTTATTTAGAAGCTAAGAAGCCAATATACACATATTTATGACATTGTTTATTTATCTCCAAGCCAAGAAGTGGATATTTCACATATCTGTATCAAGAACTTGCATAAGTTGTACTCCAGACTACTTTGAGGTGATCATGTTGCATGTTATTCTGCAAGGCTGCAGTAATGGATGAAACAACATATTCAAGGATGCTCAGATTAGAAGTTACGTGTGGCTCTGGAGGATTGTATAAGACGAAGGAGCCAACTAGTGTGGGTTATTTTCAGATCTGGTCGACAGTCATAACTGAGAGGTAAAGCAAGATGGATATTTAATCAGATTTCAACGGGCACCATTAGTATTGGAACTCTTTGCTGGCTGTTGAAGATGAGGATTGAGTGGTTGTGGAAATGCCCTGAGTGTAATGATGTCAGTTCAACATTGTTGCATAAATCTGATTTCACACTCTAAGAATGAGGAGGAGCCAATATGGCGGTTAGGCATTGAACCGTTAAGGCCTGTGGCATATTTGCGTTTGTAGCTATGGTTTGCAATCGCATTTTCCTCATGTTGGACTGGTAGTACATGGTTCCGTCGCCCTGCTACTGAGTGAGTGCATGGGCGACACTGTGATCTGTGAAATTTGCGTGGAATGCTTTTACATCTGTCCTGTACAGTTACCTGCATGTTCGGAATAATGGCTACCGGCTGTTGCTGAATTGCCTTTTCAGTTCACAAGTGCATTTTTCAGGAGACTCCTGTGAGTCGGCGCTGAAGCTGCAGAGTTCGTGCTTTGTGCAACACTTTCGGCAGGTCGCCCTGTGGAAAAAGACCGAGCCATGTGAGAAAACCCGAGTCAATGAGGTCTCTCTGGTGACTGCTGAGTCCATCGACGATGAACTGTGGTTTTCATGGATGACTTTTGTGTTGGTATTCTGGCGGTGGCATTATGCACAATGTACCTGTGCGGGCTATTGGATTGCCAAGACTCCTGTCTATTCCACTTTTCACATCGGACAGTGGGGAGCATTTTGTGTGATATTCACTGGCACAGGAATGGAGTATAATGGGGACGACCCGTTGCCGTGAAGTTGGAACCTCGACTAACTAACTAACTAGAATGAGGAGGAGAGCTGTGAGCCATGAGAAGAGAGCCATTTCCTTGGTATATGGGAACTCCCTTAACATTTCACATTCATACAGAAACATGAGACATATCATAATCGTGTTCTTATGTTTTTGTTGTAAAAACTAGTGTTTTATGTTCTCAGTTAAGACTATATTATGTTAACTTAATGAAATATGTTCGCAGTTTGAAAAGAGATTTTATCTACTTATAAAATATGTTCACTGTGTGAAAATAGGTTTGATTAACTTATGAAATATGTTCATTGTGTGAAAATAGATTCATTTAAGCCAATATGTAAATGTGATTTTGAAATAGGAGGGAAAACTAAACCTCTGCCAGACATGATATGGACAGTAGATGAGTATATTAGCAATTAGCACCTTCTTTATGGAACATTGATGGGCAAAGAGTTAATTACCTGGATGGATGGACCACATGGAATAACCAGGACATGAACACAGACCTGGTCCAAAACTGGGGATCATGTGAGATGATGACCCCTGACTGCCCGTGCTTATGAACATGGCACATGATGATGATGGCTTCTTTATACCCAGTGATTACAATACTAAAGCGTTTTGGTTGTGTGTGCTTGTTTCTTTATTACTTATTTGGTCTTAACACTACTTGTTATCTTGTTTGTACATTTATAAATATGATTAATAAAAGGTTATACAAATTTCAACAAAAACATTCTCATAAAGAATGGGCACAGATGTTGTGTTGTTTTCTAACTGAAATGTCAGTATTGACTTCGTAGATATGTGCTTCACTGCTGAAAGATGTCCATCGTTTGCATGGTCAGCCTCTTCTTCTGCTTCCATTCAATCTGCACATCATTGCTTGTTGTGGTATACTGTTAGTTGGTAGCCTGGTTATATGACCAAACCATTTAACTTGTTGTTTTCTGATGTCATCTAGCGCTGCTCTAACCTCCCACTTTAGTCCTGATTTCTTCATTTCTGACTTTCTCTCTTCTTGATACATTGAGTATTCTTCTCAGGAATTTCATTTCAGTTGTTGTAATTTTTCTTTTCTCTTTTTCTGTCATTGTCCAGTTTGGCATTGGTAGCATAGAGTTTGTAGGAAGATTGTACTTTCTTAGTATCTACTGATACATGTTTGTTCTTAAGTATTGGTACCATTTGTCCAATGAGTTGGTTTGCCATATTGCATCTGTTTTCGATCTCGTCTTCTGATTTGCCATTTGATGATATTAAACTTCCTAAGTACTTAAAGCCGGCTTCCTGGTCTAGAGGTTAGCAACTTTTCTCCATAACCTCATATACTCTCGTAAGTAACGTGACGACAGTAAGAATCAGCAGTGGTTCAAATCACATCAGTAACGTACGGGTATGTGAGCCTGCCTCTCAGAAAGCAATGGCAAACTACTGTGCGTAATCTTGCCAAGAAATCAACAATCAGCTGAAAGATGCTGATGTTGACAGCCATGTCCTGTAAAGGATATGCAAACATTTTTTTTTAAGTACTTAAAGTTATTTACTTGCTTCATGGGGTGTTCTTTTAGATGAATCTTTTGTTGATTTTTTTTTTCTTTAAATAGTCGTTACCTCTGTTTTACTGATGCTAATTTTCATATATCCACTTTATCAAATGCCTTTTCTTTAAAGATTGATGGAATATCCAATAAAATTATCAAGAATCTAGGGACAACAGCTGAAACAAAAGCCCGGGGAAAAAAATTTTTTCCTCAAAAAACCCTGGGGGAG
>JACEFZ010017723.1:0-19658 GCA_014155875.1 Cepaea nemoralis
CGTGGCCTTCTGTATTTCAAAAACTGCACTACAAACATGCAACAACAAGAGATATACTGTATTCAACACTAAACTAAAAACATACAACAACAGATAAGACTATATTAAACATGGAACTGCAAACATACTACAACAACATAGACTGCATTCAATACTGCGTGAACTGCTGACCTTCTTTTTCAGGTGTGTGGCATTGACCAACTCGCCATTGTGTGCCACTGCTATCAAGCCATGCAGACTCTCCACCACAAATGGCTGTATATTGATGGCATCAGAGATACCCTGCGTTGAATAGCGGACATGACCTACCACAAGAGGAGAACACATCATGTCCATGAATAAAATGATAGAGATGATCACAAGATAATATGATGATGTTAAAATGTTATAATCACACAGGATGTGTGTATGCAATTAGAAAGGTTTACATACTTTTATTTCATGTGTGTCATTGTGTATTTCTTATGACCAACATCTCCTTGATATAATTATCAGTATCACTGTTCAATTTAAAAACACATACATGACAGGCAGCTAATTGTCCTGAAAACATGACAAACATTTACATATATAAACATACATGAGAAAATTGGGCTGCCAGCAATGAATGGACAGTTGCATAAATTCTAACTTGGTGAATTGGACACCCAGCTCAGCTACTTTAAAGAAATATCAAGTGCGACCAGTGAAAGAACCTGAGACATAAATTCTAACTTGGTGAATTGAACACTCAACTCAGTTACTTTAAAGAAATATAAAATGCAACCAATGCAATAACCAGAGAAATAAAGTCACCAGTACTAATCATCAGATAGAGACAGAGGAAGAAAGAAGAGAAAACATTAGGCAACAGGAAAACTCATTCTGGGCACAGCAAGCCTTATAAAAGTGGTCACCTCCACATGACGCCAGCGCCTGGCTAGAGGATCATGCATACTGTGGCACATGTCCAGCCAGTCACTGATGTTCAACTATCAGAAGACAATCACACACAAACAGCCAGTCACTAATGTTTAACTATCAGAAGACAATCACACACTAGCAGCCAGTCACTAATGTTTAACTATCAGAAGACAATCACATACAAACAGCCAGTCACTAATGTTTAACTATCAGAAGACAATCACATACAAACAGCCAGTCACTAATGTTTAACTATCAGAAGACAATCACATACAAACAGCCAGTCACTAATGTTTAACTATCAGAAGACAATCACATACAAACAGCCAGTCACTAATGTTTAACTATTAGAAGACAATCACACACAAACAGCCAGTAACTAATGTTTACCTATCAGAAGACAATCACACACTAGCAGCCAGTCACTAATGTTTAACTATTAGAAGACAATCACACACAAACAGCCAGTAACTAATGTTCAACTATCAGAAGACAATCACATACAAACAGCCAGTCACTAATGTTTAACTATCAGAAGACAATCACACACAAACAGCCAGTAACTAATGTAAACTATCAGAAGACAATCACACACAAACAGCCATTAACTAATGTTTAACTATCAGAAGACAATCACATACAAACAGCCAGTCACTAATGTTCAACTATCAGAAGACAATCACACACAAACAGCCAGTAACTAATGTAAACTATCAGAAGACAATCACACACAAACAGCCAGTAACTAATGTAAACTATCAGAAGACAATCACACACAAACAGCCAGTAACTAATGTAAACTATCAGAAGACAATCGCACATAAACAGCCAGTAACTAATGTAAACTATCAGAAGACAATCACATACAAACAGCCCGATTAAAACATCACCTCCACATGATGCCAGTGCCTGGCAAGAGGGTCAAACATACTGTAGCACAGTAACTTATGCAGCCAGTAATGTACGCAAACTATCAGAAGACAATCACATACAAACAGCCCGATTAAAACATCACCTCCACATGATGCCAGTGCCTGGCAAGAGGGTCAAACATACTGTAGCACAGTAACTTATGCAGCCAGTAATGTACGCAAACTATCAGAAGACAATCACACACAAACAGCCAGCAACTGACCAATGCCCAGGTTTCCCTTCAAACTGCTGATATCTTCATCAGAGAATGCCTGGTTCACCAGACCCATGCCTTTTCTGGTGATGAAGTCATCATTGGGTCCCCCATTTGTGGTGACAATTCCTGCACTCTCTTGTCCCCTGTAACAGATGAAATACAGTGGTGAGCCACACATAAGGTGGAGTTGACAAGTGTGTAACAAAGTGGGCAGTCATCATTAACAGATGTGGACAGCCAGACACGAGGTGGAGTTGACAAGTGTGTAACAAACTGGGTAGTCATCATTAACAGATGTGGACAGCCAGACATGAGGTGGAGTTGACAAGTGTGTAACAAACTGGGTAGGCATCATCAATAGATGTAGACAGCCAGACACCAGGTGGAGTTGACAAGTGTGTAACAAACTGGGTAGGCATCATCAATAGATGTGGGCAGGAGGTGAAGTTGACAAGTGTATAACAAACAGGGCAGTCACCATTAACAGATGTGGTCAGCCAGACATGAGATGGAGTTGACAAGTGTGTAACAAACTGGGTAGGCATCATTAACAGATGTAGACAGCCAGACATAAGGTGGAGTTGACAAGTGTGTAACAAACTGGGCAGTCACCATTAACAGATGTAGACAGCCAGACACGAGGTGGAGTTGACAAGTGTGTAACAAACTGGGTAGGCATCATTAATAGATGTAGACAGCCAGACATAAGGTGGAGTTGACAAGTGTGTAACAAACTGGGTAGGCATCATTAATAGATGTAGACAGCCAGACATAAGGTGGAGTTGACAAGTGTGTAACAAACTGGGTAGGCATCATTAATAGATGTAGACAGCCAGACACGAGGTGGAGTTGACAAGTGTGTAACAAACTGGGCAGTCACCATTAACATATGTCAACAGGCAGACACAAGGTGGAGTTGACAAGTGAGTAACCAACTGGTCAGTCATCATTAACATATGAAAGACATGTGGTCAGCCAGACACAAGGTGGAGTTGACAAGTGTGTAACAAACTGGGCAATCATCAATAACAGATGTGTCAGTCCCAGGACGTGCTAAAGTCATGTGATCATGTAACTCTATTGCTGCCCGTCCCCAGCAACCTCTCCATCTCAGCAGAAGTGACAACCCTGGATACCTGTACCACGTTCCTGTTTCCCAATGTTCTCTCCTCCTGGGCTGTGTCTTCTAGAATGTTCAATAGCAGATCTCAGCATCTCATATTAAGACCAGGACAAGACAGTCGACATGCCCCTATTGTTCACTAGTTGTCTATTTTTCCCTGTCTGTAAGAACTAGTGTGTCTGATCTTGTTCCTATTCAGTATATTCTTTGCATCCTCCAACACCCCATCTCAAACAAAGGCTTCCAAGGTCTCTTGACTGTTTCTGGAAAGGCTTTGTCCCATAGCATTATAGTGCCTCTGACCAGATATAGTTACTAGTGCATTGTAACAGTGTCTGAGAGGAGAGCTGTGAACACATGGCAGTCAGTAGCTGTTATCTATGGTTCTCTCACACTGATGGTCAGCTAATGAAGCAATCAGAAACCAGCAATACAGGACAGATCAGTGCAAGAAGGCAGCTATTGTGAGATATTCAAGTACCTACCATACAGGACAGATCAGTGCAAGAAGGCAGCTGTTGTGAGATATTCAAGTACCTACAATACAGGACAGATCAGTGCAAGAAGGCAGCTGTTGTGAGATATTCAAGTACCTACAATACAGAACAGATCAGTGCAAGAAGGCAGCTGTTGTGAGATATTCAAGTACCTACAATACAGAACGGATCAGTGCAAGAAGGCAGCTGTTGTGAGATATTCAAGTACCTACCATACAGAACAGATCAATGCAAGAAGGCAGCTGTTGTGAGATATTCAAGTGCTTGCAATACAGAACAGATCAGTGCAAGAAGGCAGCTGTTGTGAGATATTCAAGTACCTACAATACAGGACAGATCAGTGCAAGAAGGCAGCTATTGTGAGATATTCAAGTGCTTGCAATACAGGACAGATCAGTGCAAGAAGGCTGCTGTTGTGAGATATTCAAGTACCTACAATACAGAACAGATCAATGCAAGAAGGCTGCTGTTGTGAGATATTCAAGTACCTATAATACAGGACAGATCAGTGCAAGAAGGCAGCTATTGTGAGATATTCAAGTGCTTGCAATACAGGACAGATCAGTGCAAGAAGGCAGCTGTTGTGAGATATTCAAGTACCTACAATACAGGACAGATCAGTGCAAGAAGGCTGCTGTTGTGAGATATTCAAGTACCTACAATAGAGGACAGATCAGTGCAAGAAGGTAGCTGTTGTGAGATATTCAAGTACCTACAATACAGGACAGATCAGTGCAAGAAGGCTGCTGTTGTGAGATATTCAAGTACCTACAATACAGGACAGATCAGTGCAAGAAAGCTGCTGTTGTGAGATATTCAAGTACCTACAATAGAGGACAGATCAGTGCAAGAACATGGTTATCTCAATATGGTTATCTCAATATGATTGTGCTCACCTGTGCTGCAGCCCCACCAAACCCAGGTGGATGAGGTGAGACAGATTGGTGTCTGTCTTCCAGCCACCAGTAGAAACAACTCCAAACAGCCCACACTCCTCTCTCATGCCTGTCTCCCCCCGAAAGCCAGTGTCCTCTCTGTTGCGGCGTAAAGCTGTTGACATGTTTACTGCAAAATGAAGATCAAATGTGTCATGTCGGGCTGAGAGAAGTGTCAAATATGGTCACGACAACATCACATTTAGGCTGACATTGTTTGTGAGTTAATGACTGGGAAACAAAATATAACCTCAAATATGATCAATGAAACCTCACTGCTGGTAGCCTCAAGTAAGCTTCATCTTTGCAATACAGCAGTAGTAGCCTCAAGCAAGCTTTACCTCACAATACAGCAGTAGTAGCCTCAAGCAAGCTTCACCTTCACAATACAGCAGTAGTAGCCTCCAGCAAGCTTCACCTTCACAATACAGCAGTAATAGCCTCCAGCAAGCTTCACCTTTGCAATATAACAGTAGCAGACTGACACGAGCATGCCAGGCCAGGGAATCGCCCTTGATGGGGGTTGTCACTTGACATGGTCCAGCAAATCAAGGTGATGTATATGATGTGTGTAACTATGCCAAGACACATACATGATTATAGGGTACCTAAACACTTCAGGGCATAAAAGGAAAATCTGCGACTGAATGGACGTACAACCAAATCAACTCACCTGGCTGGAGACTGCACACAATCAATGACTGGTTAATGTCAATGGGTCACTTGTCTCAGTGTGTGACCAGTTTACACAAACTGCCCACTCCTCACAGACGTATCAATATACTACTATAGTCAATCAAATGTCTGATGTCTGTACTGGCTTCAGGAGATGCTGACAACTCAGTCTAGTGCAGTCCACTACAATCTCTCTACAACCCTAGCTGCTGGATAATTTCTGTGTGATACAGCCCTCTACAATCTCTCTACAATCCTAGCTGCTGGAGAATGTCTATGTGATACAGCCCTCTACAATCTGTCTATATAATCTGTCTATAACCCTAGCTGTTGGAATACTTGTGCACGTGAACACTATCAAGAGTCTCCTGGATGTCTGTCAGTTGCAGCAACCCCAACCCTGTGGCAGTGTAATGCTAGTTCTGCTTGTCAGTGCCAGTCTGCTGTCTATATATACCTGACAGGTGTAACCCAGTTTCTGCTGACCAACTAGCAGCCAGGTCTGACTGCGCTACTTATCAGATAACCCACGACCCTACACTGCTGCATGCAGTGATTATCTACCGCCCGTCAGTGGCACGCATGGACATAGTGGATACTTGGCCCTACTAAGTGATCAATCAAAATGTTCAAGCAGATCTGTGTCCTCTCTAATCACATCAATAGGCTGTTGGTTCACCACCTGCTGTTGCATAATCAATGTCCTGTCAGATGCTACAAGCAGTGACCTCTGGGGGCCTGGCAAACACTAGTGGCCTCATGTACGATTAACACAGGCAGGCCAGGTTCATCAACCCCAACACTACCAGCCAGCCCCAACAGATAAGTTATACCACTTGTCCTCGCTCTTTCTAACCCCTATCAAAGGTCAGGGGGAGGGGAGAAACCCCACACTTGCATGATCAAAGATCATTGCATAAACTAGTTCAGCATGCAGGGCGTTGTTATATTTTCTCTCTACAAGACTTGCCATGATCCAGCTCCAGTCGTCATTAATTGGGCGTAAAGTCAACACTGAGGTCTTTTATTGTAAATTTGACCAGGTCAAAAGTCAATGACTCACAAAAGTATAGCACATTTTAATTCAGATTCATGTGGATAGTCTCTTGTGCAAAATCTCCCACATACATCTTCATGTTGCTGCAGTTATGTAGAACATGTAACATGTGTCTCTGCCTCCATCATTCTCTCCCCCCTGTGCCTCTGTTGTTTCAGTCTTACACCTATAGCACCACTGACAAGTCTTCACTTCGTACTCTGAAAGTTATAAGTCTAAGACAATAGGTGAACTTGGCCATCTAGCTTCATTCCTTGACCAGCCAACCAGAGCTTGGTCGTACAGACATGTCACTCACCACAGGGTCTGATACAGGTTACCCTACAGCCGTATACTGACCACGTAAAGTCAAGGGGGGTAATAGACAATGAGTTTCATATGTCTCAGTATAAACCAAGCCTGCTCTCCCTTGTGCCAGATCGTGAATCCTATATACAGTATAGTCATTACCTAACCCTCCAATCAACTGTTTGTATCTGCTGTTCACAAAACCTCTGTGTTGACTGCGGGAATGCCTGAGGAGTGAAAACACTCTATGTTTAACTTCCTGAGCTTACCTTCCTTGTCTTAGGTACCTGCAGGGTGTACGTTTTTGTTTTTTAAATGTGTTCTGATGCCAGGTGAGAAATCAGGTCACAGAAGGTGTGCTTGTGTCTGTAGTTAGGGAAAGGAAGACACAGAGGAAGGGAACTGAATCTCATGCCTGACATCCACAGCCCTACATTAGTTTCTGCCTTGAGATCAGTGTTTCAGCCTATCTGCTATAATAATATCACTGCTGGTATTGACCAGTTCTATGAACAAGACTACTCAACAACACACACACATCCATATAGCACACGCTGACAGTACTATAGTTGTTAAATATGATGTACACAACTACGGCCGCCCAGCGAAGACTCTCGTGATGATACTATACAGTGAATTTATTTGTATTACCGTTAATCGTCCTTGTAAAAACACACGGAGTGACAGCATCCAGTGCCGCCCATCGGGCGATGTAACGCCAACTCACTCTACGCCTCATCGCAAAAGTGGAAGATGAACGAATCGAATGTGTTTTGAACACAAACGTTTAAGTTGTCCTAAAGTTTAGTTTAGTTTAGTCGACGGATCAACATCTCAGCACACGGGTGCAGCCCATAAGTGCTCCGTTCTCCTCCTAACTCAAACCTGAGTCTGGAGAAACTCAGCTCAGTGCACGAACTCCGTAGCACCGGCGAGGATCCTGAAATACTTTGGGTAGATTTTTAACGCGAAATTTTGCCCGGGCAGCGCCCTTAGGCTATTCTTTTTCGATTTCCAACTGCCAAGGGATTTTTTACGTGCGCAACAATACACACGGGCGTCCGATCTCACTACCCAGAGACCAGGGGAAAGTTTTACTAGAAGTCCACGTGAAAAAATCCCGGCATCACCGGGGCTTGAACCCGGGACCTCCAGCACTCGAGGCGGACGCCATATCCCGAGACCACGCAGCCCCCTTAGTAAGGTTCTAAAGTCCTACAGTTTATCATACGCTAACAAACACAGTATATTCTTTAAGCCATTATTACAATAAATGGTAAACTCACATTTGCGTTGTAGTTGTATTGCGTAGTAACAGTTTAGCAGACGGTCGTGCGCGTAAACATTCTCAGGACAAACAAACAGTGCGCCTGACAAGTTCAATGATCAATGAAACAAACTGGATAGCGATTGATGATATTTGCACATGCCACAAGCTGACTGTGATTACCTGAGTGAGCTGCAAGTTGCTGGAAATCCGAAGCTCCGTGTTCAGTCACCGACACGTCCACGACTATAATAGTTATATATAGTATACTATATTATACTACTATTAGTAGTACTACTATACACTACTGTACTCAGTAAACTGTGGAGTTGTGCTAAAGCTGCGGCGCGATGCTTATAATTGTGTACAGTACTTTGATCACCCGAAGTTAAAACAACTTGGCCAAGAAGATAAATCAGAGAATCAGCCTTGTGTGTTGTTCGCCTGGGTGCCAAGATGATAGGAGTAAATATGTGTGCGGCCCAGCCCCGCTCGAGATAACTGACTTACTTCGGCACCCGCTATATGTTTATTGCCGTCTGCTGCGTGAATTAGTAGTGCGTGTGACATTGACCGACTTTACAGCACGCTCAATTATTACTCTCCCTATTTGTTGCAAACGTCTTCCCATATAACGATTAGATTTAATGTCCAATACTGGTTGAACTTGTGTGATGTGGTAGTTGAGGTTTGGTTGTTAAATGTTATGTCTGCGTGTGTGCATGCGTGCGTTTAAGAGAGACTATTTAACGGGTCGCATGTGCGTGGTGTGTAGTCGGTGTGTAGCCAGCCACGTGGGGCAGCAGGATCTGGGCAAGTCGGTCACGACAGCGGCTCAGTCGATCACTCAGTCAGTCAGGGTTCACTTTCTCGTATCAAGTGGCAGCATGGAGGTCGCCGGTATGTGCTTCTTTCTCCATTCTATCATACATCAGTCGCGCTGACTGCAAGCACGCTGGCAGATTCTTGTACTTACAACTGTTATTTCACTTCAAGTCATTGATAAATTAGCAGCAGCATGGCGGATGGTAGGTTGTATTTTATTTTCTGACAGATTTCTTCTGGCATCGAGTCCAGTTTGGGCAGCATGGTTGCCAGTACAGAAGGTGGTTGTTCATTTTGTGACAGATTTCTTCCATCATAGGGTCCAGTTTGGGCGGCATGGAGGCCAGTAGCTGGTTTATTTTGTGACAGATTTATTCCCTCACAGAGTCCAGTTTGGGCAGCATGGAGGCCAGTAGGTGGTTGTTTATTTTGTGACAGATTTCTCCTGGTATGATCGAGTCCATTTTGGGCGGCATGGAGGCCAGTAGTTGGTTTATTTTGTGACAGATTTCCAGTTTTGGCAGCATGAAGGCCAGTAGGTAGTTGTTTATTTTGTGACAGATTTCCAGTTTGGGCAGCATGGAGGCCAGTAGGTGGTTGTTTATAAATTATTTTGTGGCGGATTTCTTCTCTCATAGAGTCCAGTTTGGGCAGCATGGAGGCCAGTAGGTGGTTATTTTGTGACAGATTTCTTCCATGCATCATTTCAGTTTGATTATCCTGTGATGACTGGTCCATGTTGTTACATACCCGTGGTCCACGTAATCGTGGCAAGGCTGCAGTCATGCGTCTACCTAGTGCAAGAAAAGTGGTTTCATTGTCCTTCTGGTTCCCTCCAGGGGTGCAGTGTTTGCTCTGTGCAACCTTTTCAGCAGGCCATGCTGCGGAAGTAGACCCAGCCATCTTGGGTGGAACCCAGTGCAATGAAGTCATCTTGCCTGTTAACTCCTTTTTTCATGTTTCTTCTTGCATCGAGTCCTGTATGGTATGTGCCGCATCGGGGTGGGTGGGGTTCATGGGTAGTAGTCTGATTGCCTGGCATCATGTAAGCCAGTCCATCACACTGTGGTAGTACAGTTACTCAGTATTGACATGTACAATCGGTTGAGTGCCATATGTTAGTCCTGACTGTACAGCCTTCTTCAAGTCTAGTGTCCACAGCCATGTCAAATTGTCTGATTACCTATCCAGTGTCTCCGACACTGTCTGATGTTTGAAAGCACTGCCCATTCTGAGAAGAAAGTGTCTATTCCGCGCCAGCTCTGAATAAACTACTCTGTCTATTCCGAGCTGAACTATCACATGATTTTTTTTTAATCCCCAGTTGGCGATAATTTCCTTCCTGCGGTTTCCTTCCTTCTTCCTGCGAACAGAGCGCACTTCCAACGTTTCCTGTCCTGCTTTCTGCGAACGATACTGACCAGCAACAGTAGGCAGATGTAGGATGTAACGCATACACACTTTGGTCATTGGTTTTTCTGTCTATTTGGAGCATTCATGCACAAATAATCCCATATCCCAGAATGGCCCGCATAGCTTCATTCTGTATGCGCTCTAATTTCACCAGCTGACAAGAATATAATCTGCAAATGTTATAATCCTTCCAACCCCTGGTGCTTCTAGGTATGCAATCTTGCTCGTATACACATTAAAGAGCACCGGTGAGATTGCAGATCCCTGTGGCAGTCCCGGGGTTAAAATATGTGACTCTGGTCCATGCGCCCAGACGGAGAGCAACCTGACGAGAATGCAGGACTGCTGCTATCCAGTTCACCAACCAGGGATTGACCCCCTTCTCCATAAGTGCGGTCATCAAAATATCATAGCGAACTCTATTGTACGCATCCTCGAGATCAAGCGCTGCCGCCATCGTTTCCTGTCTACTCTGGAAGCCATCATAAACGTCAAAGTTACCAGAAAGTCACCAGAAAGACCTCCTTGACCCGGGTTTTCTCACATGGCTTGGTCTATAGCCCTGACTGTACTGGGCTTAGGTACCAGTACAGAGCGGGGCAGGTGGTTGCTTCTATAATCCCCAAGGACACAGAGTGTCGCGTTTTCAATGAACAATGGGGAGTAAAGTACTTCTTTGTGGAAACAAAGAACCAGAAAACCAGTTGTGTAATATGCAGCGAAAAGTATTGCCGTTTTGAAAAAGTACAATCTTCGGCGACACTACGAAACAAAACATCTATAAGTTTTCTGGAAAGGTACGTTCTTCTTCTTCTTCTTCTTCTTCTTCTTCTTCTTCTTCTTCTTCTTCTTCTTCTTCTTTCGTTCGTATGATGGAAGCAGCAAATGACTTGTGTTCTGAGAAAACCGATTTGTTTGGAACTATCAGCCTTTCGACAAGCTCAGTTGTGCGAAGAATAGAACAACTTGGAGAGAACACAGTGCTACAGATACGCCAGCAAACTAGGAACTTGTATTCTCTGGCGCTGGATGAGTCGACTGATCTCTCGAGTGCGCCACAACTTCTCGTGTTCATTCGTTGCGTCAATTTGGACTTTCAGATAACGGAAGAGTTGGCATCCGTTTGCAGCTTGCATGGATCAATAACTAGAGGACAACTTGTTGAATTTTACCGCTACTTACCTGATGTTGAGTTTCCGAAACTGAAGAAATTTGCCGCTTGTATGTCACCAGTGTTTGGAACAACTTATGTCTGTAAGCAAACATTTTTAAAAAAATGAAGTATGTGAAGTCAACACATCCAACGTGATTGACTTATGAACATTTGAAAGCAATTCTCTTGATTGGATGCAGCAATTCCAACCCAAACATTGATGATATCTTGAAAGTCAAATATCAGCTGCCAAATCACAGCCTGACATAGACATAACCTATAATGAGGCAAAGAGGTTGATAAAAAGCACTTATAGAACCAAATGGGAATCTGAGCATCCAGGCCATCAGAAGGATGATGCATATTACAAACTCGACCGAAGAGAATAAGTAGCAATCTTCAGACTCCGCACAGGACATAACAGGCTGAAATACCACTTGTTCAATAAACTAAAGATAGGAGATACTGATGAATGTAATTGTAGAACTGGAAAAATGACAGCAAAACATTTGCTGCAGGATTGCCCAACGTATGCAGAACAGAGAAAGATATTTTGGCCCACACCTGCTTCATTTGAGGACAAGCTCTATGGAGATATCAACAAGCTCAAGTTGACCGCAGCTTACTTTAACTACATACAGGTTGACATTTAAAGGTGCATGAAGACCCAGAGGCATGAAATGAAATATTGCTTGGATAGCAAATCCATTATGTGGAAAGTCCAAATCGAAAGCTCGCTGTGTGGGCTTCATAAAAGGTGGAAAAGTGTCCTAGTGGCACGAAATGGAATATTGCTTGATAGCAAATCCATTACGTGGAAAGTCCGAATCAAAAGCCCATTGTGTGGGCTTCATAAAAGGTGGAAAAGTGTCCTAGTGGCATGAAATGGAATATTGCTTGGATAGCAAATCCATTACGTGGAAAGTCCGAATCGAAAGCTCACTGTGTGGATGTCATCTGCAGACTGCATACTTCTGGTTTCCGGAAGAACAGCCTATGGTGAACGGAAGGCCCAATATACGGAAGTGAGGCTAAGCAGCCATGTGCAGGACGTGACGATTCCTTGGGTGAGCCCAGTACCAGAGCGCTATGTATCGGCTCTGCAAGTATGGAAGCCTCCTTGGATGGCGGGGAATGCCCATGGTCTGCCCCTGCCTTCCCTTGAGGGCTGACCAGGATCTTTGGCTGTTCTATATGGACCAGCTGGGATGGGGGATAACACCACAACAGTGAGAGTCAAACGTCCTAAGAAACCCCCGGGAAGGTTAACCCGGTCAACAAATGCCCGCAGAAGTCGGATGTGTCGGCCTAACGGCGCAAGAACGCAGCTCTGCTGTAAACAGGCACAACGCAATCACATCCGAAAAAAAACTCCGGATGAACGAAGAAGAAGAAGAAGAAGCTGCCAAATCGCGTTCAGCTGTGTTTTGAACGCGGGTATACGGGATTATGAACCTTCGCCACGGAGACCGGCGCAAGTATTGTACAGAATGAGTAAGCGGCCCGCGCTCTCATTATCCAGCCCGCCGTGAAAAAAGTTTGGTGACCCCTGATTTAGACAGACAACATCCGTATCAAGCGAGGCCTCAGCAAGAGCAGTGCCCGGTATGTTCTCTCCCGACCTGTCCCATTCGCCAATTGAAGTGGCCACATAACAGATACCTGGTAAATGAAGAAAAAATAAGTTGGTATCAACCAGTACAGGTCTGATGATCGCGCTTTTGGCAGCAAGAGTGTTTCCTAGGGTTTTTGTGTTTTGTGTTGGTCTTTATCTGGCTGCACAAGAACCTGCACACTTGTCTTTCTGTTCTTATCTGTCCTCTACTTTTGTTGTCTTGGGAAAGGCGCTTAGCCAACCGAACACGAGTTCTCTCTCTCTCTCTCTCTCTCTCTCTCTCTCTCTCTCTCTCTCCTCTCTCTCTCTCTCTCTCTCTCTCCTCTCTTCTCTCTATATATATATATATATATATATATATATATATATATATATATATATATATTATATATATAATATATATATATATAATATATATATATATATATATATAAATATATCCCTCCCTCTCTCTCACTTGTCTTTATCACTTTGTTATATCTTTCAACACATCTTTCTCGTATGAAAGTGTCTATACGGACTCAAGTCCGTATAAACTACTCTGTCTATTCGGACTCCACTTCGTTTTTTCCGGTCCGTTTTTTCCGGAAACCCCGGCTGGTCACGTGACGTTTCCTTGGCGATAATTTGTGACGTTTCCTTCCTGCGGTTTCCCTTCCTTCTTCCTGCGAACGATACTGAGTGAAAAATGTCCTCCCATTGCCTGTTTAAAAGCACAAAAACTGCGTCATCTGAACATCCAGTCTGTTGGAAATGACCATGTGCTCACAAGCAGCCAATGTGGATGAACATTTACAGCGCAAATAGGCCTTATCAGCCACATTCGCTACCGCCAGGGTAACAAACTATCGTCTGTCAAAACGGCATGGTGCCAATGTTACCCCACAATCTACACCTTATTGTAAGGAAAAATTAAAATTGCTAAAAAAAAAGTCTTTTTGTCACTGTTTACATTAAGGGGGAGACCTAAATGCTTGTTTATTTCTTATACATAATTATATAAAATAATTTTAAAGTATGTTTTTTTTTTTTTTTTTCAGTTTTCGCAACTCTATCCGGAAAATCGAAAACCAAACATGTCAAGTGAGCTGAAAACGCTACTTGTTCTTCTTTACCACTTTAGCGTTGTCCCTGGAGTGAGGGGAATCAACCCCCACATTTTTTTAAAATTCAATATCTCTATCCTGGAGATATCCAGCAGACTCCGTCCACACACTCCCTCAATCTGAGGACACCTTCTTCTCACTCTTACTCACCCCTGGATCATGCCCCCTCTCATTCTTCCCCAACATAACATACTTGACAACTCTCACTTCAACAAATAAAAACAAGAAATTTATTAAAGCAAAGAGTATATGTAGGAGAAGTGTGTGTGTGTATAGGGTGTAGAATGTGTGACGTGTACTCTAAAGTGTCTATAGACTCAGATCAGTGTTCAAGAGTATAGTCATTTTCATCCCTGTGCTGAAAACACACCAGCACCATGTATTCCAGACAAGCAGCCTCACCCAGGTGATGCTCCTCCGGTCTCGTGAAAAACTTCCTCCGTTGTCTCTTGAACCACTAGGATGCTTGGACACCCATGACAAACACTGTCTAATGAAGGTCTTCAATCTGATTCACACTATGAATTTCCTGTGTTATTAACTGTTTGTTGCTCAGAGAATTCTAACACTATTGTCAATGTTACTTAGGAAATCTTAATTGATCTAGTGTCACCGTTTGTAAAGATTTCCCATATTAACACCACCATCTGAATGTTCCAGATATTTTTATAACATTATATAAATGTTCCTGTTATCAGTGTTGTCATCATCATCATCATCATCATCATCTTCCACTTCTGCCGTCAAGCGTCGTGGGGAGGAATAATTTGCGTTCCAGCGCCCGGTGGGCGGCACTGGATAGTGTCATTCCGTGTGGTTGTACAATGTCTCTGATGTCGTCAATCCATTTTCTTCTTGGACGTCCTCGTGGTCTCGTCGCAGATGATCTTTGATGTAAGGCCAGTGATGGTAGTTGCTGATGTTGCATTCTAACAACATGGCCAAACCACTTGATCTTCTGTCTTTCAATAAATGTGGCACAAGGTGTTGATCCCACAGTCTGTCTGATAGTAACATTTCTTACTCGGTCTCCGATTGTTAAGTTGGCAGCTCTCCTCAGGCATCTCATTTCGCAGGTGTTGATTTTGCGAAGGTGTAATTTGGATAAAGTCCAGGTTTGAGATTGGTAGCATAGGGTTGGTGTGAATATGCTGTTTATTATCTGTCGTTTTGCGGACATGGGTATGTTTGGATGTTTCAGTAAGGGTGACAGTTGATATGTAAGTGCACTAGCTTTTTGACATCTGATTTCAATTTCTGTCTAATCTGCCATCTTCTGTGATCATACTTCCAAGGTATTTGAATTCTTTAACTTGTTTCAGAGGTGTGTGCCTGGCGATCTGCTAACTTGCATTACTTCGGTTTTGGCTGTGTTTATACTCATATTGTATCTGCTGCAGGTTGAACTCAGATTAGTAATATGATTTTGTAGTCTGCCCTCGTCGCTGTAAAACAGGCACTGATCATCTGCAAATAGAAGTTCATTTATTCCCTGTGGGTCAGTTGTTTCATCTGGAGTAAAGAGTTCTAAATTTTCTGAATCTGGTCTGTCGAGACTTGCTTCTTTGGAAATTCTGTCCATGTAGATATTGAATAGCAGGGGAGAGAGCACACATCCCTGTCTCACTCCTGTATTGACTGTGAACATATCTGATATACCTTCCTGTGTTCTTACTGCACTTTGGCTCAAGTGGTACATGGCTATGATGTTTTCTAGCAGTTGCCCTTCTATCCCATAGTCTTCAAGGATGGTCCATAATTTGTATCTGTCTACTCTATCAAAAGCCTTTTCCTGATCTACAAACACAATATTCTGCTGGTCACTATATTCAATAGTTTTTTCACAAATTTGTCTAAGTGTAAATAATGCATCAGTGCAACTTTTACCTTTCCGAAAACCGAATTGTGCTTTGCTTAACTGTTGTTCAACTATTGGTCTAGCTCTTTGTTCCAAAAGTTTTGCATACATTTTCCCTATATGGCTCAGGAGTTGCCCTATATGTATCAGTGTTGTATATAGATATAATGTTCTGACTGTTCAGTGATACAACTATCACTTGCTAAACATAAATCTCATCAGCATGTCCTGCTCAGCAGAAGCCAGGTTCCCGCAAACCAACTTGGGTATAAGCCCAATGTAGCGGCCTCTCAGCAACCTCTGTCTTCAAACTCTGAGCGATCATCTTCTAAATTTGTGTTAGCTTCACTGTTGAAAATCATAGGACATACGTGGACCTGTCAATGGAACCTGTAGAATAGAGAATACTATGGTGAGGGCAACTCAGTCCTGGCCGGAATTAGGTAAGTGTAGGCCAATAACAGCACTCAGATCTATAACAGAGATCCGATCTCTGTCATACGGCCAAATAACTCAATCATATGATCTGAGACATGACAACACAAGGAAAGAATAAAGGAACGGGTAGAAACCCAGCAGATGCCCTACTGGAAGATCCTACCATTTCACATTCCCCTCCTCCCTCTCAACCATCCTTAATCTCTCTAATTATTATTCCACTACATTGTCCTCAACTCCCTGAGTAAAATGATATATCACACAAGCTAGTTGAAGCCACACAATGGGATACTAGTGCCGACGCTCCTATGATACTTTCTAGCACCGCACTTATAGAACATTCTATCACTAATCATAATACAGTATATCACTGCACCTATAATACGATATATCACCGCACAGTACTGTACTCTATTCCTAACCATACTCTTAAGTTAGATATTAGTAATATCCTACCATATGCTATTTCAGTTGCCACTCGAGAAACTATGCGATCAGACTGGATCTATGTCCGTGGTTCGATGTGCAATGAGGATGATCTGTCGACTAACTAACATTAAATGAGATGCTCCCCATCAGGTACTGGGCGAAGCCGGGCAGGGTCAGACATACAGATATATAGATCCCCGCCAGGACCTGGGCGAAGCCGGGCCGGGTCAGCTAGTGATCGATAAAAGACATTCTTTGTGATACTCCGAAGGTGATACTCCTTGTTGTGTCCACCATGGTGATTGGTCTTCTTTCCGGTTTCTCTGTGATCGACGGCGCCTCAAGAGCGAAGAGTAATCATAACTGAATGCTTCGCGGGCTCCTATAGCCATGACTGTTAGTTACCGTAGTTAGTTAGGTTCCAACTTCATCACGTCATCCCCATTTCCAAACGCGTCATCCCCATTTTTGCTCCGTTCCGGTGTCAGCGAATATCACACAAAATGCTCCCCACTGTCCAATGTGAAAAGTGGAACAGACAGGAGTCTCGGCAATCAGCCCGCACAGGTACACTGTGCACTAATGCCGCCGTCAGAATGTCAACACAAAATTAATCCATTCATTCAGTAGCATGTCCTTTGCAGAACCTCGCTGCCATAACAACCCTCCGGAAAACCTCTCGATCACAAGCAAGATGCCCCGCGTCCGATACACCCATCTGGAGATCATCCGCCACATCCTGCACCCATCTTCTCTTTGGCCTTCCTCTTCCTCTCTTCCCAGGCATATACCCCTCCATTATTGTTCTCTCCAGACTTTCGTGACGTTTCAAGTGACCAAATTATTTCAATTTTCTTTGTTTTATCATCTTTAATAGCCAACCTTCTTCAATATTCAACTCTTGATTTATGGATGCATTTGTTCTTTTCTTTACAAATGCATCCACAAATAGTAAATACTACCATTCATCGTTGATGGACTCGGCAGTCACCAGAAAGACCTCCTTGACCCGGGTTTTCTCACATGGCTTGGTCTATAGCCCTGACTGTACTGGGCTTAGGTACCAGTACAGAGCGGGGCAGGTGGTCGCTTCTACAATCCCCAAGGACACTCCATTTTGTGGATGCCGCCTCTTGTGATACAAGCGCCAGTTCGATGGCGGTGTCAGGGTCCCCCAGTCTCATTGCCTGCCTAGTTGGTGTCCCATCATTTAGACAGACAACATCCGTATCAAGCGAGGCCTCAGCAAGAGCAGTGCCCGGTATGTTCTCTCCCGACCTGTCCCACTCGCTAATTGAAGTAACCACATAACAGATACCTGGTAAATGAAGAACAAATAAGTTGGTATCAACCAGTGCTGGTCTGATGATCTCGCTTTTGGCAGCAAACAGTGTTTCCTAGGGTTTTTGTTTTTTGTGTTGGTTACATGTGTCTTTATCTTGCTGCACAAGAACCTGCACACTTGTCTTTCTGTTCTTATCTGTCCTCTACTTTTGTTGTCTTGGGAAAGGCGCTTAGCCAACCGAACACGAGTATAAAAATATATAAATATATCCCTCCCTCTTTCTCTCACTTGTCTTTATCACTTTGTTATGTCTTTCAACACAACACATCTTTCTCGTATCTCTGTCTCTCTCACTATCTTCGTTATCTATCTCCCCCCTCTCTCTTTTCAACCTGCTTCACATATAGGCCTACCAGGTTTTCCTGCACTTTATGTGCGTAGCATTTCCTTGTTTATTTGTTAATTCATCGGGCCAGTAAGTCGGAAGCCTGGTAGTTTGAATTGCCTAATTATGTCTTTCTGAGGCGACGCATATTACTGTCAGCTTGGACCGGAATTATGAGGACATCAATAGCAGGAAATAGTAGGGCGGTAATGTCAACAAAGATGGAAGCCTTTAGTAAACAGTAAGTGTACAGAAACGCAAGTTAACAATTCTTTAACTCGCATGGGGACACATTGGGGATACCAATCTGGAAAATTATTCTTGATATTTAAACAGCTTCATACTTCAGCTATACCCAGCTCCGTATAAACTACTCTGTCTATTCGGACTCAAGTCCGTATAAACTACTCTGTCTATTCGGACTCAAGTCCGTATAAACTCTCCCTTCTCGTATTTCTGTCTCTCACACTATCTTCGTTATCTATCTCCCCCCTCTCTCTTTTCAACCTGCTTCACATATACCAGGTTTTCCTGCACTTTATTTGCGTAGCATTTCCTTGTTTATTTGTTAATTCATCAGGCCAGTAAGTCGGAAGCCTGGTGTTTGAATTGACTAATCATGTCTTTCTGAAGCAACGCATATTACTGTCAGCTTGGACCGGAATTATGATGACATAAATATCAGGAAATAGTAGGTCGGTAATATAAACAAAGATGGATGCCTGTAAACAGTAAGAGTACAGAAACGCAAGTTAACAATTCTTGCATGGGGACACAATTATTTTTATTGGGGATACCAATCTGGAAAATTATTCTTGATATTAAAACAGCTTCATACGCCAGCTCGGTATAAACTACTCTGTCTATTCCGAGCCAGCTTGGTATAAACTACTCTGTCTATTCCGAGCTATCGCGGTATAAACTCTCCCTTCTGAGAAACCGCAATAAGGCAGTGGGTAGCAGGCCAGCCTGCAGGGTCAGTGGTCATGGGCTGACATCCACACTGGTGTAGATATATATATAAACATGAACTGGCTGGCCTAGTTGAACATGGGTGCCAGGAAATGGGGGCGGAGATGTGACATCTCCCCTGGAGTGCTGATTGGTCTAACATTATACAGTTGACGCCATATGCTTCAAGATGTAGCATGGATGCTTTACTACTTTACATTACTGATTACTGTGCTCAAGTTATCATCCAGTGTTGTTTCAACGGTGACAGTTGGTGGTCAAGGATCTCCAGCAGTTTCATCATTTCATGAGGTTTTCTTTTCCCC
>JACEFZ010017724.1:0-19627 GCA_014155875.1 Cepaea nemoralis
AGTGTTGAATGAAAGAATGTATGAGAGGAAATAGAAAAGAAGGGTAGAATGTCAGACGGGCCTGCGTGCCCAATTCTAAACCCTTTGAAAATAAAGATTTTTGTTTGTTCGTTTGTTCGTTCGTATGCTTCTGACTGCATACCTCTTGAAGTCATAGAAAACATAAGCCACTCTACCACTACAAGCCTGAGACATAGAAAAGAAGGTAGTTCTTTTATATGTTCTCTTTTTTGGTTATTTTACGTTTGTGTGTACTATACTATAATTGTGATGATGGCGTGTTCTTTCATGTTCTGAAATAATTATATTTTCACTTTAGTTCAAGTCATGAATTTTAGTCTGCATCTGTGTTAAATTTATATGGGAACAAAATGTTTTTCGTACTTAAACTTACATATTTTGTTTTTGATAATGTTTAAAGGATGGCATTAATGACATGTTTGTTACTGTACAATTATTGTTGTCCACTAGTTGTTTATGTATATCATTTCAGATGTACTTTATAGACAGATTAATGTCATTAGTGCAAACTGTTTGTGTATAAATATGTGTAATTATTGATTCATTCATCCATCAATGTATATACAAATTAGTTATAAAGTAAGGTTAATTATATAGTAAGGTTGAGTATTGCTGAATCCTATCTAAAACAAAATGTTTAAAAAGATATGAAGGAAGTATAAGTAAGTAGTTTCTTGTCATTAACAGACTTAGGGAAATTAGAAATAAAGTAATGAATATATAATTTAAACTATGTTAAGGGTCACAAACAACAAAGTAACAACAAAAAGAGTGGTGCAACCTCAAAATAGAGATAACATCAAACACAACAATAAGACGGGACTGAAACTGAAAGACAAACTGGCAAGATCGAAGGGAACAGACCAAGGAGAAGACCGAGAAGTAAATATCTGGATGGCTTGGCCACATGGCATGGACGAGACAGGAACACAGAGCTGATCCACGACTCTGGTGATTGAGTGAAATGGCGAGTCATGACCGCCCACGCTTTCTGGCATGGCACATGATTGATTGATTGATTGATACTGAAGAAAGTGGTAGAAAAACTAAATTAAGAAACAAAAAGCTGATTGAGTGAATTATAACCAAAGTAAGGTTATAATGTTGAATTTTTGTTTAGTTTGTTTGGTTTTGAAATGTAAAATTCTCTGCTCTGGCACTAGCATAAGAAGAGGAACAGTTAGCTGGCACTTACTCCACTTTTGTGGGCCACTAAGGCCTGCCTAATGTATATTAAAATTTAAATCCATATCTCTAACTGACCCTTTCACTTTCCAGAATCTATTACATCGCTGTCTTAAGTGGAAGTTACATTTGATTATCAATGGCCAGATCTTTAGTCACCTCATTCATATGAATATATGAATAGGTGTTATAAATATATTACATTAGAGGATATGAGATCAGAGTTTTCAATTAGTGTTTTCAAAACAATATATTCGCTTAGTGAACTTAAACACGGAAGCCACAAACAATAGGTCAACACTTCTTAAACTGTGGCCCTAATGTTAACAGAGAAAAAACATTTTGTATACAGTATTGACCAACAGTAAATGATTGTTCAAATATAGTGAGGCATTAGCTATCAGGCAGTTCCAGCCAGTTTTCTGCAAATAGAAAGACCTTATGTTAAATTTGAAATTACCGTTGGGGTAACAAATGTTCCACATTGGAACAATACCCATGACTATATGCTTTAATTGTTTCAGCTGAAGTATTATTGTATTTACTTCATATGATATATAACTCTGCAGTATGCACCTGATGAGATGCAGTGAGATATGCCTGGCAATCAATTGTGCAGCATGTTGTTCGTGGCTTCCGTATTAAAGTCAGTGTTTCACTGTATCCATGTTGTAAAGGCCATATTGAAAAATGATAGCCAGGTGAAAAATGTAACAGAAAGTTTGTTGAAAGTAATAGCCATGTTTGTTGAAAGTAGTAGCCATGTTTGTTGAAAGTAGTAGCCATGTTTGTTGAAAGTAATTACCATGTTTGGTGAAGGTAATAGCCATGAAATCTGGCTTACTGTCATTGCCATAAATTGACCTTCAGTCCTTGAGGAGTTCAGTTTTTAGATTATTTGACTGTTTACAATATTTCTGTGTATTAAAAAAGAAAATAAAGCAATTCGTGTAGCAGGAACCTGCTGTGAGATTTTGAAGTGATAGGATCATCACATTTTGTAGGCCTGAGTGCACGAAGGGTTAGGTGGTCAGTCTCTCCCTTCCCTAGCCAATGATGAAAGTCAGTTACATTTACAGTTTGTTCATAAAGCACTTTTTTGCAGAGAATATTTAGTAGAGTTCAACATTATTGTTTTGTTTTAATGGATTTGTTACACTAAAATCAAAGGACAGAAGAACAGCTGAAACCACTGTAATATTCTGTTTTCTTTTCATAAAGCACTTATTTGAAGAGAATATAAAGTAGAGTTTCATGTTATTTTTTACTTTAATGGACTTGTTACGCTAAAATCAAAAGACATATGAACAGTTGAAACTATGGTAATCTACAGTTTATTGTTTCCTTGGAATTAGCTACATCTGCAGTTTTGTTTCCTGCATGAACTACGACTGTAAGGCACTGGTGATCTTGTCTGTCTCTTGTGCTGCCAATCATTTCTGATACTGATTTTCCTCCATACCACGATGTCAAACTGTCCAGCTTCTCTCTTGGTCTCTCCTGCTTCTCCTCTCCTCAAACTTTCCCATTCAGACAACATACTCCATCTCTCCCCTTCTTATGACATTCCCAAAGAATGTGGACTCGTCTTCTGATGTGAGTAGCCAGTTCTCTTTCTGAGTTGACTTCTTTCAGGAGACCTTTATTGTTGTTTCTACTCTATGTGAACTACACTGTATTGAAATGCCTACAGCAAACTGTAAGTAGAAAACTAGAAGATATAAGAAATTATGACACCAGGAAACAGGTCAGGAAAGCATTACTGTTAGACTTAGATATATATATATATATACATACAGCAAATCAGATGGCTTGGTCAGATCATGTTACAAGATTATCACGAAACAGTGGCCCACAAATAGATCTAACACTGAGATACAGCAGAAACAGCATGAGGTTTTCCTCGCAAATGATGGATGATGGAATCACTGAGGCAGTGAATACCAACATTTACAAGGTTCACACCAGGGCTCTAGCCATATGTCTCTTCTTAACCTAAGGCAGAATGGCAAAACAGGAAAGAAGAAGGAGGAATAGAGATGGAATAGTTTGTTACACAGTTGTCTGTATTTGAAGATATTCTCTCTGTTGATCATATAAATCAATTGTGAATTGTTCATCTCATTAAATTGCCTTATGAAAAATGTATCAAATGGTGCATTAGTTTTTGCATGTTTGTATATAAAATGTCAGTGTCAAATACCATGCAAAGACCATGTACTTGCAACAGATGGTATCTGTAAGATTTTATATTGATCAAGGTTCTCCTTGGCATATGAGACTACGACCTCTAGCATGAGAATGGAGGTGGAGGCAGTAACAGCGGCATTCCGTTGGCTAGAGGAGACTCCTGCATTCATTACGTCCTCACGGGTCATGCTTAATAAGGTGAAGAAAGGAACATATTATGCGGAATGGCTTGCTTTGCTTCAGAGGTCAAAGATTGTGAGAATTGTATGGATTTTCTGTCCTGGTCATGCAGGTTTGTGTGTGTGTGTGGGGGGGGGGGGGGGGATGAACAGGCTGATAGGCTGGCAGGGAATTAAACTCTTGGTGGTAGATTACTTATGTTCAAGGGGTAGGTGGTCGGGTGCCTGTGGGACCAGGTGGAGAAAGCAGTGGAACAGACTGAGAACCCGTGTGTGGAGAGGATTATATGGCAGGAAATCGGTAGGTGCCTGGACGAATCTCAAAACTGAGTGGGAAGACCAGGAGAACTTTCAATCAGATGACAGTTGGAACAGTTAGTAGTATGACTCTTCACAGGCTGTTGAACAAGGGGAGGGAGCACTGTGGAAATGTCCTGAATGCAGTAATGTCAGCTCTTAGCGCATAACTCATAACACCTTTTCAAATAAAACTGTCCAACAAAGGTGAATTCCCTCACAAGATATGGCTTCTTTGTTCATCATGAATATAATGAAAAGAATAAATGATAAAATAGGAGTAAGATTGACAAAAAATATAAATAGTCTTCTGTTTTCTGAAGAAACAGAACTAATAGCAAGGCATGAAAATCAATTGAAACAATTATTATCTGTCAACAATACAATATGAAAGTGACAGGAAATTATAGTCATGAATAAGAAATGAATGCAGACACAACATACAGTTCACACACATGGCATAGAACTGGAACAAGCAGAAATTAAATTCTCTAGGATCATTGACAAGATGGAAAAGGGAACACAAATGTGTTGAGCAACTCGAGCAAAGAAGAGTGTCATCGGATGAAGATCCTCCAGCACAATAGATCCAATCCCATGTGAGTCAGAAGAAATAGGCTTTGGGCGATTTATTTGCACCCTAGCTTTGAACTCAAGCGTAGTCCATACATGTGCTACTGGTTCTAGTTCACTGGATAGATTTTTGCGTGTGGATTAGGTTGACCTGTTACCAGTGTCCCTCACCATCAGGTGAACCACTACGACTTCAGAAGTACTTATAATTTACGTCCCCAAGTCAAGGACGAGAAGTCAACATTTTAGTCCAACTAACCAGTGGGGGGGGGGGGGGGGAGGTGGCAGGGAGTGAGGTGAGGGAGGGGAGGTTGTTGGACCAGCTACTCGGCATCAACACACCGAATATTTAAGAGCGAGCGCTCTTATACATTCGGCCATACCAATGCTGCTCTTTGTGGGCGCATCATGGCCTGTAAATAAATGATTTGAAAGGCCAATGAGATTTGGATTCTTTGTTGAATACTGAGAATCTCATGGCCAGTTCGAAAGGATCAATATTCACTTGCTTCAACTTGCTTTCATCTCACAGTGCAGCATAGGCCCTGACCCAACTCACATCAAGCCTTTGATATGCTGGTTCAGGATTGGTTGGATTTTGATAAGCTGGTTCAGGATTGGTTGGATGTTGATAGGCTAGTTCAGGATTGGTTGGATTTTGATATGCTGGTTCAGGATTGGTTGGATTTTGATAGGCTGGTTCAGGATTGGTTGAATTTTGATAGGCTTGTTTAGGATTGGTTGGATTTTGATAGGCTGGTTCAGGATTGGTTGGATTTTGATAGGCTGGTTCAGGATTGGTTGAATTTTGATAGGCTGGTTCAGGATTGGTTGGATTTTGATAGGCTGGTTCAGGATTGGTTGGATTTTGATAGGCTGATTCAGGATTGGTTGGATTTAGCAGCTGTAGTTTCCTACAGGATGAGCCAGCTAGTTTCACACCAACCCTCCTTAGTCGCCTCTTACGGCATGCGTGGCAGGTCACAGTGTTACTGCTCTTTGTTTCCATTACGGGCCTTGGTAACACGTTGGTGATTTCAAGTGGTATAGGATGCAAATGTGGTTCCTGAGACGAAAGTTGTGAATTCCTTGGACTGCCAGAGTAACTAACATCTATTGCTTGAAAGAGGCTAATGAAACTAGAACACTATATACAACAATAAGCCAGAGACAAACTGCTTTCTTTGGTCGTGTGATGAGAAGAGAGGCATTGGAGATCATCGTGACAACTTGAAAGATCAAGGGGAAGAGAGGCAGAGTCTGATCAAGAAAAAAGATGCTGGATGGACTGAGACGGTGGCATGGAGGAATATCATCAGCAGAGTTGATCCAGAACACCAAAGACCGAGATTTGTGGAGAGACATGAACGCATACACCAGCTAGCATGGTATTTGATGATGATGATAGTATGCACAATTGCAATGCGGAGTATACCAACACAAGACGATTATCATCTTATGAACAGACCAGAACAAATCATTATTCTACGCCTCAGAAAGGACACAATCGACTAAACAACCACATATATATATATTTATTTAAAAAGTTAAAGTTAGTTAGCAACTAACAGTATACCACAACAAGCAACGATGTACAGACCAAATGGAAGCAGAGGAAGGGGCCTACCACGTAAATGATTGACGGAGGGAATAGCATAGTCCATGGGAATATCGATACACGAGGCCCATAAGCGGACACTCTCCCGCTGTTTATACTTCACCTCGACACCGCAAGGTACAAGAGGAACATGATGAGATGAGAGATGAAAGTTAGTTGCATATCCGTTACAGGACGTAGCAGTCAACCCCATCAGTTTTGGCTGTTTGTGATTCCTGGGCAAGTTTACGTTCAGTTGTTTGCCATTGCTTTCTTTATGACCGGCATCCATGCCATTTCTAAAAAAAAAATTCAACGTAAGTCTGTCTGCTACCAAATCGCCCAAAGCTGTGTTTCGAACGCGTGTATGTGGGATTACGAAATGCGTCCGTAACACCTTCGCCACGGAGCCAACCCTTTGCCATATATTTTTTTATTCGCATATCCTTTACAGGACATTGCAGTCAACACCAGCATTGTTCAGCTGCTTTTGAAGTTTTACGTTCAGTAGTTTGCAGACAGTCAAAATTATTTGGACATGTTATAAGAAGAAATGGATTGGAGAACTTAGTGACAACTGGCAAGATCGAAGGGAACAGACCAAGAGGAAGACTGAGAGGAAAATACCTGGATGGCTTGGCCACATGGCATGGACGAGACAGGAACACTGAGCTGATCCACGACGCTGATGATCGAGTGAATGCTTTCCGGCATGGCACATGATTGATTGAGTTTGTCATTGCTTTCTGGACGACCGGCTGACATTCCCCCGTAAGTAACCAACGCGACGCGATCCGCTGCCGAATCTCACGCAGCAGTGTTTCGCACGAGAGTATACGGGATTACGAACAACATCCTTAACACCTACGCCAAGGAGACCGACTCGCCATATACACACAATTTAAAATGGGGAAAAAAAACCGCCAAACTGTCGCTGAGATGAGATAGACTGTAGAAAATGTGACAGCTGAGATGAGATAGACTGTAGAAAATGTGACAGCTGAGAAAGACAAACTGTAGAATATGTGACAACTGAGAAGAGGCGGACTGTCTAATATATCTTTGCTTTATTGACTACACAAAGGCTTTCGATAAAATGAGACATGTCGACATAATAAGGATGCTTGAAGATCTACAAATCGATGGAAAGACTTGTAAAAATAACATATATTTGAAACAACAAGCTGCCATTAGAATTGATAATGATGTAGGTCAATATCAGCCTATTAAACGAGGTGTGAGACAGAGATGTGTAATGTCTCATGATCTGTTTTTCCCTCTTTAGTGAAAATATTTTAAGAAATATAGAATATATGGAAGGAATCAACATTGCGGGACAATACATCAATAACATTAGACATGCAGATGATACAGTTTTGATTGCAGACAATGAACAGGACCTGCAACATTTAGTAGATGCGGTTGTTGCACACAGTGAACAACTAGGGTTAGAATTGAGTTGTAAGAAGACACAGATTATGGTCGTCACTGGGAAGAAGGAAATACCACAACGTGATACACGAGTAAGCAAGTCTTACTTAAGCAAGTTAATCGGTATAGTTATCTCGGAACAGTCCGATGGGAGATGCCTAGAAGAGATTAGAACAAGAATTGCCATTGCGAAGGTAGCCTTTTGCAAGATGAAAAACATACTGAGCAATAAAAAGGTATCAACTGAGACGAGAAAAAGAGTGTTGAAGTGCTACATAGAACATGTACATTTGTATGGATGTGAAGCTTTGACAATTAGCAGTCAACCTGAAAAACATCTGATGGCTGTGGAAATCTAGTTTCTGAGGAAAATGCAAAGAATGCCATGGACATACAGAAAAACCAACGAACAAGTCCTTCAAGAAATAAATGAAGATCGTAAACTGATGTTATGAGATGAAATTACTTGGAGAACTTGGAGACGACTGGCAAGATCGAAGAGAAGAGACCAAGGGGAAGACCGAGAAGTAAATACCTGGATGTCTTGGCCACGCGGCATGGTCGAGACAGAAACACGGGGCTGATCCACGACTCTGGTGATCGAGTGAGATGGCAAAACATGACCGCCCACGCTTATCGGCATGGCACATGATGGATGGATGTAATGTTTACTAGTCGCACAATTACATTCATACGTATCTCCTATTTTTTTACTAGTCGCACAGTTACATTCATAAGCATCTCAAATTGTTTGCTAGTCGCACAGTTACATTCATAAGTATTTCCCTTTGTTACTAGTCGCACAGTTACATTCATAAGTATCTCCAATTTTTTACTAGTCGCACAATTACATTCATAAGTATCTCCAATTTTTAGTTTTTTTTTTTTTTTAAGGGTTTAAAAGGCAAGAGTGTCGACTTCATTGCATTAGATTTTGTCCCATAAGACTCAGTCTCTTTCCGCAGGTCGGGCGGTTGAAAACGTCGCACAAAGCACGGACTCCATAGCTCCAGCGACGACCTCCAAGAATCTTCGAGAAAACTGCACTTGTTAACCGAACGACGTAGCCCGGAAGTGAAACCACAATCTTCGGAGCAGGAGGTAGGGACGTAACTACTTCACCACGAGAAATCCCCCCCCCCCCCCCCCCCCCCCCCCACACACACACACAAATCAAGGATTGGGGGTTGCTCGTGATTCGTCATCATTCTTTCTCTTCAACCTTCTCGGGACAATGATAGCAGTACACAACTTGAGGTGATGTAGGTCATATCAGATGAGCTATGATGTGTACTTGTGTTTCACAGATCTCTGCTGTGGATGAAGTGGAAAGTTGATGTCCCTAGTGTATCGTCCTACCGCTTGCTATCCCCATGCCGGTCATGACGATCCTGTCATTCGATTCGGCTTGTGAACCATCTACTTCTGGAGTTCTACTCCGTGACTTCTGCCTGTTACTGATTATGTCCTGATTTCTGGTAATGCTTATGTCCTGATTTCTGGTACTGTTTATGTCCTGATTTCTGGTAATGTTTATGTCCTGATTTATGTTACTGTTTATGTCCTGATTTCTGGTAATGTTTATGTCCTGATTTCTGGTAATGTTTATGTCCTGATTTCTGGTACTGCTTATGTCCTGATTTCTGGTAATGTTTATGTCCTGATTTCTGGTAATGTTTATGTCCTGATTTCTGGTAATGTTTATGTCCTGATTTCTGGTAATGTTTATGTCCTGATTTCTGGTAATGCTTATGTCCTGATTTCTGGTAATGTTTATGTCCTGATTTCTGGTAATGTTTATGTCCTGATTTCTGGTACTGTTTATGTCCTGATTTCTGGTAATGTTTATGTCCAGATTTCTTTTTCCCGCTAACGCTAACTCGTGTGACTAGTTTTCGCTGTTTTTATTCATAGTGATAAAAATTCCGCGGCGGAACAAGCACTACGAGAGATTTCTGATCGTCAGAAGTATTCCCCTTCTTGGAATGTTTCGGCCTTTTGCTTACCTGACACTCTCTGGAGGCCCACCCGGGTCATGACTCTGGGTGTCTTTCTCCTGCTTTTTATTCGTACCATGTATCGAGACGTTGCGTAGGTTCTCGCTTGTCCCACAACTGCGAATTGTGCATGCTCCCAAGCCACCCCTACCTCGCAGAGGGGAGCGTCGTGCACCCGGTGTTTCTTGCCCTCACACATATTCTAGCATCTTCAGCCGTAAGAAGCCAGCATCTTCCCGGGCCGTTCGCGTCTGTCGTCGCCTCCACGCCGGTGGTTCGCAATGCACCAGTGCACTAATGTCACGCCGCTGTTGCCATGTTTACTTCTTTGTACCCCGATCATGGCTCACGGAGCCGCACTCCTGCTCATCTCCAGGATGCCAGCTCTTCCTCTGGGCCACTTGGTTGTGGGATTGGACTCCCCCTTCTCAGCTACGGAGCGCGGTCTTCACAAGATATCTTACGCCACCATTGGCAGCTTTGCTGGAGGTAGGGCTTCGGCCGAAATGTTCTTGATTCCGATGATTGCAACAACGTGGCGTTTAGACTACATTGCAAAGTCCCAGTCTCAAATGCACTGCTCAGTTTAGAGGGATGGCTATAGAGTCGACACGAGGCAGTAAAAGGTTTAGATCTTAGCTGAGAGATTGACTGGCTTCGATGTTAGACTTTGGACATAATGAGGTTGCAGACAGGAACCTGCACCATATTGCTGCAATGACTTGTCCCACTCAAACGGCGTAGCTTGAAAGCTCGTCGGTAGGCGTCCAGTGGTTTTGCATGTATCACCTTGTACCGGGAGGGCGCGCTTTAGCGATGCTACTCTTGGCTTGCGTGTGCGTGAATAGTCCGTCTGTCCGATAGATATCTGGTTGATCCTGCCAGTAGTCATATGCTTGTCTCAAGGTATAAGGTGTGCGTGAACGTCTGGCCTGTCAGTCGCCATGTGCACTTGTGCGCTGGTGAGGCTCAACCGTAAATCGGGAGATCTGCTCGCATCCTAGACGAGCAGTATCTTCTGTGGGCAGCTTCTCGCCTCATGTATGTGTGGTCCGTTCTGGCGGTCAGTCCGTCTTCGGCGAAGGAAATCTTGTTGACCCTATAAGTAATCATACGCTCATTGCTTGTCGCTACGCTTGTCTTAAAACTGAAAATTAAAGGAATTGGCGGAAGGGCTGTTTGCACGAGGCTCTCGAGAGCCAATATATACAGGGATAACTGGCCCGTGGCAGCCTAACGTCCACTGCATCTGTGTCCGTCTTCCAGTCGTCTTGCCATGCTCGCCACTGAAGCCAGACGGACACAGACGAGGGAGCGGGCGCGAAGGTGTTGCGCGACCACTTCCTCGCTATACAAAACCAAAGCGCAAGTCATTCGTTCCTCATCAAAAGATGTAGTGTAATGAATGGTCATCGTCAATGAATGGTCAACGTCATTATACCTCTTGCGCCTACCTCTGCGTCGAATAGCCTGACCGAGTATCCCTCCTGACTCAGACTTGCCACCATGTCACTGTACTTTCCTACCTTGTAAATGTGTCGGTTCTTGACTCGTATGGCACCCGCACTGCATCTTATCACATTCTTTGTTGCAATTATTATCTTACTTTCATGTATCCCTCGCGTTTAAGGTGTTTTCAGTCATCCATTTCTTCGTAGTATCAGGACACATATTTGAATCTGACACCCACGCGGTAAGAGATACCCGGGGATACTGAGTAAATATATCAATTGTTTGAAAAGTCTCACTACACTTTGTAAGTAGAATAAATTTGAAAAATGAAGTACACGATGTCATCAACAAGTGTGCTAAAAATTCATTAAATTAGTTACAATAGTCACTGATATGGTCTAATGCTGTTTTGGGGAAGCTGGAAAGTACCAATAAACTATTCATTACAACCGATGTTTGAAATGCCCACCACGGGCTACAAGATAATGACTGTACACGTCTGTTCATATTGCCAAATACCTTCTACAACGTGTTTTTTTCTTTATCAGGAAATCATGCTATAAATCTTTGACCAACCATCCGTGTGTATCGACAGCCATTTCGAAACACTTGTTCAACCAAAAAAATTCTTTTGTTCTGTTGACAATACCATTCCGTTTGGAGTGCAAAGAATTACTCCAGCAGACGACAGTCATTCGCTGCATATTGCTTCACGATAGAGTGTGCAGCACATTTAATGATGACATCGTGTACTTCATGTTTTTTTCAAATTTGTTCTAGATACAAAGTGTAGTGAGACTTCACAAACACCCTGTAGCAATTACAGATACGATTGGATCCAGACAAAACAAGGTGGCAACATTAACATCAATAAAGATCTGACAGTAATCATTAGTTCGCTGCCAAAGCCCTCATCCAGCCAGGTTTTTCCGTATTCCGTGAATGGAATGCAGTACGTGTGAGAGTATTTATTTTTCATAACTCACACACGGATGGGCAGGCTGGCCATTCGTGGTCTTGTCACGTGGTCAGCTGAAATGTTTGAGTACAACGTGTGTTTGATGGAGCATGCCTGCCAGATGTGGACAATGGCTTCCGATATGGGAATATCCATTTATCCATTAATAGAACATTGTCAGTGCATTTACATTTAAAGTGTAGTGCAGTTTGGCGGCCGAGGTCTATTATTTGTCATCAGCAGAGCATGAACATTTGAGATCTAAAAATTGTGCAAACATGCAGACATTTAAAATATGAAGAAGGAAAAAAACAACATTGATAAACTATGGTCCATAAATGTCAAAGTATGACCTTGATATTTCACTTATGATCTTCAAATTCCCAACAATAACAACAATAATAATTGAATATCATTTAGCTAAAAATCTGAATTTTTAATACTCAGATATTCAGGACTCATCTCATGTTCCTCTTGTACCTTGCGGTGTCGATGTGAAGTATAAACAGCGGGATAGTGCCCGCTTATGGGCTTCATGTATCGAGATTCCCGTGGACTCAGCTATTCCCTGTGTCCATCGTTTAGGTGGTCAGCCTCTTCCTCTGCTTCCCTCTGGTCTGTACATCATTGCTTGTTGTGGTGTACTGTTAGTTGGTAACCTAGTTACATGGCCAAACCATTATACTGGTTGCCTTCTAATAAAATCTAGCATTGATAACTCCCCCACTTAAGTCCCGATTTCTTCATTTCTGATTTTGTCTCTTCTTGATACATTCAGTATTCTTCTCGAATCTCATTTCTGTTGTTGTGATTTTTCTTTTCTCTTTTTCTGTTATTGTCCAGGTGTGGCATTGGTAGCATAGAGTTGCTAGTAAGATTGTGTTGAATAGTGCTTTCTTAGTAGCTATTGATACGTGTTTGTTCTTTAGTATTGGTGCCATTTGTCTAATGAGTTGGTTTACCTTATTGCATCTATTTTCGATCTCGCCTTGGGATTTTCCATTTGATGGTGTTATAGTTCCTATGTACATGACGCTCTTTACATGTTTCAGGGGATGTTCTTGTAGGTGAATCTTTGTTGTTTTTTTCTTCTTTGGTTATAGTCATTACCTCTGTTTTCCTTGCGCTAATTTTCATGTTATGTTCCCTACACACTTCTTTTAGCCTATTCATGTGGTCTTGTAATTCTGCTTCAGATTTTGCTATTAGTGCTTGATCGTCCGCAAATAGGAGTTCTTTAATAGTGTAATTTGCCAATGGTTCTTCTCAGTTGTCACATTTTATACAGTCCGCCTCTTCTCAGTTGTCACATTTTATACAGTCCGCCTCTTCTCAGTTGTCACATTTTATACAGTCCGCCTCTTCTCAGTTGTCACATATTAGACAGTCTGTCTCTTCTCAGTTGTCACATATTCTACAGTTTGTCTTTCTCAGCTGTCACATATTCTACAGTCTATCTCATCTCAGCTGTCACATATTCTACAGTCTATCTCATCTCAGCCGTCACATTTTCTACAGTCTATCTCTTCTCAGTTGTCACATTTTATACAGTCCGCCTCTTATCAGTTGTCACATATTAGACAGTCCGCCTCTTCTCAGTTGTCACATATTAGACAGTCCGCCCCTTCTCAGTTGTCACATATTAGACAGTCTGTCTCTTCTCAGTTGTCACATATTAGACAGTCCGCCTCTTCTCAGTTGTCACATATTAGACAGTCTGTCTCTTCTCAGTTGTCACATATTAGACAGTCTGTCTCTTCTCAGTTGTCACATAATAGACAGTCCGCCTCTTCTCAGTTGTCACATAATAGACAGTCCGCCTCTTCTCAGTTGTCACATATTAGACAGTCTGTCTCTTCTCAGTTGTCACATAATAGACAGTCCGCCTCTTCTCAGTTGTCACATATTAGACAGTCTGTCTCTTCTCAGTTGTCACATATTAGACAGTCTGTCTCTTCTCAGTTGTCACATAATAGACAGTCCGCCTCTTCTCAGTTGTCACATAATAGACAGTCCGCCTCTTCTCAGTTGTCACATATTAGACAGTCTGTCTCTTCTCAGTTGTCACATAATAGACAGTCCGCCTCTTCTCAGTTGTCACATATTAGACAGTCTGTCTCTTCTCAGTTGTCACATATTAGACAGTCTGTCTCTTTTCAGTTGTCACATATTAGACAGTCCGCCTCTTCTCAGTTGTCACATAATAGACAGTCCGCCTCTTCTCAGTTGTCACATATTAGACAGTCTGTCTCTTCTCAGTTGTCACATAATAGACAGTCCGCCTCTTCTCAGTTGTCACATAATAGACAGTCCGCCTCTTCTCAGTTGTCACATAATAGACAGTCTGTCTCTTCTCAGTTGTCACATTTTATACAGTCCGCCTCTTCTCAGTTGTCACATATTAGACAGTCTGTCTCTTCTCAGTTGTCACATATTAGACAGTCTGTCTCTTCTCAGTTGTCACATAATAGACAGTCTGTCTCTTCTCAAATGTCACATTTTATACAGCCCGCCTCTTCTCAGTTGTCACATATTAGACAGTCCGCCTCTTCTCAGTTGTCACATATTAGACAGTCTGTCTCTTCTCAGTTGTCACATATTAGACAGTCTGTCTCTTCTCAGTTGTCACATAATAGACAGTCTGTCTCTTCTCAGTTGTTACATTTTATACAGTCCGCCTCTTCTCAGTTGTCACATATTAGACAGTCCGCCTCTTCTCAGTTGTCACATATTAGACAGTCCGCCTCTTCTCAGTTGTCACATATTAGACAGTCTGTCTCTTCTCAGTTGTCACATATTAGACAGTCTGTCTCTTCTCAGTTGTCACATAATACACAGTCTGTCTCTTCTCAGTTGTCACATAATAGACAGTCCGCCTCTTCTCAGTTGTCACATATTAGTACATATAGATCTTTGTTTACTTCTATAGAACGCTCAGTTACTATACTGTTCTCAGTATATGTACAGCATTTACTGTGCCCTTGCCTTCAACAAACCCACATTGTTCTTCTCCTATTTCGGGTTGTATTTTCTTCCTGACTCTTTGCATGATAATTCTCAGTATAATCTTCGTGATGTGGCTCATTATACTAATTGTTCGATGTTGATAGCATTCCAAGGCTCCTTATTTCTTCGGGATTGCAATAAATATAGAATTACATAATTCAGGAGGTATATCTCAGTAGTAGATTGAGGCCTCCAGACACATATTATGCAACCAGAATCTGGAGGGTAATGGAGGGTAATAGTTTTATGAAGGAAATATGGGGAAAATTGTCGACTCGGTAAAAATTTTGGCGGCGTGTGGGAACGGTTTTTTTTTCGGCCTGCCTAGTGGGAAAATCTGTGAAAGTAATTAAGGTTGGATTTTTTGTTGGTTGGTTCTGTACTGGAAAGAGAGGGTGTGAAGGGGAAAGTTATTTTGGTTACGTAGGGTATATTAGTATGGGTAGTGATGTATAAACAAGGGTGTGATGGGTCGTGGTTTCTACTCATGGGTTGGATATATGGTGGTTACGTATATGAATGTGTTCACTATGCATGGTGAGTAATGCATAAACAAGGGTGTGATGGGTCGTGGTTTCTACTCATGGGTTGGGTATATGGTGGTTACGTATATGAATGTGTTCACTATGCATGGTGAGTAATGTATAAACAAGGGTGTGATGGATCGTGGTTTCTACTCATGGGTTGGGTATATGGTGGTTACGTATATGAATGTGGTCACTATGCATGGTGAGTAATGTATAAACAAGGGTGTGATGGGTCGTGGTTTCTACTCATGGGTTGTATATATGGTGGTGGTGTAGACATAATGTGTCTGTTCGTGGTGAGTAATGTATAAACTGCCAAGGGTGTGATGGGTCGTGGTTAAACTCGACGAAGTAAGAGGTGTAGATGGTTACTATCATCTGAACAGTGTGATAGTAGTGTCTAAGTGAAAGTAAAGGGTGGTATGTAGCTTATTCACTACCATCATTACAAAGGAAATCTTATAAAGTTATAATGGGTATGGTGGTAAGGGGTATTAGTGATCAAGTAGGAGTGATATAGGGGTGGTCATAAATGTAATAAGAGGTGTTCGCAGTTACACACTGGTCAACCAGTGGTCAAGCAATGGTCAAGTAAGGGTCACGTAGTCAAGTAAGGAAATTTTAGGGAAAAGTGGTTGTAATGATATGGTGATGATTAAAGAGTGGTAAATTAGGGGTCAAGCAGTGGTCAAGTAAGGAACATTTTAGGGAAAATTGGTCGTAGCGACATGGTAATGCTTAAAGGATGGTAAATTAGTGGTCAAGTAGTGGTCAAGTAGTGGTCAATCAGTGGTCAAGCGGTGTTTAAGTGAGGACAATTTTAGGGAAATTTTAGGGAAAAGTCATTGTAATGATATGGTGGTGATTAAAGAGTGGTAAATTAGTGGTCAAGCAGTGGTCAAGCAGTGGTCAAGTGAATAAATTTTAGCGGAAAGTAGTTGTAGCGACATGGTGATGCTTAAAGGGTGGTAAATTAGTGATCAAGTAGTGGTCAAGTAGTGGTCAAGTAGTGGTCAACTGGTCGAGTGACCACTTAAATTGTAGAGGACGATGTGCCTAAGATTATGGTAGTGATTAAAGTGATCGATGACGTGGTCAAGCAGTGGTCAAGTAGTCAAGTAAGGAAATTGTAGGGGAAAGTAAGTATAATGCAATGGTGGTGGGTAAAGTGAGGAAGAATCAATAGTAGTGATAATAGTACTACCAATATTAGGCGACAAGAATATTGTTGAACAAAGTACAAACTCAAATACACACACATCTCCTAGCATTACTACTGTCATCACAACAACCACACACACACACACACACACACACAGACATACACACATGAACACAAATAGAACCAGACATCAACTACACACATACACACTCGTACCATTACTACTGTCATCACAACTATACACAAGTACACACCCATAATCAATTACACAAATACACACCTACAAACAAAAACACACAAAGACACAGACACACTTGTACATACAGACACAGAAGTACAGACAATCCATACTATTACTACTGTCATCACAACTATACACAAGTACAGACACACTCACCCATACACAAGAACACTCAAAGACAAATACAAAGACAACCAAACAAACACACGTACAGATTCAGAAGCCCCTCTGCTGTGTGTCCACCGTGACGAGGTAGAGGGGCTTGTGCGTCCCAATGACCCCAAGAGCTATGCCGACGGTAGCACAGCTACTGGTAGGGCCACCCATGTCGGACAGGTCAAGGGAGAGGGACCAGACGAAGAGACACACAAACCTGCTGCCTTGTAGGTAGACTGGGGACAGTCAAAGGCTAGGGAAAGCACCCGAATACATGCTTGTCAAAATCGGATGTACTGAGCCACAGGCTTGACAAAGCAGTGCAACGTAAAATCCTGCTGCCTTGTAGGTAGACTGGGGACAGTCAAAGGCTAGGGAAAGCACCCGAATACATGCTTGTCAAAATCGGATGTACTGAGCCACAGGCTTGACAAAGCAGTGCAACGTAAAACCTGCTGCCTTGTAGGTAGACTGGGGACAGTCAAAGGCTAGGGAAAGCATCCCAAATAAATGCTTGTCGAAATCGGATGCACTGAGCCACAGGCTTGACAAAGTAGTGCAACGTAACTTAATTCATGATGTCACAAATCAAAATTAATCGTTATGGTGCTAATCCCGTGAAGTCCCATCAGGCGGCGATAGTGCCGGGCCCCATGCCTCGAGGGGGTCCACCCATGACTACTGGTGGTCACCTTCCCCTGTGCTGTGGAGTCAAGGCACAGAGGAGTAGGTTAAGAGCTATTGACCAAATACACCGGACACTCAACATACTACAGTGGAATGCCGAAGGAGTTTACAAGAAGAAAGACTCCCTAACACAGCGTCTTCATAAAGATAGAATAGATGTGGCATGCATTCAAGAGACACACCTCAACGCCAATCACAAATTCTCAGTCAGAGGATATCAGGCCACACGTTTCGACCGCGAAGGACACAAAGGAGGAGTTCTAATACTTACACGAAATACAATACCTTGCAGCGAAGTATCTGTGATCTCTGACAACCAAACAGAAATTATAGGTGTTGATATAATGATAAAGGACGTGAAAATAAGAATCTACAATCTGTATAGCCCAGCAGATAAGGACCTTACACTCTCAAACATGAAAATAACCGACACAAACTGCATTATTGTCGGAGACTTTAATAGCCGTTCAGAAAGATGGGGATACCCAGATACTGACAAAAGAGGAGATGAATTGGAGGACTGGGAAATAGACTCAAATCTCCATCTACTCAACAAAGCGGATGACACACCGAGCTTCTACTCCAGAAGATGGCTTACCACTTCTACTCCAGACTTAGCTTTCTGCACAGGAGACATCCTCCACAAAATCGATCGCCATGTGCTGGACCAATTAGCAGGTAGTGACCACAGACCAATCAAGCTTGTAATGAATATGGAGTATGTTCCACAGGAGCAAAAGCCCTTGCCCCGCTGGAATTACAAACGAGCAGATTGGGACAGATTTGCCATACTAACAGACAAATATTGTGAAAACATAAATACACGATATGGCAACATAAAGCAAATGGTGGAAAGTCTAAACAGAGCGATAATACAGGCAGCCACTGAGTCCATTCCTAGAGGAGCGAGGAAAAATTACAAACCATACTGGACTGAAGAACTACAAAGTTTGGAGGACAAAGTTGAAGATGCCAGGAAGACAGCAGAGAGAGAACAAACAATTGAAGCGAATATCTCTCTCAAAGCCATCTCAGCAAAATATAAAAGAACAGTAAATCAAACAACAAGAGATCGTTGGAGGGAAAAAACAGAAAACCTGAATTTTGACAGGGATGGAAACAAATTATGGAAACTAGTGAAAGCCATGAACAATGAAGGACCTAGAAACAAACAAATAACAATTAAAGAAGGAAATGCCTTGCTTACAGGAAAAAAGGCTGCAAATGCACTAATGGAACACTATGCAAATGCAAACCACATTGATATTACAACTGAACAGAAGAAAGCAATCAAAGACAGATACATCATAGTAATACAGAGACAGCAGCAGAATATATGATGGCAAATCTAACAATGGAAGAAATGGAACAGGCAATGAATACCCTAAAAAAGAAGAAATCACCAGGAAAGGATGGAATCACAAATGAAATGCTAATAGGACTAGGCACCAAGGCAAAGAAGAAACTACTAGCAGTCCTAAATAACAGCTGGAAGAGAGGAATAGTTCCACAGGCATGGAAGGGAAGCTATACTAATACCAGTCCCAAAGAAAGGAAAAGACCTGGAAGAACCAAATGGCTATCGACCTATCAGTCTACTTAGCTGTGTAGGAAAATTAATGGAACGCATTATCAATGGCAGGCTAACATGGCATCTGGAAGAAAACAAACTCTTAACACCACACCAAGCAGGATTCAGAAAGTACAGATCCACTGAAGATCAAATAACCTATATAGCTCAGGAAATAGAGGATGCCTTCCAAGAGAAAAAGCACACACTAGCAGTCTGGATAGATTTAGAAAAAGCATTTGATAAAGTATGGAAGGAAGGACTGAAAGTAAAACTGCAAAACATGCATGTTTGTGGAAAAATGTATAAATGGATCAGCCACTACCTTGAGAACAGAACTGCCAGGACAAAAGTACAAGGACAAACAAGCAAATGATGCTGCTGGAGCAAGGTGTCCC